>JAGFNQ010006636.1:38323-230993 GCA_024364735.1 Boesenbergia rotunda
ACGCCTGGTTGTCTGGTCCTAAGTCTTTCAACCCTGCACACTTGGTAAAGAGGTTAAACACACACAACCCTAACTTTAACCACTTTGTCATACATCAAAACCCGAGTTTGACCGTTAGTGCAAACTGCACCAACAATCTCCCCCTTTTTGATGTATTGACAACTCAGGTTAAAGTTAGAGAAAAACTAGCAGATACATGCAAGTAAATAAAAGATAAGCATGAAAGTACATGGTGCAAAATTAAGTAGCAAATAGAATTTTCTAAGCTTAACCCTACTAAATGTAGAATTTCTAAGCTTTAACCCTATTCTCCCCCTTTGTCATTCATCAAAAAAACATACGTATATTTACTTACGGAGAGTAGGATCCAAAGCTAAGTGATAGGGAAAACTAGACTTAGGCAAAATAGATTAAGTAAGATAAATAGCCTAAAAAAAAACTCCCCCTGAATCAATTAACTTAGCTTTCAAAACTAACAAATAGTTTTCAACAACATTATTTTTCAAATGAATTAGAAATATTTTCAAAGTTAAGCTTGGCAATCTTTAAAAAAAATATATAAAAATTTCCCAAATAATACATATTTTTCAAAGTCAAAAGAAACTTTGCTACTGAGCTTCAACTTACAAGAAAGAAGATATTCTAAGAATAAGCTTTAAAAGATTCACGACCATTAATTATTCAATTTATAAAACTAATTTTCAAGAATATACCTTAGATTCGTTTGAAAATAGTTATACTTTAAAAATAATATCATAGACTTAATCAAACTATTCTTAAAATTAATTTTCCAAGTTAGTTTGAGCTCCCCTTAACTTGACAAGCCCTTAGAATTCCTTGTCAATTTCAAGGTAAACATTCTATTATGTCCTAGGGATATTCAAACTATAAATAAAAATATTTCAAAAGAATCATTTTTGGAAGTAAATCAAAAAATTTTGATACTTTCTAGTATAAGAACAAGCTAATAGTGGATTTTCAAAAAACATAAGTGTTTTTATTTTAAAGTTAATTTGAAAAAGGAGATTTGCAAGACCCAAAAATACGGATTTTTCAATGCTAAATAGGATTGCAAGGAACTATTTATAAGCATAATAACTTTAAAGGAGTAGAAATATAGGCTAAGTGTTAAAAAAAACTAGTCTTAAATTTATTAATGTAGCTTAAAATTTTTTTTTTTTTTTTCGAAAATATAAAAAAAATTTTAGGGATCAATATTTAATAAAATTTTCAAATGTGTTTTGTCAAAAATGATATTTTGAAAAAGTATTTGACCTCAGCTCCCCTGGACCAAGTAATGATTGTGGTCCCTTTTCATATGTCTAACTCTAGTTACTGACTAACTATCTAGATGATAGTAGTGTTCACAGGGTTAGTCAAGTTAGGTAATAATGTCTAGCTCAGATTTTAGTGCAAGACTACTTAACTTGATCACTGTAATGTTGGTATTTTACGCCCAGACTTACTGTGATGCACTGACTTAAGCATTCGGAAGTCCAGGCAGAGTCCTATGCATCTCACAACCGTTCTATGTTTTTGCAAACACAAACAAGGTAATCTTAATGTGTTTTGTGAGATGCGGCTACCTAAATCTATAGGTTCATGCAATTCTAGGGGTCAGAGCCTAGGCTAAGTCTGCCAGTTTTGAAAATCAGATTTTGAAAGACAATAAAAGTTTTTGAAAACCACATTTGAAAAGTTCGTGTTTAAGTTAAATTTTGAAATATAATAAACTTTGAAAAGCAAGTTTGAAGAAGTCCATGTGTTTAAACTCACAAACTGAAAAAGTTGACTTAATCTTATCAGGTCAGTCCTAGTCTATAACACACATTCCTATTAATCTTCTCAAGTTGCTAAATTCAGATTCAGGAAGTGGTTTGGTAAATATATCAGCTAGGTTAGACTTGGATTCAACATGGTTAAGTTCAATTTCTCCTTTATTTACATGATCTCTGACAAAATGGTGTTTGATTTCTATATGTTTGGTCCTAGAGTGGTGGATTGGGTTTTTGGTTAAATTGATTGAACTTAGGTTATCTATAAAAATTTTTACTTTCTTAAAATCTAAGTTAAAATCTTTTAAGGTATGCATCATCCAAAGTAGTTGGGCTACACATTCACCCATTGCTATGTACTCAGCTTCAGTGGTGGATAGGGCAACACAGTGCTGTTTTCTACTAAACCAACTAACTAGTGAGGGTCCTAGAAGTTGGCATCCACCACTGGTACTTTTTCTGTCTAATTTACAGCCAGCATAATCTGAGTCAGAATATCCAATAAGTTCAAACTGGGCTGTTCTAGGGTACCAAATTCCTAAACTTTCTGTCCCTTTTAGATACCTAAATATCCTTTTAACTAGGGTTAGATGTGATTCTTTAGCACATGTTTGATACCTAGCACACATACTAACTGCAAAGAGAATATCAGGTCGACTTGCAGTTAAGTACAGTAAACTACCTATAGCACTTCTATAATACTTAAGGTCAACAGGTTTGCCATTTGTGTCACTATCTATAGTTTGATTGGTAGCCATAGGTGTCTTAATTTCTTTAGCACTATCCATTCCAAACTTTCTAAGTAATTCTTTAATGTATTTTTGTTGATAGACAAAAGTACCCTCACTAGTCTGTTTTATTTGTAACCCCAAAAAGAAAGTTAATTGACCTACTAAACTCATTTCAAATTCATTTTCCATTACCGTTTTAAAATCTTGTAAAAAGTTTGAGTTAGTTGAGCCAAATACTATATCATCTACATATACTTGAGCTATAAAAATATCAGTTTTTAGAGTTTTAACAAATAGTGTTGGGTCAATTTTGCCTTGGTTAAAGCCTTTAGAAACTAAGTAGTTAGACAGTCTTTCATACCAGGCCCTAGGGGCTTGCTTAAGTCCATATAAGGCTTTCTTAAGTCTAAAGACATAGTCAGGGTGTTCTAGGCTTTCAAAACCAGGGGGTTGACCTACATAAACCTCTTCTTTAATTAGGCCATTTAGGAAGGCTGACTTAACATCCATTTGAAAAAGCTTAAATCCCTTATGGGCTGCATAACTTAAGAGCATTCTAATGGATTCAAGTCTAGCTACAGGGGCATAGGTTTCATCATAATCAAGACCTTCTACTTGGCTAAACCCCTTAGCTACTAGCCTAGCCTTATTCCTGACTGTTTCCCCTTGTTCGTTAAGTTTATTCCTAAAGACCCATTTGGTTTCAATAAATTTCTTGCCTTTAGGTAAGGGAACTAAGTCCCAGACTTGACTACGTTCAAATTGGGCTAACTCTTCCTGCATGGCTATGATCCAATCAGGGTCAAGTAAGGACTCTTCTATAGACTTGGGTTCAATTTTTGAAATCAAGGCAATTTGACTAAGGTTCCTAAAAGCTGATCTAGTCTGAACCCTTAGTTCTGGATCACCTAAGATTTGATTAGTTGGGTGGGCTGAGCTAACTCGAATAGTTCTGGGTTGGTTAGGTTCAGTATCAGGTGTGGGTTCAGTTAGATCATCGTTTTGGTCCTCACTTGGCCTTTCATTAGGGTCAGTACTGGATCTAACAAAGTCAATTGGTTGGTAGGTGGTTTGATCAGAGTTATTTGGATCAGATTTTTCATCAAATTTTACATTTGTAGTTTCTTCAATTTTTAGGGTAGTCTTGTTATAAACTCTATAGGCTCTACTGGTAAGGGAATAACCTACAAAGATACCTTCCTCAACCTTAGAAGTAAATTTTCCTAAGTGTTCTCTAGTATTTAAGATATAGACTTTACATCCAAATACTTTAAGGTATTTAATGTTTGGTTGTTTGTTATAATAGATTTCAAAAGAGGTCTTTCCTAGGTTTTTAATTAGAGTTATTCTATTTTGTACATAACAAGCTGTACTAACAGCCTCAGCCCAAAGGTATTTAGGTAAGTTGTATTCATTAAGCATTGTTCTAGCTGCTTCTTGTAGTGTTCTATTTTTTCTTTCTACAACTCCATTTTGTTGAGGTGTTTTAGGGCAAGAGAATTCGTGATGGTAGCCTTTTTCTAGACAAAATTGATTAAATTTATGATTTTTGAATTCTCCGCCATTATCGCTCCTAAATCTTTTGATTTTAACCCCCTTTTCATTTTCCGTTAATTTACAAAATTGAGTGAGTATATCATAAGTTTCATCTTTATTTTTTAAGAATTTTACCCAGGTAAATCTTGAATAGTCATCTATAATTACTAGGCAGTATAGGTTACCATTAATTGATTTAACCCCATGTGAGTCAAATAGGTCTAGGTGAATTAATTCCAGAATTGACTTGGTTTGAGTTTGATTAGTTGGTTTGTGGGTTGACCTAGTTTGTTTTCCTTGTTGACAAGCATTACATAAGGTTGACTCAAGGTTAGATAACTTTGGTAGGCCTCTAACTACACCATTTAGTTTAGGTAGTTTTCTGAAGTGAGTATGTGAAAGTCTCCTATGCCAGAGCCAAGTCTCATCCTTATGGGTTAAGAGGCAATTTTCTAAGGGACAGGTTAACTTAATTTCATAAATGTTATTGTGCCTAAGTCCTCTAAGTGTGATGTTTGGGTTGTCATTGTGTTTGATCAGACATTCATTGGATAGGAACCTAACCTTATAACCAGTGTCACACAATTGGCTAATGCTTAGTAAATTGAAGTTGAAATTTTCAACAAGTAATACATTTGTTATTATGAAATCAGACTCAAGTTCAATATTGCCTAGGCCAATTACCTTAAGTTTACCGTTGTTTCCAAAAGCAACGGTCCCTAGTCTTTTGTACTTGAGTTCTGTAAATTTGGTGGGATCCCCAGTCATGTGTCTGGAGCATCCACTGTCAATGATCCATTTGTTTTCCTACAGTTAAGTAAAAAGTTTTAAACCTTAGGTTGAGTTTTTTGAAAAAATCTAAAAAGATTTAAACACTTGAGTTTGAATTTTGAATTTGAGTTATGTTAATTTTGATTTTGAATTTTAATTTGAATTTTAATTTTAATTTTAATTTGAATTTTAATTTTAATTTTAATTTGAATTTTAATTTGAATTTGAATTTTAAATTTAATTTGAATTTTAATTTTAATTTTAATTTTAATTTTAATTTGAATTTGAATTTTAATTTGAATTTGAATTTTAAATTCGTTAATTTGAATTTTGGATTTAAAAGGTAAGATTTTAAATTCAAGTTTGAGTTTTAAATTATCAATCAATGATTTGAACTTATTATCCTTATTCATCTCACTTGATCTAAGTTATCAATCAAGGGAGTCCTATGATTTGTGTGAGATGATTTTGAGTTTGATTAGAAATGTTAACTTGACCTTGTTTTAGATCCAAGTTTAACAAGTAGTAATTTAAAAGTACACTTCAATAATTGGCTTCCAGGCCAGGGCGAGGCACAGTGGCCTTCTTTGGCCGAAGCCTTATTGGAGCAACAACCCTTTTCTAGGCAAAGCCGCTTAAAGAAGTTGGACTTTTAACTTACTCATTGAAAACCTTGGTACTAAATAGTACAAGATTCAAATTAACTTTGAAGCTAATCCTAAGTGCCCACCTGGGCAGAGGCTGATTTTAAGGTGCCAACTAGTTTGGAGCCTCCCCCTAAATTGTAGACTGGGTGTTTAGGGTCAATGTAATGGATGTCCCTTTTTGGGACATAAAATTGATTCTGACCTACTTGCTTTGTTAGATAAGCTTTCGGAACCCACGCTTTTCGTTGATTTTTGCGGGGGTGGATAAAGGAGATAAAAGATCTTTGGTTCGATCTTGATTTATATCCAATCCCAGATTTGTTGTACATGCCCTTTTGTGATCCAAGAATAAGGTCAAGGTTCTTGGATCGGGTTGTGAAAGTTGCTAGTAGATCCTTAAGTTTTAGGACTTCACCCTTTAGGGTTAAGTTTTCAGTTTCAAGCTCAATTAATTTTTGATTTTTAGTTTGTTCAGTTAATGTTATGGTATTAATTAATTGCTCCTTAAGGTCTTGATTTTCCTTAAGAAGCTGGTCATTTCTAGATTCAGATTCAAGCAATTTTTTATTTAAAACAGAAATAATTTTAAAGAACTTTTCATTTACTGAATCTAAATATACCTTAGTCGAGTCGTCCGAAAAGAGTCCGATCTCTTGACTCGACTCGTATTCGGAATCCTCGTCTTGCTCCGAGTCCGATTCTGGTCCGGTTGCCATCAGTGCGAGGTAGCTTGCATTCTTTGGTTGTTCATCGTCGGAATCGTCCGAGCTTTCATCCCACGTGGCTTGAAGAGCCTTCTTCTTTTTGTTCTTAGTGGGTTGGTCCTCTTTCTTGTAAGGGCATTCATGTTTGAAGTGCCCTTTTCTGTTACAGCCGAAGCAGATCATTTTGCTTTTACCTTCAGTGCTGTAGGGCTTCATTACCTTTTGAATATCTTTCTTTGAAAGTTTGTTCTTCCTTCTGGTGAACATTTTTCTTACCAAGTTCACCAGTTGTTCTTCTTCATCAGAGCCTGACTCATCTTCAGGTTCTTCTTGGACTTTTCTCTTTGATTTGGCTTCCTTTGGTGAACCTGCAAATAAAGCTAGCCCTTTCTCGGCCTTGGCGTTAGTCTGTTCGTGCAGTTCTAATTCACAAAACAATTCGTCTAAATTAATTTTAGAAAGGTTCCTAGAAATTTTATAGGCATCTATAATAGATGCCCATAGTGAGTTTCTAGGGAACGCATTTAATGCGTACCTTATGATGTCCCGGTTCTCCTGTTTGTGCCCGATCATGTGGAGTCCATTCAGTATGTCCTTGATCCGGGCGTGGAGTTGGCTTGCAGATTCTCCTTCCTGCATTTTGATGTTAAATAACTTATTTAAAAGTAAATCCCTTTTTGTTACCTTGGCATCAGAGGTGCCTTCATGTAGTTCAATTAATTTGTCCCATAGCTCCTTCGCCGAGTCGGTTGGTCCAATTCTGTTTAGCTCCTCTTTGGTAAGTCCGCACTGGAGGGTGTTCTGAGCTTTGAACTCAGTCTGAGCCTTTTTCTTCATTTCTGAGTTCCATCTGTCGGGCCTTAGTGGAGCATTATTTCCTTCATCCATTGGCGGTGTGTAGCCTGTTTGGACTGCAAACCACTGATCCATGTCGGTCTTCAGATACACCTCCATCCTTCTCTTCCAGTAGGGAAAGTCTTCCCCATTAAAGAGGGGAGGGCGAGCAGTGCTATAGCCTTCACCTTGGGCCATTTAACTTCTGTGCACACGAAATACAAGTAGAAACAATATCCCAAGACTGGGTCTTGGATTAGTAGTGCGGGAAATGATAAACTAACTAAAAGCAACTTGAACGGTGTTGTACCAGATTCAAGTAAAATTAAACGAACGAAAGATAATCCAAATGTAGGCAACGATACCTAATTTAGATCTTTTGTAGCGAAAAACCAAAAAATCGAAAAAATGGATTTCCCCCGGCTCTTATGGTGGTTGCACCGATATAGAGCGAACTTGGCTCTGATACCACTTGTAGGATCGATGCACGTGAGAGGGGGGGTGAATCACGTGACTTTTTAAAAAATTAAATCAGAGTGCTTTAAAAAGCGTGCACAGCGGAAATGAAAGAAACGAAAGATGAACACAAAAACACGAACGATTTTTACTTCGTTCGGAGCCTTCGTCGACTCCTACTCGAAGGCCCAGGTCCCTCGGACCTTTCCGTTGGGCAATCCACTAAAACTCTCTATCGGTCAACCCCGATAGAGCAGGCGAGTACAAATGAATTGAAAGTGTGACAACCCCACACTTTCAAGTAATTAAGTGCAACAATATATATATTGAAAAAATTAACTTTTTACCGACGTCCGGAGTAGGTCGACTCTTTCGGGGCAGCAGGACGTCGTCGGCTCGAAGTGTAGCGTTTCCGGAGCAAGGCGCGAGCGTAGAAAAACTTGAAAGTTTTGACAGAAGTGTTGCTCTTTGAAGAGGGTCGAGGCCCTCTTTATATAGGGCAGGGGGCGCCCGACATGCTCGGGGCGCCCCCCACGTGGCTGTCGATCCGGCGATGCTCCGGTCAGAGCTAATCTCGTCTACTTCGGGATTGCTTTTGACTGGGGCGCCCGACGCGCGCGGGGCGCCTGATTGACCGGTCAAAATCCCATCTTCTGGCTTCGCGAGGGTGAGCTTCGGCAGCTGGTCAGTGAGGTGGCACAGGGGGCGCCCGATTCAAGCGGGGCGCCCCAAATAGCGCTGCTGTCGGGGCGTTTACCTCTCCGCTGACTCCTGGTTGACTCTGGGGCGCCCGACACATCCGGGGCGCCCTGCTCAGCTACGGCCTCACTCGTTTGAGGCTGTCTGAGCTGCAGAAACACCGTCCTTCGGTCCTGCATCCAGGGTTAGTCCAAAACAACAAATAATAAGATATAAGTTTAATTAGATCCTGTCTCCCAGACCAGGATCTAACCAGGACTCAACTTAGATCACCTAAATGGGTCTAAGTTGGACCGCGCCTAAAGTCCAAGATTGGACTCGTCCTCACTGGGTCGCTCCTCCAGTGACTTACCTTACTTACCCATTGTGCAGCTCTACTTGACTTCTTGACCCTACCAGGACTTCCTGCCAAGGCTCAACCACCTTGGTCTTCCTGCCAAGTCTCAACCAACTTGGTCTTCAGCCAGTTGTCAGGTCCCGCGGACCCAACTGGACTTCCCGCCAGGACTCAACCATCCTGGACTTCAGCCTGGTGTCTGGTCCTAAGTCTTTCAACCCTGCACACTTGGTAAAGAGGTTAAACACACACAACCCTAACTTTAACCACTTTGTCATACATCAAAACCCGAGTTTGACCGTTAGTGCAAACTGCACCAACAATAGACACTTCCCCTTTTTGTCCGTTGGAGCTTCAAACGGAACCTCCAATACGGTCCAATGGTCTCAATCCATTTCGAACCAAGTCTTTAAGCGCTTTCTCTAATAATCGAAATTGTTTCGATCATATGGAGGTGAGATCCGTGTATCCCATCCTAGTGGTCCTTCCTGTTGGTGCAAAGAGCATCAGACTTGAACAGTCAAACCCTAGTGTTTTGATGTTTGATAATATACTAAGGTCTGGTTAAATTGATCATGGGTTATGCCAAACAGGACCTGATGTTTGGTAGGATAAACCCAAGTTTAATCAGTTTGACCAAAGGGTTAGCCAAACAAGATCTAATGTTTGACATAGTAGATAATATACAGGTTGGTTAAGGTGACCAAGGGTTAGCCAAATAGGACCTGATGTTTGGTAGGATGATCAAACCTAGATTTAATTTGGTTAATATACTAAGGTTTGATCAGTTAGAACAAGGGTTAGCTAAACATGATTTGATGTTTAGCAGAAAACCCAGGGTTGGCTAGTTAGACCAAGGAGTGAGCCAAACAGGACTTGATGTTTGGCAGAAGAGAAGTCTAGTCAGGATTAATTATGACTAGCAAAAGATGTCTTTATTAAGGTGAAGGAAAGTCCTACTTAACCTAGACACGAAGTCTTGACCTGCAGGGTTGAGCACTAAGTCTTGGCCGAGGGCTGAGTACCTAAGACCTGACCGAGGGTTGGGCACCGAAGTCCTGGTTCGAGGAATTGGGCACGAAGTCCTGGTTGTGGATCGGGCAACGAAGTCTTTGTCGAGCGGGGATCGCAGACATAAGCAGAGACAGGTCGAGGATCGGACATCTCGAGATCAGGGTTCTCGGAGGCCGAGCACGAAGTCTTGGTCCGAGGGATCAAGCAACTTAGCTCAACGATGACTAAGGACAGAAGTAGAGACGGGTCGAGGTTCAGACGTCTCGAGAGTTGGGAATCTCGGAGGCTAAGCAAAAGTCCAACCGGAGGTCCCGGTTGGCAAAAGTAATTTCTCCAGTGTGGAGTAGATGAGGATGCGTTCCCCGGGAAAGGGAACATTAGGCGTCGGTTCGACCTAGGGTTCTGAGTGAAATCCAAGTCAGAACCAATCTTTAAAGGCTAAGATTATCTGTATATTTGTCTTGTGTTTGATTGTCTTGCAGGTACCTGGAGTTGGAGGCAAGACAGAAGAGCAAACGCAGGGGAAATGACACCTGGGAGGAGCATCCAGGGTGCCTGTGTTAATACAGGTGCCCCCAAGCTTCAGGGTGCCCTCAAGGGTCAGGTGCCCTACATCCTAGGTGCTTGGGAAGGTCCAAGGCACCTGGGATGGCCAATTTTGTCCCTGCACGAAGTTTGCGATTGCAGATCAGGTTTGACCGCATATGTGACGCCTCAGAGGCCTCTAGGGCGCCCGGGACACTACTATAAAAGGGGCTTGACCCCTCAACTCAGATTATCACTGGTTACATCATTCTAAGCATTCTGAGCGAAGAAAAAGCGCTAGAGACGAAGCTCTGCGACCAAGGAGGCTCCAGGAGGAAGTGCGCTGCACAGCGGACTTCCAGATTGGCCGGATCTTCGTCTTTCTTTTTGGTTTGCTTTTATTTTACGCACTTAATTTACATTTTCTTTGGTTGTAAACTTGAACTGTAAGACGGACATTCTCCGCCTCCGGAAATTCCGGAAAGAAGACCAATAGTGGACTCACGCCGAGTACATAGGTCTTGGACGTACAGACCTTGGGGGGTCGGGAACCAAGTAAATAAATCTCGCTAGTCTTACTGAGTTGTTTGCTTTTGTTCTTTATTATTCCACTGCACACTAACTCTTTGACTAGAACGAACAAACGACGAGTTTTCTGAAGGAATTTTTCGAGTTGATATTGTTGGGACCGGTAGACGAGCTAGAGGGGGGGGTGATTAGCTTCGATTCGCTTGTAGAAGATTTGTCGTGGCGGAAGACTTCAAGCAATCGCTAACACAAGGATTTACTTGGTATCCACCCCGGTCGGGTGACTAATCCAAGGATCCACTCTCCTCACACTCTCATGCACTATGAAAGTCTCCTTCTTGAGGTGGAGAAACCTCTTACAAGCTTGTTACAAAGATACAACAAGAACAAAGCAAATACAAGATAAAATCTTACAAGATTTACAAATAAGCTCACACTTTGCTTTCCTTGCTATCTTCAAGCTTGTGATTGCCTCTTGGACCTTGGAAATGCAGCAACACTAAGCTCCAAGGCTTCCTTCGAAATGGCAATGAAGTTGGAGAAGAAGAGGAGAAGTTCTTGCAGCTCAAACCTGCGCGAAAGTCCTTATACCCGACGCCTAGGGTTTGGTAATCGATTACCCAATCGATTACCACGTAGGATTTAGCCGTTCAACGACTAGTTTTCGAACGGTAATCGATTACCCAATCGATTACGAGTGTCCTGAATCGATTACCCAATCGATTCAGAACCTCTCTGTTCTCTCGCGCAACCTTTGGTGATCGATCACCCTAATCGATCACCGAACCTCTTAATCGATTACCCAATCGATTAAGGGAAGGCTGAATCGATTACCCAATCGATTCAGCCACCTTCTGTCCTCTCGCGCAAACCGCCCTAATCGATCCACTGATCGATTCACCCAATCGATTACCCAATCGATTGAGTCCAACCTAACTTGTGCTCACAAGTCTAGGGTTCCCTACCAAGTGTCCGGTCAACCCCTTTGACCAACTTGGATCTCTTCTGCCTAGTTCCTAACTAGGACTTAACCTGATGCCCTATCAGGTTCGCCTAACCCTCGAGTTAGGTCTAGTCTCTTGGTAGACTTCCACCTTGCCAGCATGTGATCTCTCCGATCCATCTGGACTTCACCTAGTCCCACTAGGTCTTTTTCCATGCCAGCGTACGATCTCCTCGATCCACCTGGACTTCACCTAGTCCCACTAGGTGTGCCTAGTCCCACTAGATCTTTTCCCATGCCAGCGTACGATCTCCCCGATCCACCTGGACTTCACCTAGTCCCACTAGGTGTGCCTAGTCCCACTAGGTCTTTTCCCATGCCAGCGTACGATCTCCCCGATCCACCTGGACTTCACCTAGTCCCACTAGATGTGCCTAGTCCCACTAGGTCTTTTGCCATGCCAGCGTACGATCTACCTAGACTTCACCTAGTACCACTAGGTGTGCCTAGTCCCACTAGGTCTTTCCCAGTCAAGCCTCCAGTCAACCTTGGCCCACTTGACTCACACATCATGACCACTCAAACATCATTATCAAACATCGAAACATATGACCTCAAGCTCACCCGAGCTTCCAGACTCAAGCTCACCTGAGCTTTATCAAACTAGGTCAACCCTGACCTAACCAAAATTGCACCAACAATCTCCCACAGACCTAAGCTCAACAGAGCTTAGTCAAACTAGGTCAACCCTGACCTAACCAAGATTGCACCAACAATCTCCCCCTTTTTGATGTTTGACAATATGTTTGAGAAAGACTAATCCCTATTAGCCTTTCAATCTCTCCCAAATTTCTCCTCCTTTGACATACATCAAACCTCTCCCCGAGAGCATATATGGTCAAAGGCAAATCCAATGAAAGTCCCATACCTTTCATTTAAACCCATGAGCATTCACCATAATGAAGATTTCCAATCTTCATTCTCTCATAAAAAAATGGAAATTCAAGCACATGCTTTTAAGGAAGACCTCCCCCTCAAAACATGCTCTAAACCTCTATCATTGCACCAACAATGATTTAGGGAATTCCTAAAACTTTAGGAAATCTCAACTTGAGGTTATGAGATTTTGAGATTCAAAACTTGAATCAAAACCTCTCTTTAACCCTTTTTGATTTCACAATGAAATTTACCCAAATATACTTATAAAAGTATTTCAAGGGGCTAGGGATTGTTAGGTTACTCAAAAATGGGTTATTGGACTGAAAATAGACAGTTTCAGTCTCATCAATCGATTGGCGTTGGGAACCAATCGATTACGCTGTGCCTTAATCGATCAACTGATCGATTACGGCTGACTGTAATCGATCACCGGATCGATCACGCGAGCTTCTGTGCTCGCAAAAAGACCTACCAATCGATTGACTAATCGATTGGCTATGGTCCCAATCGATCACTTGATCGATTAGGAGTTTCTGAAAATCTGAAAACAATTTCAGGCCGAATTTCAGAAACCCCTAAATAATTCTACAAAATTCGAAAACTTTTGAAATTTTGTGTAGACATTATTTATGACATATACTATCAAGGAAAAATAATTTTCTTTGAAAATAACCTTTATTTTCAAAGATTGACACAAAATTGAAAACCATTGAAATATTTCAATGTTTCACTCTATTTTGTATCCATTTCATCAATGGTGAGTGCTATCAAAAGATAGTTTTCACCAAGGTTTTCCATAATAGTTTTGAAATAGTTTTCAAAAACAATTTCCAACCATGTTCTTTGGGCTAAATGCACATGACTTGTACATTAGCTTTCCCAATGATTGGAGTTCATTTATATTCTTGTTTTGATGAACCTAAAACTCAATTTGATGCACTTTATCAACGCCTTGAGTTTTGTTCATCACCCTAACATCTCACATGTTTCTAATGTGTCTCAAAAACACACACAAGTCAACTTATGGTCTTAGTGAGATGTGAAAGTCATGTTTTCCCTAAACTAAGGGTTCATGCATTTCTACTTAGGCATTATAAACTTTGATCATCCACCTAGGATGTCAATTAATGCCAATGTCCTTAATTTCAATAAAAATTGATTTAATGCATGATAAAGACTATGACATGCATCATATTAGGATTTTCAAAAGAAATTATAGCTATATGATGCATGTATGACATGACATGTAATATTTTCATAATAAAATATGAATGATGAATTATGATGTCATGGCATCTGATAGGGCATACAAAGCATGGTATAATAGCACAAAAGAAAATACCTAGATTTCCTATCTAAGTATCAATAACTCATCGCTAAGCCATTGATAATCCTAATTTGGCCCTAATTTCCAAGATAATGCCAAAACTCACAACTTGGCGTATCTTTTGATTCTAACCTAGTTGTGACAACTTTTTATTAAGTTCAATCTTCCAAAAAGATAGTTTGGCACGTATTTTCTCCTCCTAGAGTAAATAAATGAATCCTTCATTTTCAAGGGTAGTAATTCTTTGAAAATGTCCCAAAGTGCCAACTACATCAAGGTTGGGTTAACTACCCTTCCAATTTGAGTTGACACTTCCTAGAACTATCTAGGGTGTGGCGAACACACTCTTAGGAACCCAAAACCTATTGGTGCTCCTTGGGTGTTCTAGGTATTCACTAGGGATGACTTCCCTTGATACCTTCCTAACGACTTTCTTAGGCTTCTCCGAAGCCTTAGTCATGTTAGTCTTGTCTTGGTCAACTCTAGGGATGGCTTCCCTTGTGGCCTTGACTTGACTTCTAGACCTCGAGTGAGTTCCATATTTATATGGAACTCTATGATAGGATGGACCATCATCCTTAGTTTTAGGTTTGTATCCCAAACCTTTCTTGCTCCTAGAAGGTCCTTGACTTCCTAAATCTAGGTTTTGACCTTTTAATCCCTTTAATAGATTTTCTATTTTCTTAAGGGATTTTTCTAATTTATCAAGTTTTGACCTCAAAACTTGATTTTCAATCATTACATCCTCAAGGCTTGGTTTTCTAATATAGCCTTAGTGATTGTTTTTCTTAGCCTTGGATTGGGTAGGTCTACCTTGGGAATTCCTAATTTGTTTCCTATCCTTAGAGGTGGTAGTCCTAGCATGGAAAGCTCTATAGTTTTCCTTAGGTTTCTCATGTCTCCTATTTTCATGATAAATAGCATTAAAATGATAATAATTATTCCTAGCATGCATATTATAATGATTTAAATAAGTACCATTACCTAATGGTACCTTAGGCTTGATCTTAGAGCTAGGCTCCCCCTTGATTAGAGCTCCTCCTCTTTGTCTTGGTCGGATTCTTCCCCTTTGGACATTGATTTCGGTAATGTCCCTTTTCTTTGCATGAGAAGCACACAATGTGCTTCTTATCCTTCTTTGCCACGGGGCTGACCTTCTTTGGCTTTTCCTTGGTCTTGGGTGCCATTTGCACCTTCTTCTTGACCAATTTTGGGCACTTACTTTTATAGTGCCCTTTCTCCCTACACTCAAAGCAAATGATGTGATCTTTATTTTTACAAATTGAAATGTTTATACCTTTGCTTGTAGGAGTGTGACATGACTCTTCACTTGATCCGGAAGTAGATACTTCTTCTTCTTCCGGAGTCAATGGCCTTTGCTCCCCCTCAATCCTAGAGGTGGAGACTTCTTCGTTTTCTTCATTGGCCGATGCTTCTTCTTGAGTTTCCTCCCCGGATGTTGAGCATCTCTCAACTTCCGAGTCCTCTTCACTTGATGAATCTCCCTCTTCGGATTTTTCTTGATTAGGTATAGTGGAGGGATCTTCATGAAGCCTTGCCAATTTGCTCCAAAGCTCCTTGGCATCTTCGAATTCTCCAATCTTGTCCAAGATATTGCTCGGCAAAAGATTGACCAATAGCTTGGTCACTTTGTAATTGGCCTCGCATCTCTTGATTTGCTCCTCATTCCATTTGCTTTTCTTGAGGAGCTTTCCTTTTGAGCTTGTTGGAGCTTCAAAACCCTCCATTAGAGCAAACCATTGCTCTATCTCCATCATGAAATAATTTTCAATCTTTGACTTCCAAAGATTGAAATTTGCCTTGTCGAATGGTAGAGATGCTCTTGTGTCATAGCCAAACTCCATTTTTGAAGTTGAACCCTTTTGATGATGACTTCTTGAAATTAGGGTTTCTTCCAACTTCTTCTTCTTCCTCTAGCTCTTGCCCTCTTGGCGATGAGTCCAATGAAGAGCAACCTTGCTCTGATACCACTTGTTGGGACCGGTAGACGAGCTAGAGGGGGGGTGATTAGCTTCGATTCGCTTGTAGAAGATTTGTCGCGGCGGAAGACTTCAAGCAATCGCTAACACAAGGATTTACTTGGTATCCACCCCGGTCGGGTGACTAATCCAAGGATCCACTCTCCTCACACTCTCATGCACTATGAAAGTCTCCTTCTTGAGGTGGAGAAACCTCTTACAAGCTTGTTACAAAGATACAACAAGAACAAAGCAAATACAAAATAAAATCTTACAAGATTTACAAATAAGCTCACACTTTGCTTTCCTTGCTATCTTCAAGCTTGTTATTGTCTCTTGGACCTTGGAAATGCAGCAGCACTAAGCTCCAAGGCTTCCTTCGAAATGGCAATGAAGTTGGAGAAGAAGAGGAGAAGTTCTTACAGCTCAAACCTGCGCGAAAGTCCTTATACCCGACGCCTAGGGTTTGGTAATCGATTACCCAATCGATTACCACGTAGGATTTAGACGTTCAACGGCTAGTTTTCGAACGGTAATCGATTACCCAATCGATTACGAGTTGTAACGCCCGAAAATTCTCGAAACTAATTTTAGAAATATCTTAGAATTTATTCCAAATTTATGGATATTTTTATAGAATTTTTCCGTAAACGAAAGTGGCAAAAAAGGTTATAAACAAAAAATCGCATAAGTGGGAATCAATCCCTTAACCTACGCTGTGAGAGGAGAATGGGCGGACCAGCTGGGCTGGTTCGTTTTTGTTGAAATAGATTAAGCGAAACAATGGATAAGGTATAATTAGGTAAATTCGCCCCCATAAGTATAAATAGATAATTAAGGAGAGAAGTTTTATTTTCCCTCAACTCAAACCCTTCCTCGCCCAAACCAGCCGCACGCCGCCCTCTTCTCTCCTCTCTTGGGCGAAACCACACCAAGCCTAGGGCTTTCCTCCGGTGGCCGGCCAAGGCTCTCCTCCGAGAGATTTTCCGATATTCGGAATCCCCACGACGAGAGAAACGCGTGAGCGCGAAGAAATCTCCGAGACTCCGAGTTTCTCCGGAACCTCCGACGCCGTTCTTGGTTGTAAGTCCAAGATATCGAGGTAAGTACTGCTCACCTGCAGTAAGAGGCGGTTTTCCGCAAGAATTTTCCCTTAAAAGTTTTAAAAGAGATATTTACTTTTAGTTTAAGATTTTGCATGTGATCTTAGTTCATTATATGCTTATATATATTTGATAGAGTACCCTATGTGAGTTTAGGGTCTAAGAAAGCTATAAGAAAAGAAAAGAAAGATAAAGAAAAAGAAAAGAGAAGGCCAAGGCCTTACGAAATCCCCAAAAGTCAAGACTTAGGGATTTGGGCACACAAGGTGTTCGATAAAATGCCAAGGCATTTAAAGATAAGAAAGAAAAGAAAGAAAAACTATTTTATTTTCTAAGGCCAGTACCCGGCGTCCAAGGGCGTCGTTAAAGAAATCCAGGTGTCCAATTCCAAGGTCTTGGCCCTGGTAGACCAAGGTCTGCTCTATTAGGATTGGCGGCTCGCTACCCCAACCTTTTAGGGAACGCGCATAAGATGGTACTTACGTCTTAAGTGGATCCAAGTGAGTATTATTTTCAAGTATATGCTTTAGCAAAGTTTTCCTAAAGTTTAAGGAAATTTTCTAAAAGTTAAAGAAAGATTTAAAGTTAAAGAATTGCTAAAGTTTCATGTTAAGCCAAGAAAAAGTGAGTTAAGACTTATTAATGCTTGAGTATGCATGTTTTGAGTTATACATGTTTTAGTGTTTCTTTTAAGCATAAAAGTATCTCATGTGATTTCACATTGTTTAAAAAGCATGCTTGCACATTTCGAGATTTTGTGAGCTAGATAGTACTTGCTAAACTTTATGCTTAATAGTTGCATTTCCTCTTACTGTAGGCAAAGGTAAAGGCAAGCAATTCTGAAGGAAGGCGACGAGGCGGTGCTGAGCGACGTGTGTGTGGTGGCTGACCTTGGAGAGGTCCTTGGGACGAGACAGTTTAGCTTATTTGAAATGCAATGTTTAAGGTTTCCAAATTCCAAGTTATTGTGTTATGGAGTTTATTAAATATTTATGCTTCGGATAGTTTTACATGCTCAATTTTGTAGAATGAAGATTCCATGTCATTTCAATTAGTATGCATACTTTTGTGAATGCACTAGATGAGCAAGGGCATGAGTAGTTTAGCATGTTGATACATTGAATTTTAGACTTATTCTTGAGCTTAGTATTCCCTTTTGGACTAAGTCCTAATTGTGCTTAAAATGCTCGTAAATTCGGTAGAAAAGTAAGGTTTACATTCTATCTATTTGATGCATGTGCCAAGATGTTGTTAGCCTCCTTTTGAATTAAGTTTGTATTGCTTTAAATATGCTTAGAAAAGTTGCATTCATATTCCATAATGCTTTAGTAATATTATAGAACCTTGTGTGATGAATTTAAATACATGACTATTAAAGTTAGAATATCATTCTTAGATAGATTTAAATACAAAAAAAAAGTTTAAGAAAGTTCCGCATTTTTAGTCGTTGCATTAGAGTCAAGAAGTAGACAAAGTAACGGTCCGTATAAGGTAGAGAAGACGGGTCGCTACAGTTGGTATCAGAGCAGTTCCCATTCTCCAGCATCACACACACATCAGCATCAACCTTGCCGTCTTCAAGTAAGAAAGTTTTAAGTTTCAGTTTTTCTATTGCTCCTTTATTTAATTGCAGTATAGAGAAATGCTTAAGTACTCACTCATATGTGCATAGAACAAGGAAGCATGTTTAATACCTTAGTATCACGGAATCATGTTTAATCCCTAGAATGGATATTAGGTTACTAAGTAAGAAGACAAGTTTATACCTAGAGATGTAGTAGTGAGTTCTTGTTCCCTTAGGCATTGTTAGATGGCAAGAAGAGGCCGAGCCCCTAATGCAAGGGACAGAACTCCAGTTCAAGATAACAATGAGCCTGGCACAGAACAGCCAAACCTGATGGCAGTCATTGCTCAAATGCAAGCTCAGATTTCAGAGCAACAGAAGACCATCGCCACACTGATGGCAAATCAGCACCCAGTGCCCCCTACACCACCCACAGCAGGAGTGGAAACTCCAGTGGTGGCTGAAGTTCCACCAGTCACTCAGGAGACCCCTGCCGTGAACCGAAGACAAGAAGCATACCTCGTCCAGTGGCAGAGGCTGAAACTTGAAAGCTTCTCAGGCACGACTGAGCCCTGGGATGCCCAGGCTTGGTTCAAGACTTTAGAGAGCACAATGGAGCTTCTTGACTGGCCAGAAGTCGAGAAGGTCAAATGTGCCTCCTTCTGCCTAACTGGAGATGCTCGTATGTGGTGGGAGCGGGTCAAGAGTAAGAGGATAGTCAACCAGATGAGCTGGGCAGATTTCGAGCAAGAGTTCTATGAGGAGTTCTTCCACATGCGGGTTACCAACAAGCACTACGAGGACTTCATGGAGTTCAGACAAGGTAACCTACCAGTGGGAGAAGCAGTCGCGAAGTTCAACAGACTAGCTCGCCTCTGCCCAGAGCTAGTCAGCACAGAGAAGGAGCAAGTCAGACTGATGCTCCGCATGCTGAACCCTGAAATAGCACTCAACGTGAACAGCGGGACGCACCGACTCCAGACCAGCGAGGAGTTGGTCAGTAGTGCTCTAATCTCAGAGCACTATCTGAATAGCATCAAGGCACAACAAACACAGTAGAAGCCAGTCCTGATTGAGAACAAGACAACAGGAGGCCAGAAGCCTCAGCCAAATAACCAGAACTGGAAGAACAAGAACCACAAAAGGAAGCAGTGGCCTGGCAGCCAAAAAGGAAACCCAGAGAACAAGCAAGCTAGGTATCCACCTTGTCCTAAGTGTGGGAGGACCCATCCAGGAGCATGCCTTTTGGGTGTAACTGGATGCTACTCGTGTGGACAAGAGGGACACAGATCCAGAGACTGCCCAAACAAGTTTAAGGTACTTCCTCAGCAGTCCGTACAGTATGGAGGCAAGCCTCAGTTACATTACATGCCTACTATACTAGAGGGACCTCAGATCAGTCAGGGAGGGTTGGAAGCAGCACCAGTTCCAACCAATGCCAGAGTCTTTTCCCTCACGAAGGAAGAAGCTGCCAGCGCCTCCACGGTCGTAACAGGTCAAATAGTTATTTTTCAGCATTTAGCTACTACACTGTTTGACACTGGGGCGACCCATTCTTTCGTATCAGTACCTTTTGCTAGTAAGTTACAGGTGCCTGCAGAGAGTTGGGAGTCCAGATTCCTGACAACTCTCCCTTCGGGGGAGATCATGGAATCCACCCAGCGACTCCGGGCTGTGCCAATCAAGATTTCAGACCGAGAGCTATATGTCGATCTGATAGTCCTTGCGATGCAAGACTTCGACATCATACTGGGCATGGATTTCCTCAGTAAGTACAGCGCTTCAGTGGACTGCCGTAGAAGGAAGGTGGTTTTCAGCCCAGAAGGAGAACCACCATTCGAGTTTCAAGGAGCCCCAAAGAGGAAGACTCAGAAATTCCTCTCAGCCTTGGCAGCCCACCAGATGCTAGAGCAAGGGTGTGCTGGTTTTCTTGCACACGTAGTGGACTCAGAAGCAAAAAAAGAACTCAAGCAGGAGGAAGTACGGGTAGTCTGCGAATATCCAGAAGTGTTCCCAGAAGAACTACCTGGACTACCGCCCAACAGGGAGGTGGAATTTGAGATTGAGCTGGTGCCAGGCACCGGTCCGGTCTCAAAAGCCCCATATCGTATGTCTCCTGCAGAGCTGAAAGAATTACAAGAGCAACTCCAGGAGCTACTAGACAAGGGCTTCATCCGCCCGAGTCATTCACCCTGGGGAGCTCCTGTACTTTTCGTCAAGAAGAAGGATGGGTCTATGCGTCTGTGCATAGACTACAGAGCTCTGAACAAGGTAACCATCAAGAACAAGTACCCCCTTCCTAGAATAGATGATTTATTTGATCAACTCAAAGGGGCTACAGTGTTCTCGAAGATAGACCTGCGTTCTGGGTATCATCAGCTAAAGGTTAAAGAAAGTGACATCCCCAGGACGGCCTTCAGGACAAGATACGGCCACTACGAATTTGTAGTGATGCCTTTTGGAGTAACCAATGCTCCAGCAGTCTTCATGGAGCTGATGAACCACATCTTCAAGGAGTATCTCGATAAATTCGTCATTGTATTTATTGACGATATTCTCATATACTCACAGACTCCAGAGGACCATGCTACACACTTGAGGATAGTGCTGCAGATCCTTCAGCAGGAGAAGCTCTATGCAAAATTCTCAAAGTGTGAGTTTTGGCTAGATCAGGTGACCTTCCTAGGTCACATTGTATCCAAAGAAGGCATTCAAGTTGATCCAGCCAAGATAGAAGCAGTCAGCAACTGGTGTAGACCCAAGAATGCCAGTGAAATCAGGAGTTTCTTAGGCCTGACAGGATATTACAGAAAATTTGTGGAAGACTTTTCCAGAATAGCCTCTCCACTCACAGCCCTGACCAGAAAGAATCAGAAGTTTGAGTGGTCAGATAAATACGAGCACAGCTTCCTAGAACTGAAGAAAAGATTGACTAGTGCTCCCATCCTGACTGTTCCAAAGAGTGACAAGGCCTTTGACATCTACAGTGATGCATCCAAAATGGGCCTTGGAGCTGTCCTCATGCAAGACGGTAAAGTAATAGCATATGCCTCCAGACAGCTCAAGGACTATGAGAAGAATTACCCTACTCATGAACTTGAGCTAGCAGCTGTGGTTTTTGCACTGAAGCTCTGGAGACACTACCTGTATGGAGTGCAGTGCAGAATCTTCACAGACCATCAGAGTTTGAAGTACTTCTTCACTCAGAAGGATCTAAATATGAGGCAGGCCAGGTGGCTAGAGTTGGTCAAAGATTATGACTGTGAAATCCTCTACTACCCAGGTAAAGCTAATAAAGTGGCAGATGCACTGAGCAGAAAATCCTGTGCAGCACTGATGTCCCTATCATCACTGTCTCTACCACTTCAGAAAGAAATAAAGGATTTTGGAGTCGAGGTAATAATTGGGCAACTTTCTGCATTGACTCTAGAGTCAACCCTGCTTGTGGATATACAAAGAAAGCAAAGTCAAGACCCAGGGATCCAGAAGATCAAGCAGGAGATCCAAGAGGCAGAAAATTCAGAGTTTCGAGTATCAGATAGTGGCATCCTCTACCTTGGAGACCGCCTTTGCGTCCCCAATGATGAGGAACTAAGAAAGAATATTTTAGAAGAAGCCCACAGTACCCCGTACTCTATGCATCCTGGTTCTACCAAGATGTACCAAGATTTAAAGCAAAGGTTCTGGTGGTCTGGACTCAAGCGAGACGTGGCCAGATATATCAGTACCTGCTTGACCTGCTAGAGAGTCAAAGCAGAGCACCAGAGACCAGGCGGAGTTCTGCAGCCTATTCAGATTCCAGAATGGAAATGGGAAGATATTTCCATGGATTTCATAGTGGGACTACCCAGAACAACGAATGGATATGATGCAATCTGGGTAATAGTAGACAGATTGACTAAGTCTGCCCACTTCCTAGCCATCAGGATCTCCTATTCCATGGAACAACTAGCTCAGTTATACCTCAAGGAGATCGTCAGACTACATGGAGTCCCTAAGACTATCATTTCAGATAGGGACAGTAGGTTCACTTCGCACTTCTGGGAGTGCGTACAGATAGCTCTAGGCACCAAACTGAAGTTTAGCACAGCTTTCCATCCTCAGACAGATGGTCAGACAGAGAGAGTTAATCAAGTACTCGAAGATATGCTCAGAGCTTGTGCTTTAGATTTCAAGGGCAGTTGGTGCAGATATTTGTGCTTAGCGGAATTTGCTTACAACAATAGTTATCAGGCCACTATCGACATGGCACCCTATGAGGCTTTATATGGACGGAGGTGTAGATCTCCTATCTGCTGGTACGAGGGTGGTGAGAGGCAAGAGTTAGGCTTACAGACAGATCTTATAGATGATACCACCGTAGCCATACAGCAGATCCGCCAGAGAATAGAAACAGCTCAAAGCCGCCAGAAGAGCTATGCTGATACACGGCGCAGAGCATTAGAATTTGAAGTTGGGGATACAGTGTTCCTCAAAGTGGCTCCCATGAAGGGAGTAATGCGTTTTGGGAAGAAGGGCAAGCTAAGTCCCAGATATGTAGGACCATACCCCATCACTAGAAGAGTTGGCAAAGTAGCTTATGAGTTGGAGCTACCTCAGGAGATGTCAGCTATCCACAACGTATTTCATGTTTCTATGCTGAAGAAGCATATCCCAGATGCCACCCAGGTGATAGAGCCACAGACGGTACAAGTTCGCGAAGATCTCAGTTATGATAGTCGGCCTATTCAGATAATAGACCGAGCAGTTAAGAAATTGCGAAACAAGGAGGTACCATTAGTGAAAGTCATATGGCAAAATCACAGAGTAGAAGAGGCAACATGGGAACCAGAGGACAGCATGAGGCAGAAATACCCAGAGTTGTTTTAAGTTCGAGGACGAACTTTTTATAAGGTATGGGGGATTGTAACGCCCGAAAATTCTCGAAACTAATTTTAGAAATATCTTAGAATTTATTCCAAATTTATGGATATTTTTATAGAATTTTTCCGTAAACGAAAGTGGCAAAAAGAGATATAAACAGAAAATGGCGTAAGTGGGAATCGATCCCTTCACCTACGATGTGAGAGGAGAATGGGCAGACCAGCTGGGCTGGTTCATTTTTGTTGAAATTGTTTAAGCGAAACAATGGATAAGGTATAATTAGGTAAATTCGCCCCCATAAGTATAAATAGATAATTAAGGAGAGAAGTTTTATTTTCCCTCAACTCAAACCCTTCCTCGCCCAAACCAGCCGCACGCCGCCCTCTTCTCTCCTCTCTTGGGCGAAACCACACCAAGCCTAGGGCTTTCCTCCGGTGGCCGGCCAAGGCTCTCCTCCGAGAGATTTTTCGATATTCGGAATCCCCACGACGAGAGGAACGCGTGAGCGCGAAGAAATCTCCGAGACTCCGAGTTTCTCCGGAACCTCCAACACCGTTCTTGGTTGTAAGTCCAAGATATCGAGGTAAGTACTGCTCACCTGCAGTAAGAGGCGGTTTTCCGCAAGAATTTTCCCTTAAAAGTTTTAAAAGAGATATTTACTTTTAGTTTAAGATTTTGCATGTGATCTTAGTTCATTATATGCTTATATATATTTGATAGAGTACCCTATGTGAGTTTAGGGTCTAAGAAAGCTATAAGAAAAGAAAAGAAAGATAAAGAAAAAGAAAAGAGAAGGCCAAGGCCTTACGAAATCCCCAAAAGTCAAGACTTAGGGATTTGGGCACACAAGGTGTTCGATAAAATGCCAAGGCATTTAAAGATAAGAAAGAAAAGAAAGAAAAACTATTTTATTTTCTAAGGCCAGTACCCGGCGTCCAAGGGCGTCGTTAAAGAAATCCAGGTGTCCAATTCCAAGGTCTTGGCCCTGGTAGACCAAGGTCTGCTCTATTAGGATTGGCGGCTTGCTACCCCAACCTTTTAGGGAACGCGCATAAGATGGTACTTACGTCTTAAGTGGATCCAAGTGAGTATTATTTTCAAGTATATGCTTTAGCAAAGTTTTCCTAAAGTTTAAGAAAATTTTCTAAAAGTTAAAGAAAGATTCACTACTAGAATTTTTGCATTCAACAACACATAATCGACAACGGTTTTTTGATAAAGTGTTGTCGTATGTCAATTTAACAACAGTTTTAGTATTAACCGTTGTTGTTGTTGGTCTGTATACGTAAAAAGACAACAGTAATAACAAAATGTTGTCGTA
Source organism: Boesenbergia rotunda (assembly GCA_024364735.1). Lineage (NCBI taxonomy): Eukaryota > Viridiplantae > Streptophyta > Magnoliopsida > Zingiberales > Zingiberaceae > Boesenbergia > Boesenbergia rotunda. The sequence continues at coordinate 62,920 of JAGFNQ010006636.1, forward strand.
TGTATACTCAACGACAACAGTTATAAAATAACTGTTGTCTATAGGCGGTATTTACAACAACTGATGTGATAAACTGTTGTCTATTATGACAATAGACAACAGTTATATTAAACTGTTGTTGTTGTATTGTTGTGCTGTTCAAGCAATAAACAAAATCAACGGTGGATATCCAACTGCAAAAAAACATCCCCGCCGAGGCCTTTTCGTTATAAATATATGTGCCTGTGCCTTTTCATTTTCATGCCCGTGCCCTAATCCATCCCCGTCGAGGCCACCTTCCCTTCTCTTCGTGCACGTGGATCGCCGCCGCCCACCACCGTCGGCGTCGTTCCTCTCCTCTGCTGCTTCCCCCTCGCACAGCTTCCGTCGACTCACCTCTTCGTCTCCAGCTCAAGCGACGCAGTCCACCGCTGCCTCTCTTAGGAGGTGGGTTAGAGTATGTCAACTATCTCTCTAAGTTTTCACAAAGTGATTCACACCATCCATCACCTTTAACTATCTCGACATTCACCTTTAGCTCTGTCTGGTTCCCCATCCCTAGCATAAAGGCCGACGAGAACTCGAAGACCATCCAGATCAATGTGGGCTTCCTCACCAAGACCTTTCCGCATGATTTCCATGATCTTTGTATGCCCACAAGGCTAGGCTCGACGTCGAGAGGTGGATGGACGCAATTTCTACGGGCGCAGCTGGGTCAAAGTCGCTCGAACTATACGGAAAGAGGATCTTGAAGAGGGACATGGAGGCTGGGTTCTACGTACACGACTTTGTGAAGGATCTTGGCATTTGCTTGAAGGAATGTCAGAGCATGGGACTAGCATTGCCAGGTTTGGCGTTGGCGCATCAGCTGTATGCCTCACTCATGGCACACGGAGAGGGAGAACTAGGGACTCAAGCACTAATTTTGGCCATTGAACGACTCAACAATACCCGTTTGGAAGGATAGCCAAACACACACTCGGCACGAACTCTGGTACTGGAAATAATCATTTCCTCTCTAGTTCATCAGTATGTGTTTGTTTGAATGCCTACGTGATCCCTGTTTAATAATTTCAAACCTCTTCCTGTTTCTCTCAATATTATCTGCTGGTTTGGGTGCAATTTACTTGGTAATAATGTTATGTAAGTGCACTGCCTTTGAAATGAAGACTATTGTTCCAGTTTCCGTTCCATTTTTACTCAATTCTTTGTTAGGAATATATTTATGTCCATCACATTTCCTTATTTATGCCTTATTGAGAGAAGTCCATTGATTTCAAGATTCTGGTTGTAAACTACAAGCAAGTTTTCTCTTTAACATTAGCCAATATTTCCTTTGCAGTTGGTAATCAGGCAGCCCATTGGTACAATCAATTATCCAGGAGTAGAGAAGGGGCTTTATGTAGCTTCTTCATCAGGTCATTTTCTTTCTGATCTAGACTATCAGTTTTTATTTTTTTTCAGAAGTATTTGTTTTATTTTCATCTTGAGCAGTAAAAGTGTACACAGGGAAGCCAGCACTGAGCAGAATGCAAGTTCTTGAAAGATATGATCAGAGAAACCAAACTTTGGTGCAGGTATATGCTCAGGATCTACTTACTATATTTTCCTATGTTCTTATCCTCATCAAGGTTAATCTTCATTATTGAAACTGCATGTGGAGAACTGAATTAGTGAAGCCTCTTTATCTTTTTTGCTTCAGAGCGTATACTTGTTAAGTTTTCGGATGTGGGTTTATGCTCAACTTTTTCAATGCATGTCAGAAACTTAAAATCATTAGTCTCCGTTTACTTTTCATAACTAATGCTTTTGCTTGCATAGTAGAAAACAGGAAATTTTGAGGAAGGGGCTGAATAGTAGCAGATATAGTAAATTATGTTCCTTTACTAGTGAATGAACTACAATAATATTTCTTTTTTATGCAAGCATTATCATACTTTCATTTGCCTCACTCATTGCTGTAGAGGTCATTCTTGCTATTTTACTTCTCTCATATCTTATCCTTTTGATTTTTGATATTTAACTCTTAATTCTTTTGCCACATTCATCATATATTTGAACTCTATTTTTTTGTAGTGGAACCATTTTGTTCCATGTGTGCAATCTGCCAAATGCTTATCATTTTCAAGATACTATGGATTGGATCATCTTTTTTTTAGATAGTTTAGCCTGGCATGTGTAAGCTACAACTGTCTTATGATTTCTTAATATGTCCTTATTGGAATATTGAAAGGTTGAGATCCATTCTGGTCGACCACATCAAATTCGTATCCATCTTGCATTTGTTGGCCATCCACTTGTAGGTGCGTTACATTTGAATTTCTTTTTTGTTTGTACTGGAGTTTCAGTTGTATGTTTCTTTGTTAAGAATATATTTATGTCCATCACATTTCCTTATTGTGATGGACATATAGTTCATTATCATTTATTTGGTTGTGATCACACAATGATACTTCTTAATTTATCATTGTAATTATGGTTATACACTTACTTTCAAATGAGGCATAACGGTTCAATTTAATTTCCCTATAATTGCAGCTCCAAAATAACAAAGAAAATTAAGTAGAAAGAACTTTATCAGTCAGGTAATATGGTCGTCTGAGTATTTTCCTTGAAAAGTGGTTGCAAGGCTGTAAATGTCTAGATAAGCCAAGCTAGCAGTTTCCTTATAATTGCAAGTGTTGATACATGCATATCATTTTTGTTTGTTTGTTTGTTAGTTTGTTATTTTTGTTGTTTGTTGATACATATCTTCATGGATCATTTTTTATTGGACATATGCATTTAATAGATTAACTAATTAGAGTGTTTGTTCTCTTTTTTCCAGCCGCAGGGACTTATTCGTGATCATGTTCGAAGTATTTCCCTTAATCTGACCTTCCAAGCTATAATTTTTGTGATTTGAACTTCATTGTAAGTTTATTTGGGTCAGAAGATACTTGAGTGGTTTCGTCTGTAAAAAGATTTTTGGACAGAAGATACTTGTGTGGTTCCGTCTGTAGAAAGCTTGTGGTGGATCTTTATTGTAAATATGTTGATGATGTTTGATATATATAGTTTTTATTTCGAGGTTAAATTATTGCCTTTTAATTGAAAATATAATGGAAATATCTTTGTTGTCAAATTGGTATGAAACTGTTGTGGAACAGTACAAATGCACAACAGATTTTTTTAAAGCTAAACTGTTGTTGTAGATAAACGGTGACATATGACAACACAGTGATAAAACTGTTGTCGAATATAATAAAAGACAACGGTGAATATGGCATACGACAACGGTGAAACACTGTTGTGAAAATAATAAAAGACAACGGTAAAACACGGTTATAAAAACTGTTGTCGAATGTGATCTACGACAACAGTGGAAAACAAACTGTTGTCGTAGATCACATTCGACAACAGTGATTCACTGTTGTCGTAGACCCCCCCTTTTACAACATGGCCTTTAACAACAGTGGTATTTGGCCTACGACAACAGTGATTCACTGTTGTTAAATGCATTTTTTCTAGTAGTGATTTGAAGTTAAAGAATTGCTAAAGTTTCATGTTAAGCCAAGAAAAAGTGAGTTAAGACTTATTAATGCTTGAGTATGCATGTTTTGAGTTATACATATTTTAGTGTTTCTTTTAAGCATAAAAGTATCTCATGTGATTTCACATTGTTTAAAAAGCATGCTTGCACATTTCGAGATTTTGTGAGCTAGATAGTACTTGCTAAACTTTATGCTTAATAGTTGCATTTCCTCTTACTGCAGGCAAAGGTAAAGGCAAGCAATTCTGAAGGAAGGCGACGAGGCGGTGCTGAGCGACGTGTGTGGTGGTGGCTAACCTTGGAGAGGTCCTTGGGACGAGACAGTTTAGCTTATTTGAAATGCAATGTTTAAGGTTTCCAAATTCCAAGTTATTGTGTTATGGAGTTTATTAAACATTTATGCTTCGGATAGTTTTACATGCTCAATTTTGTAGAATGAAGATTCCATGTCATTTCAATTAGTATGCATACTTTTGTGAATGCACTAGATGAGCAAGGGCATGAGTAGTTTAGCATGTTGATACATTGAATTTTAGACTTATTCTTGAGCTTAGTATTCCCTTTTAGACTAAGTCCTAATTGTGCTTAAAATGCTTGTAAATTCGGTAGAAAAGTAAGGTTTACATTCTATCTATTTGATGCATGTGCCAAGATGTTGTTAGCCTCCTTTTGAATTAAGTTTGTATTGCTTTAAATATGCTTAGAAAAGTTGCATTCATATTCCATAATGCTTTAGTAATATTATAGAACCTTGTGTGATGAATTTAAATGCATGACTATTAAAGTTAGAATATCATTCTTAGATAGATTTAAATACAAAAAAAAAGTTTAAGAAAGTTTCGCATTTTTAGTCGTTGCATTAGAGTCAAGAAGTAGACAAAGTAACGGTCCGTATAAGGTAGAGAAGGCGGGTCGCTACACGAGTGTCCTGAATTGATTACCCAATCGATTCAGAACCTCTCTGTTCTCTCGCGCAACCTTTGGTGATCGATCACCCTAATCGATCACCCAATCGATTCAGCCACCTTCTGTCCTCTCGCGCAAACCGCCCTAATCGATCCACTGATCGATTCACCCAATCGATTACCCAATCGATTGAGTCCAACCTAACTTGTGCTCACAAGTCTAGTGTTCCCTACCAAGTGTCCGGTCAACCCCTTTGACCAACTTGGATCTCTTCTGCCTAGTTCCTAACTAGGACTTAACCTGATTCCCTATCAGGTTCGCCTAACCCTCGAGTTAGGTCTAGTCTCTTGGTAGACTTCCACCTTGCCAGCATGCGATCTCTCCGATCCATCTGGACTTCACCTAGTCTCACTAGGTGTGCCTAGTCTCACTAGGTCTTTTCCCATGCCAGCGTACGATCTCCCCGATCCACCTGGACTTCACCTAGTCCCACTAGGTGTGCCTAGTCCCACTAGGTCTTTTCCCATGCCAGCGTACGATCTCCCCGATCCACCTGGACTTCACCTAGTCCCACTAGGTGTGCCTAGTCCCACTAGGTCTTTTGTCATGCCAGTGTACGATCTTCCCGATCTACCTAGACTTCACCTAGTCCCACTAGGTGTGCCTAGTCCCACTAGGTCTTTCCCAGTCAAGCCTCCAGTCAACCTTGACCCACTTGACTCACACATCATGACCACTCAAACATCATTATCAAACATCGAAACATATGACCTCAAGCTCACCCGAGCTTCCAGACTCAAGCTCACCTGAGCTTTATCAAACTAGGTCAACCCTGACCTAACCAAGATTGCACCAACAATCTCCCACAGACCTAAGCTCACCCGAGCTTAGTCAAACTAGGTCAACCCTGACCTAACCAAGATTGCACCAACAGATATTCACCCCCCCCCTCTATCAACGACATCAATCCTACACTTCCAACTCCATCTTTGTCTGCTTCCTCTAGCGCCTTGCTCCTTTGATGGTTATTTGCGAGTTTTGACGAGTTTCTCCACCCACAAGGAGTTACGCGAGCTACCCGGAGATCTTTTGAGGAGTCATACACCGACGGATCGGGATCGTTCACCTTACGGACTGTCGTGGAGTAGGAGCTTTATCTCTGAATCACATTAAATTGGTTTGTGTTCTTCTTTGTTAGTTTTAAGTTTATAGTGTATTCCGTTGCGCACTAACAATTGTAGGAAGAACGAGCAAACAAGAGGGTGATCGACTATTCACTCCCTCTAGCTGTACGATCTAATCCCTAACCATGGGTGGTATGGGTATGCGACTGGTGATATGTACAAAAGCAAATTACTTCATCGGGGATTGATTAGCTCATCTCTATTCTAAATGCGGGAGCTCCATTTATGACCTACACTAGTCTTCCTTCTCTATGGGATGGAATATAATTAAGAGGTTGATGAAGAATCTTGTTTTTGATTGGAGGCTAAAGGAACTTTTTGTTCAGTGACGACTCCTTAGTGTATAAGTTGGGCTTCCTCCAATTGGATATATTTTTCAGCCCTTTCCAACCGTTTTGGGTTGTTCAGAGGGTATTTCTTCATTAATGATCTAAAGAATTCTTCATCTATCAGGCCATGACAGAAGGCACTGGTTAATATTTCTGAAGGAGATGAAAGGACTTCTCACACGACTTGATTGAATCTCTACATATATTTTCAAAGGATCTCTCGAGACCTTTGTTTCATAATGAATAAGTTAAGAGGTGTCTTATGATACCTTTTGCAGCTAACGAATTGATATAGCTTTGAAATCAGCAAAGGAATGAATAGAAGGGTCGGATAGCTTGCTGAACCATCACTGTGCGAATCTTGACAAGGTAGTCAGGAAGACTTTGTTAGGACCAAGGAATTTAGATATCTCTACAGTGATATGATATTGTTCATTTTGGCCTAAGCCCTCATGGTTTTGGTTTTGGATTTTACCCAAAAGACCTCATACTAATAGAGATATTTTTCCTTGTATGCTCATGATCTTTCCTATGCATTTCTAATATGAGACTTTGTTTGCAACCTTGCAACCCAACAATCCCCCCTTAATCGAAGGACCATAGGACTCATTCAAGCGGAAAGTCTATCCGTTTGACGTCTGATCCTTCGCCCACTAGGTCTTTCTGCCCCTTGGTACAATTAGGACTTCCTACCTGGTGTCTGATCCTCTTAATCTGAATATGGGAGCTCCCACTTTCTTTGTTCGATGTCAATATTCTACTCACATGGCTCGATAAAATCATAGCTCTTGTGCACAGTCGACAGTTAGACCTTCTGACAGTCCGACCTCTGATACCAATTGTTAGGATTAAAGGAATTTAAATATCTCTACAATGGTATGATATTTTCCACTTTAGGCCTATGTTCTCATGGTTTTGGTTTTTGACTTTACCCAAAAGACCTCATATCAATAGAGATATCTTTCCCTTATATCCCAATGATCTTTCTCATATGTTTCTAATGTGAAACTTTGTTTACAACCTTGTAATCCCAACAGACTCGATACTTAACACCATTTGGGTATCGATATAGCATAGAAGTATTCTCGAAGTGGCACAGATGATTTATGAGTCTGATGACCCTATGTACTCAACTAGTTGTGGTTGGTGAAAGCTCTAAGATAATTCTTATTCAAGGATCTCCCTAGAGAAAGGTGTTCCTTAGGTACTTACCTCATTAGAGGCGGGAGCCTTTCCCTTGCGGTCATGAGGCAACGTTTCCCCTGTTTGCGATTCATAGGAAGCTCCACCAGGGAGTGCATCACCTTAATTGGTCCACGGGTGGTGGGACCCCTATGAAAGGCGAACAAGTTCATCCCGCCAGAGGTGGTGCTCCATCTAAGGGAGGGAGGGTCCCCACTACTGGGGGTTGTGAGAAAGGGTATTGCTACAAAATCCCTGTAATGCTTTGAAAATCATTTCATTAACGTGTTCTTACATGATGGTCATCACTCCACCACGGTTTCTTTCCTCATCGGAGTCCTGATTGCCAACAGTTTTCTAGTGTTAACCATCTCAACATCTTAGCTCAGAGTTTTCACAGACAACACCAATGTATTTTGACCAAAATATCATGGGCAGTCAAGCTATCAACGGTGAAGGAGATGAGAGGACTTGAGATACACTCAAATGGAGGGTTAGACTCGCCCGAGGATGGACCCCGAGGTTACTCTAACCCTCAAGTTAGGATTTACTCCAAAGGGTTTGTGGATGAATGGAGATAGAGAAAAAAGGTAGAACCTGATAGAGTTAGCTAGAAATCAAAAAATTGGAGGAGAAGTACCTAGCCTTTTCTTTTGTGAGTGCGTATATGATTCTCTGAAGAGTATCTTCAAATCAGCTAAAATATCATCATCGTCGGCGATGAGGAGGGGACTAGATCCAACAAGCCCTTGGTTGTCTTCTCACTCATCTAGAGTCACGTGTCAGTAGGAGGGATATTCAAGGGATCGAATCAAACAACCTCGTAACTACTCTACCATTCTCAGGATGTCATATGTCCAAGAATATTCCCAGCTATTGGCAGCGAACCTGCGTAGGATGTAAACATATTTTAAGGATGGAGAAAATGACAACAATATGGAGTGACCTTGAGGGAGACGATGTCAGGATTCGCCTTTGAAAGAGGATGTCGGTAATTGAAGCCGAGACGAAAATGTCATCAAGGATGATATGAAAGACTGAGATGACGTCTGATGCCAAGACTGTAGCTGAAACTAAGATGAAGTCTGAGACTGAGATGAAATCTATTGTCGATATTAAGAGGAAATCTGAAACTGAGATGGAGTCTAATGTCGAGACCGAGAGGGAGCTGATAGTTATCGAAATATAAACATGGAAGCTATCCATGCATTTTTTTTTTAAACAGAATGAGAGACAAAGGAGTATTAGAGAGATGGAGATGTATCAAACAGTACAAAAGAAATAATTTGTGTATTAGAAGTAAGCCATATAGAAATTAGACCAACATATCTAATTACTGAACAACTAAACTTCACATTCACTTATCTTCAATGACTTCTGCTCGTACTGAGTCTCTAACTTTGAACAATTATTAGTTAATTAACTCAAGTTACATAATTATATGTGAAGATTGGGTCCTTGTGACATGATAAAATAAGCTGAGAGCAAACATCAAACAAGGAAAACAACTGAAGCGTAAAAGCACATGACATGTTAACACCGTAATTTATCTTCTCCGTATTGATTTTGAGTTGAATTAGCGGAGCACTGGGGATGAGCGAATCAACTTTTACCACCATAAGTCAATGTCATCTATGGTAAACCTGTCAAGAACACAGCCCCGATTAATATTGTATGTAACCTGTAATGTTAAGGACCAAAGAACCTGTAAAAATTTATTAAATGGGAATTTTGGGAAATGAAAGTAAAATTGATCAAAGCAAACTAAAAAAATAACTACCAAAGATGACACTAAAGTTTGGCCTGCAGCACTACCTATTTTTGATTGGATATTAAATGAACCCAAAAAAATCATATATCGTATCAACTAAAAATACACACTGCCTTGAGAAAGAGTGTCAAGTGTTGCCTGCCCTACGTTTCGCAATAGGACAAACTGTGCAGACTTACTGCAAGTTGTTTGAAAACAAGAAAACTAAGAAGCAGACAAAAAATATTCTCCGAGCAAACAAACATGGGTACTATACATGGTGAAAACATTGTGCAATCTTAGGAATACATATGAAACCATGAAAACAAATTCGAAATGAGATTTTGAGATACAAACATTACTGCATTTAATCGTATCAAATATAAAAAACATTGAGTCAGCTAGCAGAAACATATTTCCCAGCCGTATGTAAGATAGATCAGTGATAACTAGGGAGAGGAAGTAACGAACCCCTAGTAAGACCTCTACGAACAGAGATGTTTAGCGGATATGTTTAGCAGGAGAGGGATTCGGGAGCGTGAGGAGATAGGCGAAGAGGGGGAAATGCGAAAGAGATGCATTTTGGTGTTTGGGGGTGGGCTGGAATGTGAAGGAGTTTAGGTGGGGACAAAAATTTCTAAGAGAAAGGCGGCGGCAAAGAAAAACACGACGAAGCTGTAATAGAGTTATCGTTTACTATATAACAATATAAAATACACAACGGTTAATAAAACTATTATTGTAGCTTCAAAAAATGTAAAATAAACAATGATTTTCAAAATTATTGTCATAGGAAAAAAAAACGGAAAATCGTTGTCGTAGCCTCTAAAACAACACTAAAAAAATAACAATTTTAACAAAAATTACTATTAAAAAAAATAAAAAACAATGATTTTGACATACTATTATCTTTTCAATATTGTTAAAATCGAATTTTCTTATAATGTGAGATAGAGCCTGCTATTGAGACTGAGAGAGAATATGAGATTGAGATGGAGTCTGCTGTCAAGAGGGAGTTTGAGACTGAGATGAAGTCTACTGTCGAGACTGAAAGGGAATCTAGGAATGAGATGGAGTCTGTCGCCTAGACTAAGAGAGAGTTTGAGACTGAGATGGAATTTACTGTCGAGACTGAGAGGTAGTCCGAGACTGAGAGAGAGAGAGAGAGTCGGAGACTGAAAGGGAGTTGGAGACTAAGAGAGAATTTGTTGTCTAGACTGTGAGAGGGTTAAAAAGAGGGGACTTTATGGCTACAACCACGAATACGATGATATTTGATCTTAATGATGAGAGGAGATCACACACTCCTGAGACTAAATCTACGTCAGTGGCTATCTTTGATGATGGAGTCCTTGTATTAGGATTCGAAATGAATCGGTGTCAGGATCTAGAATGAACTGGTGTCGAGATTCAGAATGAACCGATGTCAAGATCTGGTGTGAACCGATATCGAGATCTAACAAGGGGACTTTGAAAACGGACCTGAGCTTGACCAAACTTAAATCTTTTGGGGCTAAGTGAGTTAGGCCCATTTATCTTGACTCTAACTGATAATTCTATTATCTCACGAGACACAGGGAGGCAAAAGGAGATAATATATTTTATGTGACAATTGGAAGATAAAATAATAATTTCAAATATATATATTTTTTTAAATAGGGGAATTAAATTTCCTTCAAAAAAATTCCGCCCTCGAAGTAAACGAAACGGATGATTTTCTGTCAGCGATTGGAGAGCCAAAAGGCAAAATCGGCTCTAGTCAAGCGTGAAAGAGCGTGTCCTCGGACAGTCCGCCCTTCTCTTCCTCCTCCTCGCTCCGCGCCATCGGCCAGGTCATCTCGCCGCCTCCGCATAAAAGGACAACTTACGGAACTCGCATTTGCTACCGCTCGCGATGGACTCCTCCGCCGCCTCTTCCACTCCCTCTCTCCGCCGCGACCACTACCTCTCCCCCGCCTCCGACGCCGCCTCCCCTCCTCCGCATCCTCCTTCCCCCGCCCGCGTCAAGCTCATGGTCAGCTACGGCGGCCGCATCCAGCCCTGCCCCCACGACGCCACCCGCCTCTCCTACGTCGGCGGCGAGTCCAGGATCGTCGCCATCGACCGTTCCACCCGTCTGCCCTCCCTCCTCGCCAAGCTCGCCTCCCTCCTCCCTTCCCCCACCGCCGCTCCCCTCTCACTCAAGTACCAGCTCCCCGGCGAGGACCTCGACGTCCTCATCTCCATCACCGAGGACGACGACCTCGAGCACCTGATGGTCGAGTATGACCGCCTCCAGCAGATCAAGCCGGCCGCGCCTAGGTTGCGCCTCTTTCTCTTCCCCGTCCGCCCCCTTCTCCCGCGCCCCTCCGCCGCCCTCCTCGACGCCCTCCTCGCCGTCCAAAAAACTCCGCCCAGCGCTGACTTCCTCTTCGGTTTCGATCAGGACTTCGTTCCTCCACCGGCCGTGAAGATTACTACCAAAGAAATTGCTCCGCCGCCGCTTATGGTGTTTGACAGTCTTCCTCGCGAGGCTCCGTCGAAACCTAGTCTGGCTAAGTCTGATCGGCATCAACAGCAGCAGGACGACACTTCCGTCGATGTCACCGCGGCCACCGTCGCGTTCTCCTCTGATGAGATCCAAAAGATGAAGCTAGCAGCAAATCCTTCGCCTCGCGAGCACCATGTTCCACGATTTCCAGAGAAGCCAGCTCCGTCTCCACCTCCGTCGGCTCCGTACTGCTGGGTGGAGCACACCGGTGGCCGTGGGGCGTCAGTCGCCAGGTACGCATCATTTGTCCCAACCGCCGATCTCACCATGTACATGATCCCAGCGTCGCCGGCGGGCTTCTACCCACCGGCGGCGTCGCAGACGGCGGCGGAGCCGTACCCGGCGGTGACAGGGGGGCAGGTGGCGTACGATAGCACGGGGCGGGCCGTCGTTTTCCACCCGAACCTGGCGCCCACGTATCCGACGGTCATGAGCGTCTCCGCACTCAGCCACGTGGACGCCGTCGTCAAGGCCCTGCAGCCTTCGGAAGTATCTTAATTACTCCCGAGTCCAATCGCAAATTTCATTTCGCCCATTCAAAACTTTATTATTTACAAATATATCCATCAAAAAATTAAAATTATTAACGTACTTTTAAAATTTTGTAATTTCACCCTTTAGTTATTTATTTTGTTTAGGATGTCAATTATATTAATAATCAAGGGTGAAATGATCAGACCGGTAAACTTTTAAAGGTGTTTTGATGATTTAAAATATTGAAAGATATTTTAAGAAAAAAGCATATTGGAAATTTTGTTTGAAATTTTATTAATCAGTTTGTCGGTTATTATCATTACTAGTTGCTCACGTTATTTAGGTACCTTTGTTGGTGGTTTTTATTTTATTTTATTTTATTTTATTTTTTTGTTGGTGATGTCGTTTGTTGATATTTGTTTGTCATGTAGATGGATGTTTGTATGATGAGAAATTAAATGTGTATTCGTATGGGCAAGTATTTTTTGATTATCTATGAGTTGGAATTAAGAAACAAAAACCTTTTTAAATTTTCATCAACCAATAATATATTTTAAATTGATCATAAATTTTCATCAACCATGTCGTTTATGATTAAATTTACGAAATAATGAATTAGTTGTTGTAATTGCTGGGGTGGGACTGGGACAGGAGATCCTGAGAGTTGTGGCCGACAGGATTAGTGAAAGGGATATTTTGAAAAGAAACCATCGATTGACGGAGCTACTCAGGAGTTTAGAGTTATCTTAGGCTCCTGCCAGTTGTGTTTAAGAGCATCTCGATTTGTAACAGATTTTTAAAATTAAAAAAAAAACTTAATAAAAAAATTTGAACTATTATAAAAGTGAGATTTGAATTTGCAAAGTGATAGTGAAAGTTTAAATTTATTTTTATTAAAGATAAAGTTCGTAATTAATGACAAATAGTGTTGTAATATGATTTATGAATTTTAATGTAAGGAATCATATGATTGGTAATGTGGGTTTAAAAAAAATTATAGAAAAGTTTTTTTTATTGTAAAGACTACTAAAGAGTATAGTAAATTTTTATATTTTTGATGTGATATTGATATGATATATTAATAATTATAAAAAATTATTTGAAAGTTTAATCATTAAAAATGTCTCAAATATCAATCAAGAAAAGTTTAAAAAATAATGAAGCAAAATAAATTAATTAATTAACTTAATTAGGCGAGAAAATGTCAAATCAAATTGGCACCAACACGAAGCATGTTGCCTAATTTTACGATGTCAATGCTCTTTGATCCGGTAGATTAAGAGATGAGATGACTCAGTTAAAAATAATCATGGTTGAGTAATTTCGACTGACTGGCTATAAGTTAGATTGGTCTTCTTTGAGTATCGACCATCTTCAAATCGGGCTTTAGTAGGTTAATTTTTTTCGTGTTGGTGCTCACAACACCGAGTAGCGGGGAAGTTCCTCCAACAAGGTTTGAAAAGATTAAAGAAAAACGTTAAGTGGACAGCTCTGTCGGAATTCAGTTCAAATACTCTGGCGTTTAAATTAGACTTTTGGAAAAAGATGGAGCTTGAAAATTAACGGAGAAAAATAAAAAGAGTGAAAAATTATCAGATTGTTTGTCTTGGCGCTACAATCAACATCTTTAAATAGCAAGCGAAGAGATTCACAAGGGGCACACTTCTTCCATCCTTTTTTGCCAAGAGACACTCTTTTGATGGCACGAATTCTGAAACGTTAGATTTCTAAATCGTCCACCGCGAACGCTTCCCGATTTATCCTAGTAACCGGTGAAAAATTTTCGTGAGACCGGACTGATCATCCCAAATTCGTTTGCTACCTGATCCAATATTTAAGAGACGCTCTCTTAGTAATTAGTCCTTTAGTATTCGACGCTTCAATAACAGTCCAGTCCAATCTCAATTTTGGCGGACCACATTAGACTCAAATTAAATTGACTTGAGAATTTTTTTTAAAAGCAATTTAATCCGAGTTCCTTTTAACCTGACTTGATTTTTTACGGTCTCTCACGATTATCCCACACTATTATATGGGAGTAAATTAAGTAACGAACAAACTCTCATATGGAAGAGTATTTTCACAATTTTATCAAAATTCGACCCTTAATTTTACAAATCCATTATATACTTATCAGCTCGGTTACATCCTAAGTTAATTTTATGTATTTTGTATTTAAGCAACTTCGACTATGCACAAATATTGGTATACGATGATCTGGGAAAGAAGAATATAGTGTGATGTATTGGTTTTTTTTTTGTTTGATGGGCATATATGTTAACGCTTAACACACCATATTAATATTAAAGGTACGTTTAATTGGGGGTTATCCATCCAAGGTTATCAACGAAAATTTTATTTGATTTACATAACCAACAATTCCCAAGTAATGATCCATGTTCGATACGTCAGCAAAAGGGGCATGCAACCCGACCTTAGGAAAGTAAGATTGTTCTTGATTCCGTAGTTATGAAACATATTTAAAATTATTCTTTAATATTTACATTTAAGACAAAAATAACAATCATAATTTATTAAATTTCGGAGGCATTATTTGCGGTTGTCGACTGGCGATGACGGCCGATGGTCATCATCGACAGCCAGCCGGCCGCCGGCGGCAATCGACGCTGATAGTCAGCTGCTAGCGATCGATGCCGACAACCGCCATCTGCCTACGCGGACACTGACGGTCGACGTCGACGTCGGTGTCACCGACGAAAGTTTTTTAATTTAATATTTTAATTAAAATTTTAATAAATTAAATAGAAAAAATAAATAAATTTAATTTTAAATTTAATAAAATTATCTAAACAAATTCTAAAAAAATAAAATAAAATTTTATTTATTATTTATTATTATAATATATTTTTTGATGTTTTAATTTTTAAAAAAATAAAATAAATATAATTGTATATAATTTTTTTATACTTACCAAGAGTATGAATATAATATCATCTTACTTTTTTTTTAATTTTTAAATTTAGATAAGCATATAATTTCACCGTACTTAAATTTAATTAAAATAATACGGTAAAATATTATATTATATTATTGACTATTTATCTCCAAACAAAATTTTTTTATTTTTTTTATCTAAATTGAACCAAACAATTTCATGTTATATTTCATTCTCTGTAACCGTGGTTATATATAATAATTTGAATCAAACACACCATAAGGATTAAATTTAATAAAGTAATCCCATAAATATTTAATTTGTTATATTTCATTCTCCATAATCTTGATTATATATTATAATTTGAATAAAACATCTAAGGATTAAATTTAATAAAGAAATCCCATGAATATTTAGGGGGCACTGGGTAACCGAGTTTAGAAGATGCTTGGTATATAAGAATCAAAATCAGAATATGGATATAATACCCTTGATTTTATAACTCAGCCTCCACTAGGTTATCACTAAAATCATAAACTCCTCAATTAAAATTTATTATCATTCTTATTATCGAATGTATACCAAGCGTCCCTTAATTTTGAGTTGGATTTGATAGATGTGGATGATGTGGCCCTTGATGGTTTGTCGTCCTCGTACGGTTAAAACACGGTTCATCTTTCATTCCATCCGAAAGGAAAAATCTAGCCGTCGTCGTCCAACCTCTTACGGAAGAACAAGTCCCATTACATTTTCTTTCTTAATCATCAGGTTGATTCTCCGACGATATTGAGGAGATAGACGATGATTCAGGTGTGGTTTACAATTTAATCATTTCCAGTTTATTTTTGTAAATGCAGTTCAGGTGTCTGTCTGGTCTAGAAGTCATCCATGCATCTTACCAACTTGTAGACGACGCCTAATTGTACTAGTACGGGCAATATCGTATCACTTGTTGATGAGATATGTGTGTATGTATATACATAATCATCTTACAACCCTAAACCTTAGAGAGCAGGTGTACTAACTAATTCGAGATTAGACCCAACACCTTCAGCAAGGCGGAGAAGAAAGAAACTTCCGATTCACAGAACCGCACCCGAATCGACTTTCGCGATCCCTCTTTGAAATACTCTAACTCTTTGGAAAATCCTTGTCCTTCATACTCAGGCTCGACGAGGGGCAGCGAGACAGAACCCTGAGAGTCGAGGTTCCTGATCCACCCTCTCAACAAGTAGTTCACCACCTCCGGAACCTCATCGTGCGGGCAGTGCCCTGCTGGTGTAATCTCGTAGTAAGGCACCTCCGGCAACTGCTGCTTTACTTTAAGCCCCCAAATGGGTCTCACCCAAGGATCTTCCCTTCCGTACACGAGACAAATTGGAACTCCACTGACGGCGCACCTGCCCAAGGACTCCTGAAACGACAACTCCCCTCCGGGAGCAAACATGATCGAAGCGAAGGCTGCGGCTGCGGCAGGGTGTTCAGTCACTTCGATTATTTGGGAGAATACTTTGTCGATCTTTACGGAATGGTCAGTGTAGACTTGCTTCAGTATGTCGCGTATGCTTTTGGGGTCGCTTATCTTCTGCCACACCAGTTCAGTGAGTCTTCTCACGCCTGAGGGCAGGGGGAATGTGCCGGTCCATGGGAACAGCTTGAACAACCTCGGAGATCTGATTGGATTGGGGAGGAACCCCCAAAATGGCGTCGCATTCAGCAAGGTCACTCCTTTCACTAGCTCAGGGAAGGATGCTGCAAAGTACAGGGCCACGTAGCCGCCGAGAGAGTTGCCGACGAGGTATACTGGTTCGCCGATTACCTGTTCGACGAAATGCCGAACCTGGTCTCGCCAAAGGTCCACGGAGTATACAAGCTCCCTCGCCCATGGCTCCGGCTCTTCTCCGAATCCCCAGAATAGTGGAGTATCGTCGTCTTGTTCGTGGGCGAGAGCAGGAGCAGGGTCTTGGGACGGCAAGGACTTGCCTTGCCCTACGAAATCCAGCGCCCAGACGCGGTAATCTCGGCCGAGGTCCTTCAGCTGCTTCTCGAAGTGGAAAGAGCCGACGCCGAAGCCGGGGAGAAAGAGCACTGCGGGGGCGCCGGCGTTGTGAGACCCAGATCTCTCGTAGTGGACCGCGATGTTGGGTTTCCACTCCCAGAAGGAGCTGCTGATCGGAGACGAACTCGCGCCGCCATCAGTCTCCTCCGGCAAGCTCGGTATCAGGACCTTTGTCGCTCCCTCTGCCTTCTTGGGCATGTCTCGGAGGCTCACATCGCCATGGACGGCGTGGTAGTCGTGAGATTGGGAAGCCCGCGAGGGCTGGAACATGCGACCTTTCGAGGGCTTCAGTCCGGAAGATCGAATTACAGGCCTTCCGCCGAAGAGCAAAGCACGATAGGAGCGCTCGGAGGTGGTGACGCTGCAGGGCCAGCAAATTGAGGAATGGCTCAAGGACAGCAGCGAGTCCATGCCTTGCCGGAATTCAGTGGTTTCGGAAGGGGAAAGGAGAAGGGGGGTTTCAGAAGCGCACCTCACCTGCTGATCAGAGTTCAACCTTTTGGTGCTTCTCTTCTGCGATGAGGAGGTGGGAAGAAAATGGAGCGGGGTTAGGGTTGTCGCTTTTGCGTGCACGGCAGGTGCGCTGCAGAGAATTTTGCTTGCACGTTTTTAGGCAAATGGAACCTTCACCGCCTTGACTCATCTGGGCCAAATGGGCCGCCTGGACGCGCCCTGTCGTGACGTGCCTGGACGTGTCCATTGCTAGCCCCTTCAGCCTCGCCAACCCACCTCCGCACACGCTACTGCCTCCGTGTTGGAAAATTGGTCAAACCGATAAATTTTAAAATAATTTAGGTAGGTATTGTCCAATAAATTTAAAATTTGATCAGAAAATTAAATTTAAAATGTAGTTTTTTAAAAAAATTAATTTTGAGTGAATAAAAATTTAATTATTAAAATGAGTTCAAATAAAAATTCTATAAGATCCTCCCAAATTGAAAATGAAAAGATTAGGGGGCGTTTGGTTTGTGTCATTTTCCATTTTTATTTTTTAGAAAATCACATTTTCTAGTTTTTTAGAAAATGACTTTTTTTCATTCTCCAATTTTCCAAAAAATGCTATGTTTTTTTCTGGAAAACAAAGCTGGAAAATACAAACCAAACATGTTTTTCAGAAAATCACATTTTCTACAGAAAATAAAAATGAAAAACAGACTAGAAAATACAAACCAAACGCCCCCTTATTATTCCTTCTTCGTATTGGAACTTCCATATAGGAACTTGTTTAGTATTTAATTATTTTCACGGGATGAATTAATTATTAGTGTATGAGTATTATCATTTTAAATTTTGAAGATTAAAATCTGATAAAGTTAGTATGTCCGTCCTACTCACGTGTTAGTCATAGCATCCAGACTAATAGTTTCTGTGATTTATCTTTTTTATATTGATTCTGGGATGGATTGATAACGACACTTAGATAAATCTCTTTTTACTAGCTTGTTTGATATTTGATTTGCCAAAAAAAAAAAAGAAAAGTGAGATTTACTCTCTTATAAAAATATGGGATACTCGTGGGTAGAGCAGATAAATTTTGTCTTCTAGAGAATTTAGATATTATTGAAATTTAGTCGGCTTAATTCATTGATTATATGAGAACGTAGCACACCTATTAAATGGCCGCCATCACATCGTTGATCAAAATGTATGATGATGATAAATACACACACATACAAAAGGAGCAGATTATTGCGCACCGGGCAGTATTGCTTGTACTTTACTGGGCGTGCACAACATTTTTATTTTTATTTTTGTTTTTTTAGGGGTTGGAGTTTTGACTTTAAGATTTAAAAGTTAAAGTATAATATTAATTCTAGAATAAAATTATATTGGGTGCTCACCGGAAGATATATAGGAGGCCTAATTCGATTGATTTCAGAAATGTTATCCCAATTATTAACATGAAATAAACACGAGCAAGAACTGCGACGAAGAAGATAAGAAGAAGAACAGGACGACCGAAAGAAGAGTACTCTCACCTAGCGATGCTATCGATGAAATAGAAATTCTGAAGAATCGGGCGTACCCTCTCTAAACCCCTTCTCCTCTCACCCAAGCGGAGGGGAATCAAGAAGAAGAAGAGCAGCAGTCGAAGAAGATGGTAACCTTGGGATGCACGGGCATATCACAAGGAAGGAGGCGCGGGACTTCGTCGCGGCGAGGGAGCGAGGCTGCGGTGAGGGAGATCGTCGTGGCGAGGGAGGGGGCAGCGGGGAAAGTTAGCTTTGCTGCAACAAGGAGAACAACGAGAGGAAGAGACCGTCGCAGCGAGGGAGGGGTGTCGGGGAGCTTTGTCACGACGAGGGAGGCGCGATGGGGAGAATGATGGGAGGAAGTGACCGTCGCGGCGAGGGAGGGGTGGCGAGAGCGTCTCACAGAGGAGAACGATGAGAGGATGCTCTCTAAACCCCTTCTCCTCTCACCCAAGCGGAGGGGAATGAAGAGGTAGAAGAGAAGTAGCCGAAGAAGATGGTAGCCTTGGGATGCTCGAGCATATCACAAGGAGGGAGGCGTGGGGCTCGTCTCGCCGAAGGAGGGCGTGGGGCTCGTCTCGCCGAAGGAGGGCGTCGGGTGAGGGAGGACGGGAAGAAAACCTAGCTAAGAAAAAGTTATATTTAAAAAACTAAAAAAGAAATGAAAAATTGACGTGGAGGAGCCACGATGGCAGGTTCGCAGTAGTTCGTGAAAGTATGTTTGTATCCTAACAATTGTGTGTGTATTGTGGGAAACGGGATCCTCTGTCCCGAGATTCTCTCTGTCTTCATGTTTTAATTCGTCGGCGATGGCCGGCGAGCCCATTAGTCTCTGATCGTCGTCCTGAATCAAACGATATTTTGGGAGAACAGTGAATCGGTCGAGATCGTCGCAATTGTGATCTCCTCGGATTCAACGGTGAATCTGGCGAGATCGCAATTGCGACGATCCCCGACGGGTTCACCGTACCCCCTAGGATATAGTTTTGTTCGGGGCGGCGGCCGGAGGCTGCCGGTGATGTCCGATCGACGATCGAAGGACTTGCCGGTCATCGCCGGTAGAGCTGTCAATTTGGGTTGAGTCCATCGGGTTGGCCCGCCCTGTCAATCAATTTAAGCGGGTTGGGTTAGACTTTAAGCAACCCAAGTCCGCCGTGGGCCAACCCGCCTAGGCCCGCGACACGCACGGGTCGGCCCGCGACACGCACGGGTCGGCCCGCGACCCGCACGGGTCGCGGGTCGGCCCGCGACGGGCTTGGGTTGGCCCGCGGGTTGAGAATCACATGTTAGTTAAGTTTTATGATAATTTATTATCTTTCTTTGTTATTATTTTGAGATAAAAAAAATATTTTTATCACATGATTACTCATTTGTATCCATTTATATTTAAAAAATATATTTCTTAATATATTTGATTGATGAAATCTAAATATATGAATTTTTTTAATTTTTTTTTATATTTTAAAAATATTTTAATGGGCTCGCGGGTTGGCCCGCTTAACCCACGGTCCGCCTTGGATTGGGTTGGGTTGGAGATTTTCCAACCCGCCTAGATGACGGGTCGACCCACCCCGCCCAGCCAAATGGCCGGCCCGCCATGGGCCGACCCGCCCCGCCACGGGTCGGCCTGTTTGACAGCTCTAATCGTCGGCGAGTTGGGACACGGGGACAGAGAGAATTTCACGATAGAGAATTTGTTCTCGTATTGTGGACCTTTGACCATAGACTCGTCGGTGACACACGACATTGATCCAGACACCTGAAATTAATCCAGACGCCCTACATTCATTTAACATTTTTTTAAAAAAATTATTTAGATATATCATATATATATATATATTTAGGGTTTACTATTATAGAATTTAGGGGTTGAGTTATAGTGAGTTTAAGCCAATAAGATTTTTCCTCTAGAGTATAGGCTTTCTTCTTAGGTTACAGTGTTTAAGATAAAAAATTTAGATTCTTACAAGGTATATTATATATCTAGTTATAGTTTAAGATTTAAGAAATTATTTATTAAAAAAAAGAATCTAGATGCCTAGATCAAATCCAAGCACTTAGATCACTGTGGCATAGACTGGCACGCAGCTAGCGTATCCTTCGCAATGTAATACCACTGTATATATACGTTGCATGACTCTGTGTCTGTGCCTGTGTGTGACGTTTACTGTAATGAATAATGATTGGGAGAGTGAAAATCATAGTGAATGACATGACATCCTGTATGCACGATCTCCGACGGGTTCACCGTGCCCTCCAGGATATAGTTTGATTCGGGACGGCGGCCTTCGGCCGCCGATGGTGTCCAAGCGATAATCGGATGTGTGCATATAAAATATCACTGTCATGCCACGTCATGCCACATCATTCATTATGGTTTTCACTCTTTCATTTTTACTCTCCCTATTATTGGTCTACTATAATAGTGCACATCACTTTTTTTTAAAAAAAATTCTACTATAGCGGAGCCTGTCAGAATTAACTCAGTTCGAATTCAAAAGATGGTCTACCTTTTTTTCTCCTTTCCCTCTCAAAATTCCAAATATTTCGAACGCTTCACCTCCTTTGAGCTGCCTCGCGCCGCCCTTCAACATCTTTGCCGATTAACTCTAGAGGTGCCACCTCGCTTGTTTACGGATGTTCATCTGCATATATGTGCTCATATTATACTATTTATCTTTCAACTCTATGCTCCCACCTCGTCTTAAGATTTAGGGTTTAGCATACTATAGTAGTTATGGAACCGTAACTGCTACAACGTTCTTATTCTGGGATCATAACTACTACACCGTTCTTATTCTGGGATCGTTACTGCTAGAACGTTCTAGTATAGTCATATTGTTAACAACTACTGAATTGTAGCTGTTACAACGTTTTGGTGTAACCACGTTATAGTAGTGGAATTATAACTACTATAATATTCTAGTGTAATCAGGTTGTAGCAGTTATGATTTCGTAGCTATTGTAATGTGGTTACATTGGAACAAGAACGTTGTAGTATCTATAGTCCCGTAGCTGTTACAACGCTGTATTTGTTGTAGTCACGTTGTAGCAGCTACGATTTTGTGGCTACTACAACGTTCTTGTTATGGTCAGCATGTTGTAGCAGCTACTAAATTTTAGTTGCTTTAATATTTTGATTTAACCATGGTATAGTAGCTACTAAACCGTAGATGTTACAACGTGATAAGACCATAAATAAAAATGTTGTAGATGCTACAAATTTCAGATTTTAAATTCTTTAAATTTAAATATTTAAGCAAAATCTTTAATTTTTGAGAACTTTCATATTTTCATGATTACTATGACTTTAGTTATACAATAAATGAGATGTGACTTTAGTTGCATAATATAGGAGATATGTTATTATTGAGTTATCTATTATCATGTAATGCTTAAAGCATATTGGTAATCAAGAGCAGAACATTTACTTATTGTAAGTACTCTGGGTTAGTTTTAATATTGATTAACCGAGTTAAGTCTTGTGTGTTTGATATCTTGTGTCTAAGTATGCAATGACTTAGGAATACAAGAAGTTGAGTGGAAGACATAGTGAGAAAAAAGGATGACATAAGAAGAGAGTCAACAAGATCGCTACATTCGAGGGACGAAGAACTATAGAAGAGTACACCGATAGAGCGAGAGGATGCACGCGGTGCATTTGAGGGATGAGAAACTGGGAGAAGTTTGCTCGTGGAGAAGGTTAGAGTTTGGTTCGAGTGAGTTTAACTCCGGACGACTAAACAATTACCCAAGCGAGCAAAAGAAGGAATGGATAAAATCTGAGTTGACCATTCCAAGGCGCTTCAGATGTCATTAGAGACATCTCCAATGAACAATAGCCTAGGCGCCTCCGATGAACCGAGGCGCCTTCGAAGACTTGGAGATGTTGCAATGCATATAAGAAGCGGAAATCTATGTAAGCCGAATTGAGGTGCCTCCGATTAAGCTGAGACCAAGGTTCGTAGAATCGCGATCCTACACAGGATCGATTTGGGGTCAGGATCGGATCGGTCAGGATCGGATCGTAAAATCGTACGATCCTATAAAAAACCCTTAAAATGAAAAAATATACAATTTTTATTAACACTATAATGAAAATAATCACGTTTAACTTCAAGAATATTCTATTTATTACAAGAGGATCCAATTTAATTGTCAACATATTAGATAATAGACATCTAAAAACTCATCATTTTAAAAAAAGATATAACATAATATTATTAATCAAAAACTAACTAAAAAATAATTAAATAGATATTTAAATAATCTTAAAACACTAACACTAACGATGTAAAAGATAAAAAAAATAATAAAAAAGATTAATAATCTTCTGGGCCTCTGAAAAGGCTTTAAACAATATTTTTTGGGATTCAATCTTAAAACTAACTTGTAGATCTTTGAACGAGTTTCAATTTGATATATTATAGGTCACGTGGTTCAATCCGAGTCAAAAGTTATGACCTCTTAAAGCTTTCATCGATCCTGTTCCGATTCTGTTCCGATCCTGTCCGATCCTATACGATTCTGTCCGATTCTGTCCGATCCTGCTGCGATCCTGCTACAAAAAACGATTCTGCGCGATTCTGGATCGTTTTCTGGCGTAGGATCGTAGGATCGTACGATCCTACGATCCAGGATCGCGATTCTGCAAACTATGGCTGAGACACCTCCATTGGCATTGAGACGCCTCCAATGAACCGAAGTACCTCCATTCTACTAGATCAATAGAACGTTGGCAAACTTCATCTGATTGGAGGCACCCCCAGTCAATCGAGGCATCCCGAATTGCCACGTTAGTAAAACAATTATTTTGACCAGTGTACTATAAATGGTGCCCAAAAGCCAGTTGTAAAAAATATACTCTGTACTTTCATTTGCAAATTCAAAGTCTTATTTTGGTGCTTTCAAAATTTGTAAGAGACTACTCCACTTTTACGAAGGAGATCTTGGTGGAGCTTTCACATTTGGTTTGGATTAACAACCATCCAAGTCATAACCAAGTAAATCTCTCGAGTCTCTTACATTTATGCTCTTTTTATTATTCTTTAATTAACGTGTATGCCCTTGCTAAGTAAATAGCAACAGAAGTTCTAATTTTAACTTGCAGTCTATTCACCCGCTCTTGTCGGTCCACCCGATCCAACAAGTGATATTATATCCCAACACCTTAGAAGAACTAATCAACATCTAAAACAAGAAGGAAA
The DNA here is from genome assembly GCA_024364735.1 of Boesenbergia rotunda. Taxonomy (NCBI): domain Eukaryota; kingdom Viridiplantae; phylum Streptophyta; class Magnoliopsida; order Zingiberales; family Zingiberaceae; genus Boesenbergia; species Boesenbergia rotunda. The sequence goes on from JAGFNQ010006636.1 coordinate 86,921, forward strand.
ATGGCTAGATCAAGCATACACTCACCTAAGTTCGAGAGGGAGTTTACGCTGTGGAAGTGTAAAATGGAGGTATTCTTTAAAATCGATTTCGAAATATTGTTAATTATTAAATACGATTTTGAAATACCTAAGGATGAGAATAGAGAAGAAAAGAAAGAACACCACTAGAACAAGGAGCAATAGATCAAGTTCATGGTAAATGATAAGACCGAGTTTCATCTACTGAGCGTACTACCATCTCAGGATGTCAATCGGATCAGCGCCTACAATTTTGCCAAAGCACTCTAGTACAAATTACTAGAACTTCATGAACCCTCAGAGACCAAGTTAGCTAAACGAGATGTGCTCTACAACAAACTCAGCACCTTCAAACTAGAGAATAGTGAGTCAGTTGCTCAATTGCATGAAAAGATCAAGGAGCTAATCATTGTGCTCAACAACCTTAGAGAAACGATAATGAATAGAGATTCGCTAACCCCGAAATGAACATTAATTGTAGACTCCAACAACATCTCTAAGGACTCGAAGTAAACAGTTTAGAAACTTTATTTTCATCTTTAGAACTTCATGAATCTCAATATACAAGTCTAAAAAAAGAACAAAAGGCGAATTAGAACATAGTGCTAAAAGAAAAAAAAATAACGAACTAGATTTAGAGTCATCTCTTGACGACGATCAGGAGGTTTATTTGGTAAAAAAATGAGTTATTTTTTTAGAACTAACAATTTTGATAAGAAACAAGCAACAAAGCTAATTCAGAGGAAAAAAAACAGAAAAATAAGATGCTATAAATGTGAGCAAGAAGGACACATCAAGGACAACTACCTTAGATTGAAGGAAAAAGGAAAAGAAAAGGATAAAGGATCAAGTAGGTTCAAGCAAAAGAATCTCAAAGCAACATGGAGCGAGTCGTCATCAGAAGAGTCTGAGATTAAGAAATATATTGGATTAGCACTAATGGTGAGCCATCAAGAATCAGATGACTCAGGAGAGAGCATCGACGAAGGTGTTGGGTTCTATACGCAGCGGAATATTTAAAATAAAGCAAACTTTTCTCTTAAATCATCAATCTATTTGTGGTACATATGATTCTAATAATTATTCATAAATACATAAACGTGTCTTGGTACATAAGTGCACACACTAACAGAAGGGGGAGCATCCACCTATGAATCCGACATAATAAGTGAGGTACGACTCTTATCTTTCGATAAATTGTATGAAGCTATTATGATGCTAAATATATCACTACACAAAATAAGAAAGGAATATATTAAAATACAGAAAAATATATTAGAACTAGAGAATAAATTAGAAGAATTTGATAAACTTAAAGTTGAAAATAAAAAGGTAAAAGATCAAATAAAAATGTTAGAAAAAGATTAAACATCCACATAACATAATTTCTTACAAACTCCAAAGTTTAGATATTGTAAAGGACTTAATTAGTATTTAAGTAAATCATAGGGATCAAATTGTAAACAATTCAAGAAATAATATTCCAAGAAAATTATTGAATATATAGTAGGTAAAAATCTATATTAAGTTTTAAAATCTTGCTTAGTCTATTAAATTATCGTCATTTGCATGCCAAAAATTAAATTTTCAATTATTAATATTATTGAAAATTAATTATTTGTAACCTTTCCATTAGATTTTCTGTTAGTTTAAATTTTTCTCTAATAGAAATGCATGTTATCTATTAGCAAAAAATTTTTAAAAATTTTAAACGGTTAAATAATTTTTAATGAATTTTTGTCGAAATTAAATTTTTAAAATTAAAAATTTTTGGTGATTAATTTTTGAAAAAATTAATTTTTTACCGATAACCATTATATTTTGGGTACTCAAAAAAATTAGCAAGGCTTTTAGAATTCAAAATTTATTTTACAAAAAATACTCATTTCGATAAAGAAAAATTCTTTTCAATAAAAGAAAAATAGTTTTTTTTGAAATTTTTTTCTATGATTAGATTGATCGTGTAGTACATTTTAAAAAAATTGATATTTTTCAAAAGTTAAAAATAATTTTCAAATTTTTTTGAATAATCTGATGTTTAATTCTTAGAAATTAGTTTATTTGAAAATAACTATTTAAAAAAAATATAGACTTGTATACTATATGAACATCCCCTAGAAAAATTTCTCAAATTTTTTCTCCATGTTTTTCGTTTTATTTACTTATATTTTTGATGTGATGAAAGGAGGAGAATTAATGAATATTAAGTTTAGGAGGAGTATTGATTTGTAAAAATTTTTTTAGGACTGAATTGCAAAAAAAATTTTTACTTGTTTGTGTTCTCTAATCTTAACTCAAGTTAATGCATATAAAAAGAGGGAGATTGAAGTACCCGGGTTAGTTTTGATATTGATTAACCGAGTTAAGTTAGGACATGCATGTATGTTTAATGCCTTGTGTCTGAGTGTGTAGGGATTTATTAATACAAAAAGTCTAGCGGAAGACGCAACAAGCGAGAAGGATTACATGGGAGGGAAGAAAGTCGACGGGCATGGTGCATTTGACGGATGTGGAGTTGTGGAAGAGTGCACCTGTGGAGTGAGAAGACCACACACGGTGTATCAGGAATGAGAAGATGGGAGGAAGTGTGTTCGAGGAGATGTTTGGAGTTGGGTTCGGATGAGCTTAACTTTGGACCGTTAAACAATCACCTAGGTGAGTGGAAGAGGGAATGATCAAAATCTAAGTTGACCATTCCAACGCGAGTTAGATGTCATTGGGGGTGCCTCCGATGAATAGTAGTTGAGGCGCCTCCAACAAACCGAGGCGCCTCCAATTACTTAGAAAAGTTGTGACACAGAAAAGAAATGGGAATCCACGTCAGCCAAACTGAGACACTTTCGATTGAACTAAGACGCTTCTGATGAACCAAGATGCCTCCATTCAGCCAGATCAATTGAACATTGGCAAATTTTATTCGATTAGAGGTGCCCCTAATCAACCAAGGCATCTCAAATTGCCACGTCAACAAAATGGTAATTTTCACCGGTGCAATATAAATAGTGCCCTAGAGCCAATTGTAAAAAATATACTTTGTACTTTCATCTGCAAATTCATTGTCTTATCTTTGTGCTTTCAAGTTTGTAAGAGACTACTCCGTCTTCACGAAGGAGATCTTAGTGGAACTTTCATATTTGTCTTATATTAACAATCATTCATATTGTAACTAAGTAAATCCCTCGAGTCTCATACATTTATGTTCTTTTTATTATTCTTTAATTAACGTGTATATCCTTACTAAGTCAATAGCAAAAGAAGTTCTAGGGGCGCTTGGTAAGCGGATTTAGAAGTCGGGAATGGGAATGAAATCTATTTCATTCCCATTGATAATGCTTGGTATACGAGATCGGAATCCAAATATGAATATGATACCCATGATTTTATAACCTAGCCCCCACTAGGTTATCACCAAACCCATAAACCCCTTAATCAAAACTCATTACTATTCTCATTGCCGAATATATACCAAGCACCCCCCTAATTTTAACGTGCAAACTATTCACTCCCTGTCACGCCCCGAGACCTAGGAGTCGCTGATCCAATAGAAAATCGGACAGCACCTCCCTTGTCCGGCGGACAAGTTACACATACACATAACCTATATAACATCACCACGCAGTTTAATTGGGCCTCGGACCTCCAAAATAGATAAACACGACATAAAACACAAACCAACTAAGTAACTCATACCTGACTGCGGACCGGTCCGACTTAGGATAGAACGACCAATACAACAACCCCTTAGGGCACACGACACACTCGTAATACATATACAAATCGCTAAGGACATATGAAACAAATACACTGCCCAGTACAAACACATAACCATGTCGTCACGATGGGTAGGGACTGGCTGCTGGGCTCTTCTGGTGACTCCAAGTATCTCAACCTGAAATAAACATGTATGGCAACGGGGTGAGTCCATAACTCAGCGAATACCCAACAGATATGCATAGAAAGTTATACTAACAACAAGAGTTCCGCTAATACAGTCTCATATCAACAATGGGGAAAGACTGAAACTGAAAATACTGGGTAGGTACATACCTGAGTCCATCTAACCTGGAAAGAGGGTAATAAATGCCAAAGGAACACCAATAGGTATATAATCACAGATAACAAGTCTCCAGTATATGCGATGTCAAACAAGTGCAGCAATTAAGTGCAGCAAACAATGCACAATGCAAAGTATGCACATGGTGCAATGACATGTGTCACCCCTTAGTCCCAGTCAGGATATCGTCCATGACGTCCGCGTGGGTAGAGCTGTGACAAACTGTACGCACCCTGCCATCACTGCTCCTGAGTGACCGGGTGGACAGGATGCTGGCGGGGGACCACCCCCCTACCCTAAGAAATGGAGGAGCTCTGCTCTCATCTCCTCGTGGCTCAGTACGAGAAGGGACCCCTGGCTGCTACCACGCCCGTGCTCACCCTCCTCATAGTGGTCGAACGGAGCAATACAGGGCAAATGAACACATCTACGGTATCTACTAACCCATGAGTGGTCGTGCGTGCATATCATGTACCGGAAGACGATTAGGCTCAACCACAAGGGAGTCGCTGATCGTCGGCATGCAACAGTGCAAGGATGGTGTATGATAGATACACATACCTCCCTCCTAAGTCCTCAGTATACTAGGTCTCAGTCTGAAATCCTATAACAGGAAATACAGGTAACTTACAAGGTATACTGGCCGAAAACTACAGATCCCTCGAGGTCAAAGGCAGGAGATACATCACGATCTCTAAGCATACATATAGATATGACACTACCTGATACTGTATGGAACTAACAGCATAATAACTCAGGGATAAACCACAGGTATCCAGGACAGACATAATAAACAGGGATAACCAACAAGTATCCAGAACAGGCATAATAACCAGGGATAAATAACAAGTATCCAGAACAGGCATAATAACCAGGGATAAATAACAAGTATCCAGAACAGGCATAATAAACAGGGATAGCGTATGATCTTACTGCTATCTATAACAGTCTATGCATAACAAGAAGACAATATCATAAAGATAAGTCAAAGGGTACCTGCCTCAAAGTAGAAGTAATCCGTATCAAATAGGAACCTCCCGTCCAGAAGTCCAAAAGCAACTCAGTGTCCTGTATCAAAAGATATAGTTTAGCTGTTATACCAACTGATACTAACCAAACTAAGTACTCAGTCGTATTAGGATTAACTCAACTATCCTTATTAGGTTTAATCCCACGGAACTAAACCCAAACTTAACCCCTCCAAGCACCATTCTTGTAACCTATCACAGAACATCACGTCAACCCATAACATAGACCAAAGCCACCAATCCACCATACGAATCATCTACGATCAGTTACCAAATAATACATATCAATTAGTATCACCAATCAATACTAATATCTATAATCCAATTGAGCAGAGGTAAATTCTCATAATGATCCAATCAACACAAATCCACAGCTCAATTCCAGCCAAAAACTTGATACCAAACTATGAATTCAAAGTTAGACACTGCTCCCTCAATAAGAAAAACACTAACTCAAAACAGGACAATCTCAGGACTTATAATAACCTTAAGCATGAGCAAATCACATCAGAACAGACCTATCCAAATGCTCAGATGCCAATAGCGGAGTTCAAACCAATTTACCATAAAATCTACAATCTAATCGCAAATAAACACCAAATGGACACCTACCAAATTTGAACAACACAACATTGGATTCAAAACAGATCAACTGCCCAAGAACACAATTCATCTCCATTATAAACCTCATGGCAATAAAACCCAGCCATCGAAAATACAAATGATTCCCTAGTTCTAGTATCCTTGAAAAGCCAACATAGGAAATCTAATAACCCATCACAAAAACTCTCGGCAGCTCAAGAATAGAGCAAAGATCAGAAACAACTTCTCATAGCAGTTCGAAATCAAAGTGAGCAACAAGGGATTTCTAAAACAGAATCCTATTTCAACATATTCATCCAAGGCTCAAGGCTAAAGCAAACTTTACCTCAGTGATGGCAAGCACAAGGAGTTTGCCCAGCATCTGCTGCATTCAATCCTCACAAGAAGAATATGCCATTAAGAGTCTTCTTCTCCAATAGAGCACCTTCAATCCCGAGCCCAAATCACAACCTTCAAGGGCAGCCCGTCACACGGAGAGAACCGGATCTAAAAGGGGTCAGCAGCGAGGAAACCTTACGGCATGTGTGTGATGCTCCTTATGGCGGAAGGATGAACAGCTCCACGATCTAAGCGCGATCGGCTGCGAGGAAAAGAGCATCGAGACCAGTAGCTCAGCCCCTCCCTTTACCTCCTTGCTCCCTACTATAGGCAAGGCGACGACGCACCAAATCCTAGCGCCGCAGATCGGAGGCAGGTGACCTTGCCTGAGTGACGCTCGGTGGAGAAGAGGAGAAGGTGATGCCGTCGGTTGTGGGTTAGGGCTTGCAAACGAGAGAAGAGAAGAGAGTTTCGGGTGCTTTGTGGCTGCGGGCGACAACTAAGAAAAGAAAAGGGGGAGGGAAGGATCTTTAGGTCAAGCCATCTTACACTTAAGCCCCTTATTTTTTTAAACTAATCTCACATCAACCCTTAGCAGTTAATGCATATTTACAAAACAACCCTTAAAACTTAATTTTCAAAACAATTTAATCCTCTTTATAGTTTGGGTCCCGGAAATTCATAAATCATCTTCCGAAAAAAATTTCTGGCTCGCGCCAAAAGTGTCGGATTTAACACTCCCTCTAGCTGGTTCACCTGATCCAACACTTCTGGTGTACAAGCTTAAATTTTTGTGCTACAACAAGACCTAGTTTGAGAACTTCAAATAATTGAAGAATTTGACATTCTCCAGTAATGAAAGAAAATGGCAGTGAGGAGCAATTATATATCCCCCAAGTTGCAGATGATTGAAAGAAAAAAATTGTGATGGAATTCTCATCACTAGAGGATACATTTTTGTTTTATAATCAATATGCATAAGAAGCTGGATTTAGTGCAAGAATGAACAATAACAGGAAAAATATGAAGAAAATAAAGTTGCCTGGAAAATATTTGTATGCTTTAAGGAAGACTATATAGATGATCAATGGAATAAATAGGCAAAAGGGGATCAATGAAAAAAAGGAAAGAGTAAGTGACAAAGTTAGAACTGGTTATATGTTAAAGATTTCGATTGTCAAGAAACAAATTTGACCTAATTGGGTTGTCACTAACTTCATGGAAAGTCATAATGATCCATTCTTGACTCCTTTAAAGATATATTTACTATACTCACATCGTAATGTTTCAGCAGCAAATAAATCATTGACTCAATAGTTTTCAGAGGCCAATATGTTAATTTGTCAACAAATGTGATTATTAGAGATAGAGTTTGGAGGACATGAACAGGTAGGTACATGGCTCCCAGCCATGTGGTTGAGACATGTCGTCAGTTATGCGGTAATCATAATCTGCACACATTGTCACTGGCGAGCAGTGACTATTGGAGGGTGCACACAATTACCATGTCGAGACTCTACATGATCACTCATGAGTAGTGATTCTGGTGCATCGTAGTAGTCAGGGACCCTTCCTTGTGTGTGTAATTGTTTTGTTGTGTCTCCGCTCGGTCACTCATGGGTAGTGATCCCGAAGCGTGGTAGCAGACAACAGTAGTATAGAGAGCAGTTGACTCCCCCTTTCTAGATCTGAGTACATGTCATGATGAGTTGTGTGACCTGCGAGCAGTTGGCTCTCTGTTGTTGGTGTAAGGGGTACATGTCATGATGGGTTGTGTGACCCGTGAGCAGTTGGCTCCCCTCTTGCCTAGTTTTGGGGTTATGGTTGTTGGAGAGGTTGGCTCATTGACATCCTGTCCACTCGACCACCCAGTGTTCGGGTACCTCGAGTGCGTACAAATATCATGTGCACATGATGCATCATTGCATGGTTGTTGTTGTTTGCATTATCGCATTTGCCCGTTCTTGTTGTATTTGATTACAGTATATGTATTTAACCTGCACCTTCAGGTGGTATGTTTACATAGAGTCTGGTGACCCTACATTACTCGTATGGTATTTGGACCGTTATATCTTTAGGTTATTCTGATTCTGATATGTAACACTTATTCAATATTCTAGTTTAGAATTTCCTACTTCTATATTTGAGATTGTTGTCAGTTGACTCTTACTACTAGTATAACTTACTGTGCATATTAGATATGTGTATTCGTTGAGTTCTTGGGCTCATACCATCATCCTTATTTTTATTTCAGGTTGATCGTCTGGAGCACCCGACAGTCTGTCTTAGTCCTTCTGTTTCGAGGCGGCTCGTGTTTGGTTTTGTGTTGTATTTATTGCTATACTGTATTTTCATTTGCTTTTGCTGCGTTTGTTTCCATTGTGCCGTGTGTTGTACTTTTGTGTGACCTGAAAGCCTATGTTGTTGTTTTGTTTGTCGTAAGTCATACCGGTATGCGACTTTGTATGTTGTGATGTCTTGATTTTCCTTTTATGTTGATATTGCCAGCCGTATTGGCTGAGGGATAGAGGTGATCGTTTATGCTTCAAGTGTCCATCGTACAAGAGAGATGCAGTTCGATTCTATATTGGGTCAGCGACTCCTCTCAAGGGCATGACAAAGAGTCCTCATGCATGACAAACAAATGAACTACATATCCTGTAGCGGTAGAAAATTTGAGTTCGATGACATTCCATGCAAACATATATTAGCTTTTATTCATATTAACCAAGTGTTTCATTTGCCTGATACGTATAGACTCAAACGATGGACATGAGATGCAAAGGTTAGAATAAGCTATGCTTTAGTGGAGCAAAATTTCATCGACCAATCTAGATCCAGAAGGTTTTTGATGTCAAGACACTTGAGGTTATCCTATTAAACTTTTGTATTAATTGATGATTAATTTTTGACTGATGTGGGGATAAACTTCGTGGATGAACAATTCGATTGTGTCTACAATAAAATTCAAGAGATGAACAGTAGAACATGCGGTAATGGAAGTCAAAGGAAGAAATCTAAAGATGAGACCCTTGGTATTATTTATCTTTTTTTTAATAAGAACAAAGGGATGAATTATTTATCTTTTTTTTAATAAGACAAAAGGGATGTAAAAAGAGATTAAAATTATAAAAAGAGAAGTCAATCTCAAAGTCTAAGCTATATTATGGAAGCAAACATCGTGGTGTGTCACATGACAAATATAACTATCTAATTTTGTAGCAAGGGTATGTGTTTATTAATTCTACATTTGTATGATAATTTTATTTGTAAATCAAGTAATTTTAGAAAATTTTCTAAATGTGATAATGTGTTAATTGCTGGATCAATTATAGATAATCATCATAACATCCAGGATGATACATATGAACAATTAACATCTATAGCTGAGACTATCTAAATATTATTTTATTCAATTATAATGGTTTATTGATTTAGAAATTTTATTTAATAATTATTTTTATTTTTGCAGGTTCTACATGCTCTAGTTATGCATCTTTTGAAGATACGTAATGCTTTCAATGTTGTGTGTATTAGCTGATCAAATTCAAACAGTTATCTATGTCAGTTAACTATAATCTGTTTTAATTAGTGGAGGTGTTTTGTTAACTATATATAATCTGTTAAAATTAATTTTTAATATATATTGTCTAAGTTACAATTAGTGTCATTTATTTCTTTGTTTGATCTCGATGGTTCTTTTGAATATTTGTTCTATATTTCTGTGGCCGCGGTTATACTTTGCTACTTAAATATTTTCAATTTGTACAAGACTATGAACCACATTGTTTCAGTTATGATTTCGTAGCTGCTACAAAGTCAAATTTGTATTATAGCAGCTATGAAACTATAGCTGCTATGTACATGCTGCAAATAATATTATAGCAGCTACGAAATTATAGATGAAATTATAGATGTTACAATATATTTGTACAAGGCTGAGATAGATGAATTCACCATTCAACATTAAAAGTAAAAGTTACAAATTCTATAAGAGGAACAAAATAAAGAAGATAATCATTATGAGGCAAATTTGTATTATAGCAGCTATGAAACTATAGCTGCTATAATACAAAGTCAAATTTGTATTATAGCAGCTATGAAACTATAGCTGCTATGTACATGCTGCAAATAATATTATAGCAGCTACGAAATTATAGATGAAATTATAGATGTTACAATATATTTGTACAAGGCTGAGATAGATGAATTCACCATTCAACATTAAAAGTAAAAGTTACAAATTCTATAAGAGGAACAAAATAAAGAAGATAATCATTATGAGGCACTAATAAAATTAAAGGAACATTAACAAAACAAAAGAAAAATCAATAAAATGATCCTTTTGGCCTACGGACTTCTAAAGAGAACCCCTAGCAATCGTTGCTTTCTAGCAGATTGATAGCCTCTTTTAGAGCTATCTGGTTCACCTCCAGTGTTTGAAGACTTCCCTTCAATTGGCTCATAATATAATTCAACTTTTGCTACAAGGTTTCTATTGGTTTAGAAGGCAGGGAGGGCGAAGAGTCTTCCCAAGACTAGGAGAAGGTGTTGTTTATTGGTTCCTAAACACCCCATGATTTGCGAAAGAGGAGCCATTATATGAAATTGAAGGATTTAGGATTTAAGATAATGAAGGGTAAATGGTTTAGGATATCATCTTTATAATAGTGTGATTTCATTAATTCCAGAGGTATAACCTATTAAATACAAGAGAAGAGTTGGTGAAATTTAATTCAGGGAGTTGAAACATCATTTCCAGAGTTATAGCCCATTAAATACAACTGAAGGAGTTTGTGAAATTTAATTAATTAAGACCATGTTGTAGCAGCTATTGGTCTATAGTTGTTACAACATGCCCCCGGGGCTATAGTGCAGCGGTAGGGCGACTAGTCGCTATCCTAGGCATCCGTGGTTCGATCCCCAGCTACGGAGTATTTATAGGAATTTTTCCTCCAAATGGGGAGCGAACTCTGGGACGCTGGGCTTCTAGGCCGCCCACTGCGAGCGCATCCCGATTTACCTTGGCGGCCGATGGGAAACTTCCGTGGGACCGGGCTGGTCATCAGAGGTTGGAAAAACCTCGTTAATCATTGTTTATAGTTTTTACAACACAGACTTCATGTTATAACAACTACGAGCTCGTAGCTAATACAATGTAATTTATCAAATCATGACCATGTTGTAGCATATACGAACCTGTACCTACTATAACACATATTTCATGTTGTAGCAGCTACGAGTATGTAGCTGTTACTACATAGACTTCATGTTGAAGCACTATTGTTGTTAAATTCGGCGACACAAAACCTGGACCAGAAAATTTTTCGGTGATTTATCGGAGATGTGTAGGGTTTTCAAAACCTAACAGGGGTTTGAATGAAAGAAAAACCCTATACTTAAGGCTTTGGATCGGAATTTTGGAGATTTGAAAGGGGTAAATAGCTAAAAACATTAGTATGAAGGATAGGGGCGTGATTTTTCCAAATTGTAGGGGGGTTTCCGCAAAAAGGGTTCATTTAAAACCCTCTTTCCCCTTCGCCCGTAGCCAACGCACGCCGCCCCTCATCTTACTTTCTCTCATTCGCATGACCTAGCCGAAGCTAAAGCCACGGCCGATCCTTCCCTCTTCATTTCATCTCCGCGAACCCTAGCACGCAGCTGAAGTCACGGTGACCCGATCCCCTCTTCTTCTTCCATTCCTTCGCGAGCCCCAATCGCAGCCGAATCCCATCTGACGACCACTCATCCTTCCGCCTTCACACACGCGAACAAGGGGTGAGGCTAAGCTGCAGACGGAGGTGGGCTCGCAACGCCAGGAACCCTAGGTCATTGCTCACTTCTAAGGATCCCATTTCCTCGCTGTCCCATGTGCGAGTAGCTCAACGCTGCCATCAATCCTCTCCCACCTTCTCCACGTACGTGTGAGGGAGCAATGTGCACTGGATTAAGGCTTGAGTTGATCCCTACTCATTCATTCCAAGCGCAATCGCTTTGTGGCCGCGAATCACAGAGCTTGTTGGATTCCTTGCTGATCGTTGGAGCTGTGGTGGTTGCCGGCGCTGCTAGGTAAGGATTTTCCTGTTGGTTTGTTACCCCTGAGCGCTAATTACAGTTTGAGCTCTTATGCTGTGAATTGTTTTGGTAATTGGTTACTTGGATTAATCAAGGGAGGTTGATTAGCATGATGAATGGGTAAAGGCTGAGTATTCTGTAGGAAAATTGTTTCCTCTACCTTTCTTGTTGCTTTTGGTCAGTTCTGATTTGGGATTGGGTTAGTATTGTTTGATTCTGTCTATACCGTGAGGTTGATGGAGAGTTCTTGGTTATGGTTTTGGGATTACTTCTTGTTATATGCTGGTAGAGATGATTTGGCTTTGATCAGACTACTAGTAACATTCGGTATGTATTCTGTTTTCTTGGTCTTGATCTTTTAAGTGGATTATAGGTTTCATTGTTTTGGATGAGATTGTTGGTTGTAGATGTGGAACTGGTATATGGATTTGCCCTATAATTGAGATGTGGCCAAGAATTCTCTATGATTGATCATGATCTTGTTTTTCCTATTACTGTCGTGGGCTTTGTGTGAATTTGGTTTTGTGGATTGAATCACAGCATTGATGTTCCTGTTTTGGAAAGGGATACCTATAATGGTTGTGATCGGTGTGGAGTTAGATACTTATAAATTTAAGTTTTTAATTAGTATTTCAATTGAGAAAGCTCATATTATTGTGTTGGTTAGGTAGGAGTTGAAGCTGTGCCGAGAGCTTCACTTGGAGTTGGCACATGCTATGTTGTATTCCTAGGCTTGGATTCCTACTGGGAGTTTTCCTCTTGGTGTTGGTTTATGATGGGTGTAGTATAACCTAATCTAAGTTAGCTTAGATTTAAGTTTCCCTTTTTGAACTTGGATCTTATTGGGTTAGGATTAGGGTCTGGGATTAACTCGGAGGTTGATCCTTAACTGAGGCTAATTCTAATTAAATTAGCGTTAGTCTCATTGTGTGGTTCAGTATTGGAGTAAACCACACTTTGATCAGGTTGGGTTAATTCGGATACGACTTGGTGTCTAGTCTAGTTAGCATCATTTGTATTGATGGCTTATGTTATGATTTATGGATGCAGGACACTGAGTGATTTGCGTTGGACTTCTTGGACAGAGGTTCTCGTTTGATACAGACTCCTATTTTGAGGCGGGTACCCCTGACTTATCTTTTTAGATATTGTCTTACTATTATGCATAGTTTGGTATAGATAATAGTAAGTTTATACGCTATACCTGCCTTTGTGTATTATGATCAGATATCTGTTGCTTAGATGACCCCTGTTTAGCTCCATACAGTCTCGATATTTGCCATGCGTCTATATGTGCTTAGATACAGTAATAGGTCACTTTGTATCTGTAGTTGGATTGATTTCTAGATATGCCTTGCATGGATACCTAGGGTAGAATGGTTAGATCTGGATACATGCGTTAGACCTATACCTTTCCCACCGATGTGTGGTTGGATTGATTTCTAGATATGCCTTGCATGGATACCTAGGGTAGAATGGTTAGATCTGGATACATGCGTTAGACCTATACCTTTCCCACCGATGTGTGGTTGGATTGATTCCTAGATATACCTTGCATGGATACCTAGGGTAGAATGGTTAGATCTAGATACATGCGTTAGATCTATACCTTTCCCACCGATGTGTGGTTGGATTGATTTCTAGATATGCCTTGCATGGATACCTAGGGTAGAATGGTTAGATCTGGATACATGCGTTAGACCTATACCTTTCCCACCGATGTGTGGTTGGATTGATTCCTAGATATACCTTGCATGGATACCAAGGGTAGAATGGTTAGATCTGGATACATGCGTTAGACCTATACCTTTCCCACCGATGTGTGGTTGGATTGATTCCTAGATATACTTTGCATGGATACCTAGGGTAGAATGGTTAGATCTGGATACATGCGTTAGACCTATACCTTTCCCACCGATGTGTGGTTGGATTGATTCCTAGATATACCTTGCATGGATACCTAGGGTAGAATGGTTGGATCTGGATACATGCGTTTGACCTATACCTTTCCCACCGATGTGTGGTTGACAACCTGGTTAGTGAGGAGGGAGTTGTTGGCATACACTACCCTCAAGTTGCATACTGAGCTGTAGGCTCTGTACGATTGTATACTGACGATTATCGGCTCCCCTAGGGTCTGAGCCGTCGCGCAACCAGGTTTCCTGTATTGATTGAGCTATTAGCACGATGCTATTATCATGATGGAGACCATCGGCTCCCCTGGGGTCTGACCTTGTCTCCAGTTATGCCTGCGTCATATTTGCATCGCCACGAGTGCTAGGCGTCATGTTTGCATTGCCACAGGTGATGGGCATCATATTTGCATAGCCACAGGTGCTGGGCTACATATTGCATCCGCCACAGGTGCTAGGCGTCATGATTGCATTGCCACAGGTGCTGGGCATCATATTTGCATAGCCACAGGTGCTGGGCTACATATTGCATCCGCCACAGGTGTTAGGCGTCATGATTGCATTGCCACAAGTGCTGGGCATCATATTTGCATAGTCACAGGTGCTGGGCTACATATTGCATCCGCCACAGGTGCTAGGCGTCATGTTTGCATTGCCACAGGTGCTGGGCATCATATTTGCATAGCCACAGGTGCTGGGCTACATATTGCATCCGCCACAGGTTCTAGGCGTCATGATTGCATTGCCACATGTGCTGGGCATCATATTTGCATAGCCACAGGTGCTGGGCTACATATTGCATCCGCCACAGGTGCTAGGCGTCATGATTGCATTGCCACAGGTGCTGGGCATCATATTTGCATAGCCACAGGTGCTTGGCTACATATTGCATCCGCCACAGGTGCTAGGCGTCATGTTTGCATTGCCACAGGTGCTGGGCATCATATTTGCATAGCCACAGGTGCTGGGCTACATACTTGCATTGCCACAGGTGCTGGGCATCGTATGTGCATAGCCACGAGTGTTGGGCTTTATATGTTGTACGCCACAAGAGGTTGGCTTCTCTAGGCAACCATGAGTGGTTGGCTCGTCTGTTTCCTGTTCACCCGATCGCCGGTCCGGTGGTGGCTGAGGTGCGTACAGAACAGATCGTTGTACTATGTGTATAGGATACATTGCACCTTTGTTGGTGCTTATTGTGTTGGAGTATTGTATAGGTTTGATATACACTTACAGGTGACATGCACATTTGGATTGTGTATTATTCTTGAGGTTATATCGGGGATTGATTACACCTATCTGCAGGATTGATGGACTCTGGTATGGATTTTTACTCTTAGGTTGCAGTTATGTTTTATCCCCTATACTCGAGACTGTATCAGCGTGTTTCTTATTATTATTTATATCTTGCTGTGCATATATGTTTCTGGTATCCGCTGAGTTTATTTGGACTCACCACTGTTGCTTATATGTTTGTTTCCAGGATGATTGGTCGCCGGAGGAGCCCAGTTGCCAGTCCCAGGTCCCTACGACTCCAATGATGGGTGCTTCCGCGTGGTTATGTTTTCTTTACATCGTATTATTTGGTTTGTAATTGTTTTATGTCGTGGAACTTGTATGACGTTTTATTTGTCTTGGTATTGTATTTTTGAGTCCTCTGATGGACTATGTGTTTGTTGTTTTATTGTAAGTCGGATCGGTCCGCAGTCAGGTATGATTTATTTTGTGTTTTGATTATATTGTCTTGATTTTGAGGCCTGAGGCCAAATTTATTATCTGCGTGTGTGTATGTATGTGTAAATTGTCCGCCGGACAGGGGAGGTGCTGTCCGATTTTATATTGGAACGGCAGCTCCTGGGTCTCGGGGCGTGACAATTGTAGCAGCCACGGGCTTGTAGTTGCTAAGTTGCTACGACATGATTTATCAAATCATTACCACTTTATAGTAGCTATGGACTTATAGCTGCTACAACACATACTTCACGTTGTAGCTATTATAACGTGTTTATCAAATCATGACCACGTTGTAACAACTACGGATCCGTAAATGTTACAACAACATAAACATAATCGAACACTATCAAAGGACCACATTATAGCAGTTACAGTTCTGTAGCTACGATAATATAACCTTAACGTTCAGCTACACACTCGTCACTGCAACAACGTGACTAAACACTATCAGACGATTAACGAGGTTTTTCCAATCTCAGACGACCGGCCCGACCCCACGGAAAAATTCATGCAAATACGCCGTAGCTGGGGATCGAACCACGGATGCCTATTAAACACTATCAGAGAATAATATTATAGTAATTATGATTCCGTAGCTGCTACAAAACAACTTTAACATTGTAGCAGTTATGACTTGAAATCAGCATAACTAAGATGCAATTATTCGATCTTATTTTTCCACTCAAAAAGTTGCATATATTTTTCCTATCTAGGGAGGATAAGAGCTAATATAAACAATTTCAATTTGCATTGGAGGGGGAAAATAAAAAACTAACGTTAGCAAGCCTAATTCGATTGATTTTAGAAATGTTATCTCAAATGTTAGCAAGAAATAAACAAGAGCAAGAAGTACGATGAAGAAAATAAGAAGAAGAACCTGACGATCGAAAGACGAAAGATTTTATATCATCCTGAATTCTCACCTGGCATTGCTACTGAGTCATCGGTGAAAAGAAAAAAAAAAAGAAAGGGAGGATGCCCCTTCTCCTCTCACCCAAATCGAGGAGAATGGAGAGGAAGAAGAGTAGTAGCCGAAGAAGACAGTGGCCTTGGGATGCACGAGTGGATTGGAGGGAGGGAAGGAGCCTCGGTGTGGCGAGTGTTGACGTCGTGGGGAGCTTTGTCGCAGTGAGTGAAGGCCCGATGGGTAAGGGCCGAAAAACCCAAGGCTCCGACGGCCAGAGTGACCCGAGCAAAAAAAAAAAAAATAATAATAATAAAATAAAAAGGGAAAAATAAATGAGGCAGTTGAGAAAATATTATATTTTAAAAATAAAAATTAATAAATTTATATATACACACGAGTTAATTAAGCTGCACTGCGGACTGGAAGCAAGACGTCTTCTATATTGATCCTGTCGCGGAGTGGGGTGGCAGTCCAACGGGCCGGACGGGCTTCCTGGGAGCCACGAGCCGATAAGGTGGCCGTTTGCCGGTAGCGCCTCGCCTCGCCTCGCTCCTGCAAAACAGTGACCGTCAGCAAGCCCGCCGGGGGAATCCCCGGTCAGGCACTCCGACGATCAAGTCAGTCCCGAGTATAGAAGAGCGGGAACTGAATGGAGATGGGGCAAGGGATGCGAGAACTCGCGCGTGCGTACCTGGGGTAGGGAGAGTGCCGAGCTTATATGACCGGGGGGAGGGGGGCTAACAACCTCCGTCCGCGTAGATGGGACCGGGTGTGATGGCTGTCAGCCCGCATGGAGCACGGGGAAGCGGTGCGACATGGCGCGGGGTGCTCCGACAGTACCTGGGTACTGGATGCGCGGGATGGTCGCGTGGAGATGTCAGAGATAGGCAAGGCGTGAGGAACCACACTGGCAGGGCTGTACCCCGGAAGTAAGGATGTGAGGGGATGCGTGGGCAGGACAACCCGTACCCCGAGCGCCGACTGACAAGCCCGTGTGCTGGGGACTGAGTCGGGTAATGACCAGGGAGGGTGGGTCGCCACGCGTCCGACTGGCCGGGAGAGAGAGAGGGAGCGCGAGGTATGCCCTGGGTCGGGGGTATCACAAGCCTTGACCTTGTTAATGAGGCTGAACCCTGTTCTGGTTCGGGGTGAGCTGGTATGAACAACTAGGCCTTTTACGGAGTTGGCTGGCAGAGAGCTGGGCCGGTTGCCTTATCGGGTGATCCGGTGGACCGTCTTTCCTCCTTTCCTATGGAAGGTCCCGGGCGTGGAGCCCCGTTTGCTGATAGGGAGGTTGACCTGGGTGCCAGGCTTCCTCGGCGCCAGGCTGGCCGATGGGCCCGGCCTATGCCCTTACCCGTAGGCAAGGTCGGGATCATAAGCATCCCCCTCAAGTCTAGTCGAAGGAGGCGGCGAGTCCGACTGACTGGACTATCTTTATTTTGTGAAAGTCTGGCGCGTCGAGGGGATCTGGGTTTCGTCAGGGAACTTTTCTGTGAGTTTGTCGAGGTCTGGGGATCCTGGTCGGCTGATGAAGCCGCGCCTTTTTCCTGTTTATTACTGACGGTTCCGTATCCCCAAACGCCCGAGAACTTCTCGCCACTGCTGCTCACCACTGGGGAAGGTTCCACGTGTCTTGTCCCCCTTCCTTTTCCAATCACCGAGGTAGTTTCCCCGTTCTCCAAGGGACGGGATTGGGAGCGAGGGGCTCTGCTTCTTGGGCCCCACTGGGCCTGCACCTGTGGCTATTGCTGTCTGTCATTTCTGCCGTGGCCCACCCCCAGGTGGTCTTGCCCTCCTATATAACCGCGTACAGTCCGTTCGTTTCTCACTCCGGCGTGTTGTCTTCTTCCTTCTGACTAGGGTTGCGGTTTCTGTTCAGTGCTCATTGTTCCTTTCCGCGATTCTCCAGCCTTCTCCGTGCTTCCATGGCCTCTTCGCCTCGCGACCCCCATCCTTGGTACGTCACAGCTAGGTCCACTCTAACCCGTGACGACCTCGAAGCCATCAGGGCGGAGTTTCATATTCCGCCGGACCACGACCTTCGGCTGCCTTCTTCTTCGGATCAGCCAGCCGTCCCACCGAGGTACTATATTACTGTTTCGCCAGACCACCTACGGGCGGGCCTACGTTTCCTCATTCATCCCTTCATTGCCTCCGTGTGCCACTATCTCCGTATAAACTTGTCCCAATTGACCCCCAATTCCATCCGCCTCCTTTGCGGGTCCGCCATCCTCTTCTTGTTATATCGCTGTTCCTCCCACACCGAACTTTTCCACCATTTTTTCTACTTAAAGAAACAGAGATATGGTGAGTTTGTTTTCCAAGCCCGCTCTGGGACTTCCTTCCTTTCCTCTCTCCCTTCTGCTAGTAGGGGTTGGAAGGAGAGGTTTTTCTTTATCCGTCCCGTGATTTTCCTGACCTGGTCATCTAACTTTCGGCGGGATTTTTTCCCAAATGCCTCCTCACCATACGGATCCCCAACAATTCTCTCCCTTCGAGCACGCCCTCTTAGTATTCAAGGACAAACACTTCCCAATCGGACCGCTTCTGGCCGAGAACATCCTGTTTGCGTTTGGCCTGAGTCCAGCGCCCTTCACTCGCCCGGCTTCTTTAAGTAAGTGGTTTTTCCCTGTCATTTAACTCTGTCCATTTCTTGACTTTTCCTTTCTGACCAGCTGAGATGATGTGCTCGGCTGCCCCCGAGCGGGGTTTCGGGCTCGGACATGCTGAGGAGATGGAGGAGCGCCTCCGAGCTGTGATAAGGGAGCAGCGGGCGCAAGCTGTGGAGCGGCGAGCTGTGCAAGGGAAACGCTTAGCCCTGCTGGCCGAACAGGAAGCGTCTCTGTCCGGCTCTCCTTCCCCTGCTTCCTCTGCCGAAGGAGGGATGACTCCACTGTCGGGCTCGGAAGATACCCGCCCTCTGAGTCGTTCCTTGCGACGACCTGGGGGAGCCGGCTCCGCACCTGCCTCGGCCGATCCTCGGGGGCCTCTTCGAGTCGACCTAGCAAAAGGCAGAGGGGTGAATCGTCGACCGCCATCCTTCCGGTGTTGCCTTTACTGCCTCCTTCCGCGGTGCTACCACTGGCCTCGACGATGGTACCCCCGAGGGATGCCTCCCCGCCGGGCCAGGAAGGTCCTACCAGCGAAGGCCTGCTGCATATGATGCCGCCCTCGCTATCTGACTGGCGTCTAAGCATGAACCTACCGAGCGATACTGCCCCCATGCGGTCGAGGGACGTCCGGTTATATGGTCCGACCTCGAACAGATTCATGGTCGGCTTGCGGATGAGCAGCTTGGTGAGCCCATCTGTTGGGGCGGACGACTTCATGGCTCTGGCTACCCAGCCAAGTGTCCCCTAGCTGGAGGGGGGGGGGGGCGTTCCTTATTCCTTCCGCAGCTGACCGGCTTGTTTCTTGCAGTCTTGGGCTCAGAGCTATAGCAAAAGTGTGGCGATGCTGACTCACGCCAAGGCTCGGTGTCGCGCGGAGAGGCGCGTAGAAGACCTTGAAGCCCGGCTCCGCTATGCACAGCTAACTTCAAGTACCGATTCCTTGAATAGTTTGAGGGCAGAGGCTGTCGATCTCCAGGACATGTTGCGTCAGGCCCAGGAGGAGCTGGAGATTGCCAAAGCTCAGATCGTCGCTGCCGACGCTGAGGTAGTCCGGGCACAAGAACGGGTGATACAGGTCGAACAAGCTCACCTCCGCGATCGTAAGCACAAGGGTGAGTTGCAAACAGAGCTCTTGAGGGCCAAGGCCTACCTCCCCTGGGCCAACGAGGAAATTTCGTCCCTTCGGACGCAGCTGGCGGCTAAGAAGCGAGAGCCCGACTTGCTCAGGAATCAACTTCAGGATCTGCGGGGCCTCCGTCCGGCTTGGGACGCGGCCCAAGTTGAATTGGGGGAGCTTCGGGAGCAGCAGGCATCCTGGGGTGCCCTTCAGATGGAGGTAGCGGAGTTGCGTGCCTACCGGGAGGCTGAAGCGGGTCGGCTAGAAGACCACCGCTTGGCGTGTTTAAATGATCCGACTCATGCTGCTGAGATTGCCCGACGGTTCCTGGATGTGATGGAGCAGTATGGCCTCAACATAATTCGTCACCTCAGGCTTGGTGGGTACTTATCCCCAAATTTCTCTCCCGACGCAGTCTCGCTCCCTGATTTGTGCAAGGACCTGCCCTCTGTGACTGACCAACTTTTCAAGTGAAGCTGGTGTTTTTGCGTCTTCTGTCTCTTTCTACGCGAAGGGTTTTCTGCCCTAATTTTTGTAAGGCGCCCTCGCCCTTGAATGTGGTGCTCTCCCTTTTTGCTTCAGTACTGTTTTCTTTCGACCTTGGGGGGTACATGGGCGAACCAGGCGCCGCCTTTATGGATGAGCGCCATCCTACTCCGCGGGCCAGATGTCCCCCTGTCTAGTGTTTGTCTGTGAGGGTCTCCGGTCTTTGGGGAAGGTGCTCGGGACCTGGGCTGATGTCTCAGCGTGAGGGACTGATCCCTTAATCAGTACTTGTGGCGGAGAGACCTAGGGGTGGGTGGCCTACGGGAGTCCTGGCTTCCTGGCCGAGTGGAACCCGGGGAGCGTGGGTCGCCATGCGTCCGCTCGGGGCTCGAGCCAAGGGATTAGCAGGAGCTGGCCCGTGATGAATATGACCTCTTGGCCGAGTGGGACCCGAGGAGCGTGGGTCACCACGCGTCCGCTCGGGGCTCGAGCCGAGGGATTAGCGGGAGCTGGCTCGTGATTAGTATGGCATCTTGGCCGAGTGTGACCCGAGGAGCGTGGGTTGCCACGCGTCCGTTCGGGGCTCGGGCCAAGGGATTAACGGGAGCTGGCCCGTGATTAGTATGACCTATTGGCCGAGTGACCAAGCTAACGATCATCCCCTATATCCTTTGGGGCATTTGATTCATTTAGGGCCACGTGTCCCGCGACTGTGGGCCCCTCAGGCATCGGCGCCTCGCTTTCCTGTCTTGGGCAACGAACCGATACTTCGCTGTCTTTTCGTACTTCCTACCCCCGCCTTTTTGCCCATCCGTAGGATCGGCTGTCATCTATGGTTTCTCTTCCAACGACTGTGATCAATGGCCTCGTTCTTTATATAGACTTCGGCAGTTATTGCCTTTGCCTCTCCTTTTGCCTTTTTCCTCTTCTCTTCTGTTGTTCCCCCTGGTGCCCTAACGCCCTTCTCAGAATGATGCGGGGCTTCATCATGAAGGAGGCCCAAGAGAGGTCGGCTAGATATAGGGAGGCGATGGCCGCCCTGCTTTAGGAGCCTATCCCTGTCCCCTCCAATGTTGTTCCGTCAGTAACCCCGACGTCTCCTTCTCCGGCGACGATACCGCCGTCCTACCCCTGGCTAAGGGCGAGGCGTTAGGGGCAGAGACGGTGGATTCTGATATTGAGATTTTGCCCTCGGATCCCTTCGCCAGGGAGCTGGAGCCTCTACCGGGCCATTCCCATACCGGCTCATCTCCCTCCGGTGTTGCTTCTGCCCTTCCTCAGGAGGTTCCTTCCCCTTCTGTTGCAACGAGCTCGCCCTCTCCGTTGGTCACGGCGTCGTCGATATAGGCGCCCCTTGATATTGGGGAAATCCAGCCTGCTCCCCCCTCACCTCCACTTGTCTCTCCCCCTGATCTGATGGACCAACCTAGCCCCGTCCTCCTGCCTGGAGCTTCGGCCTCTCGGGTGCCTACGTCATTTGCCCCTGTTGACTTAGCCCAGGGACTTGGTCATCCTTACGTTCCCCTGGCCTCTGTTACCTTGGCGGGCGGAGTGTCCGCTACCCCCTCTTCTTCCCTTCCGGGCCGGACTCCGGATCTTCGCCCCATCCATCTTGTTCTTCGTTCGCGGGCGGATCCCTCTGCTGCTTTCGACATTTCGGATCCCGAACCGCTGGGCTCGGCCAGGGTGGTTTACTTACACGCTCCCCTGAGTGACCACGTGTACCAGGGTCTTCGGTCCTTCGACTACCCAGACCCGATTGCCTACGTCGATGGCTTAGTGGCGGACGCTTGTCGGGTACGTTTGTCTGCTAGCCCCCGCTCGTTTGGTGTTCTCTAATTAGCCCCTCATCTTTCTTGCAGTTGACCGGGGCCATGTATGACATGGGTGTTTCTTTTGCCGCCCAAAACCAATCTCTCCGTCAGTTGGAGTCCCGTCGGGAGGCGTTGGAGACCCAGCTTCGTTGTGCCCGGCCCCCGTCAAATGACGGAGCCTGAGATGCATTGCGTTCTGAGAATGTGGCCCTACGAGGACAAGCTGCTCATGCTGAGGCGCAGCTTCAAGGTCTTCTGACAAGGCTGAGCGCAGCTCGAGCCTCTGAGGCTCAACTGCGTCAACAGCTGGCTCATTTGGAGCGAAGCGAGCATCAAGCTCGGGCTCGGGAGCTTAAAGCAAACTCTGAGCTGGTCCAGGCTCAGGCGGAACTCCTGGAAGCCAACCAATCGGCTGCTACGCTCCTCACCGCTTTGAAGGCCAAGGAGGTGGAGCTGGCTGCTTGTAAAAGCGACCTTGCGCGGATGCGCGAGCGCCACAAGACTCGGGGGACCCAGACACAGCCGGCTCGAGATGGGCGCGACAGGGCGGCAATCGGAGTCTCGTCGCCGTCCTTGGCGCCTACCTCGTAGGCGTAGGTCCTGTAATTGTAGGTCCGTCTTCCCCCTGTTTTGTGACGTAGGCGAGGGCCACATGGTTTGTTATGGACGTTGCTTTTCTCTTCTGTCTCCTCTTCATTCCTTTGCTTCTGTTTTATTGCGTGGTGTTTGCCAAGCCGAGGGCGGGACCGGCCACCTCTTTTCTTCAGGGAAAACGACATCTAATGGGTCGAGGCTGTGGTTTTTCGCTCGCTTAGGCATTTATGCGTGGATACTCTTGGCCGTAATTTGTGGGGCTTAGCCGTTCGTGGCCGGCCCGTGAGCTTAGGTTGGTGCGTCGGGCAGGGGTCACATCCCCTGACTGAGGGCTGAATCAGTGGCTAATTAAGAGGGGAGCACGAATGTGCTCACTTGGAGCCTCCGATCTTGGCAACTAGCGCGATCGGACTCAGGAGTTGACTCGGGAAGGCATCCCAAGGGCGCGGCTCCTCTGTCAAGGAGTGCGTGGGGACCCCTCGGAGGAAGGTCTTGCGTAGAGCAAGAAGGAGGTCACTCGGTCAGGTACCTCCTCGGGCCACATGGATCATCATGCGCCTGCCCGAGAGCCGATCCGAGGGAAGGGCTTGCGTAGAGCAAGAAGGAGGCCGCTCGGTCGGGTGACCTCTCGGGCTGCATGGATCATCATGCATCGAGAGCCGATCCGAGGGAAGGGCTTGCGTAGAGCAAGAAGGAGGCCACTCGGTCGGGTAACTCCTCGGGCTGCATGGATCATCATGCATCGAGAGCCGATCCGAGGGAAGGGCTTGCGTAGAGCAAGAAGGAGGCCACTCGGTCGGGTAACCCCTCGGGCTGCATGGATCATCATGCGCCTGCTCGAGAGCCGATCCGAGGGAAAGGCTTGCATAGTGCAAGAAGGAGGCCACTCGGTCGGGTAACCCCTCGGGCTGCATGGATCATCATGCACCTGCCCGAGAGCCGATCCGAGGGAAAGGCTTGCGTAGAGCAAGAAGGAGGCCACTCGGTCGGGTAACTCCTCGGGCTGCATGGATCATCATGCATCGAGAGCCGATCCGAGGGAGGGGCTTGCGTAGAGCAAGAAGGAGGCCACTCGGTCGGGTAACCCCTCGGGCTGCATGGATCATCATGCGCCTGCCCGAGAGCCGATCCGAGGGAAAGGCTTGCGTAGAGCAAGAAGGAGGCCACTCGGTCGGGTAACTCCTCGGGCTGCATGGATCATCATGCATTGAGAGCCGATCCGAGGGAGGGGCTTGCGTAGAGCAAGAAGGAGGCCACTCGGTCGGGTAACCCCTCGGGCTGCATGGATCATCATGCATCGAGAGCCGATCCGAGGGAGGGGCTTGCGTAGAGCAAGAAGGAGGCCACTCGGTCGGGTAACCCCTCGGGCTGCATGGATCATCATGCATCGAGAGCCGATCCGAGGGAGGGGCTTGCGTAGAGCAAGAAGGAGGCCACTCGGTCGGGTAACCCCTCGGGCTGCATGGATCATCATGCGCCTGCCCGAGAGCCGATCCGAGAGAAAGGCTTGCGTAGAGCAAGAAGGAGGACACTCGGTCGGGTAACCCCTCGGGCTGCATGGATCATCATGCGCCTGCCCGAGAGCCGATCCGAGGGAAAGGCTTGCATAGAGCAAGAACGAGGTCACTCGGTCGGGTAACTCCTCGGGCTACATGGATCATCATGCGCCTACTCGAGGGTCGATCCGAGAGAAAGGCTTGCGTAGAGCAAGAAGGAGGCCACTCGGTCGGGTAACTTCTCGGGCTGCATGGATCATCATGCGCCTGCCCGAGGGCCGATCTGAGGGAAAGGCTTGCGTAGAGCAAGAAGGAGGCCACTCGGTCGGGTAACTCCTCGGGCTGCATGGATCATCATGCATCGAGAGCCGATCCGAGGGAAGGGCTTGCGTAGAGCAAGAAGGAGGCCACTCGGTCGGGTAACTCCTCGGGCTGCATGGATCATCATGCATCGAGAGCCGATCCGAGGGAGGGGCTTGCGTAGAGCAAGAAGGAGGCCACTCGGTCGGTTAACCCCTCGAGCTGCATGGATCATCATGCGCCCGCCCGAGAGTCGATCCGAGGGAAAGGCTTGCGTAGAGCAAGAAGGAGGCCACTCGGTCGGATAACTCCTCGGGCTGCATGGATCATCATGCATCGAGAGCCGATCCGAGGGAGGGGCTTGCGTAGAGCAAGAAGGAGGCCACTCGGTCGGGTAACCCCTCGGGCTGCATGGATCATCATGCATCGAGAGCCGATCCGATGGAGGGGCTTTGCGTGAAGCCGGTGCTTCGAGGCACCCCGGTCGAGGGCATCCTAGGGAGCGTGGGCCGCCATGCGCCGCCTGAGAGCCTCACCGAGGCTTCCCGGTCGAGGGCATCCCAGGGAGCGTGGGCCGCCACGCGCCGCCTGAGAGCCTCGCCGAGGCTTCCCGGTCGAGGGCATCCCAGGGAGCGTGGGCCGCCACGCGCCGCCTGAGAGCCTCGCCGAGGCTTCCCGGTCGAGGGCATCCCAGGGAGCGTGGGCCGCCACGCGCCGCCTGAGAGCCTCGCCGAGACTTCCCGATCGAGGGCATCCCAGGGAGCGTGGGCCGCCACGCGCCGCCTGAGAGCATCGTCGAGGATTCCCGGTCGAGGGCATCCCAGGGAGCGTGGGCCGCCACGCGCCGCCGGAGAGCCTCGCCGAGGCTTCCCGGTCGAGGACATCCTAGGGAGCGTGGGCCGCCACGCGCCGCCTGAGAGCCTCGCCGAGGCTTCCCGGACGAGGGCATCCTAGGGAGCGTGGGCCGCCACGCGCCATCTGAGAGCCTCGCCGAGGCTTCCCGGTCAAGGGCATCGCAGGGAGCGTAGGCCGCCACACGCCGCCTGAGAGCCTCGCCAAGGCTTCCCGGTCGAGGGCATCCCAGGGAGCGTGGGCCGCCACGCGCCGCCGGAGAGCCTCCCCGAGGCTTCCCGGTCGAAGGCATCCCAGGGAGCGTGTGCCGCAACGCGTCGCCTGAGAGCCTCGCCGAGGCTTCCCGGTCGAGGGCATCCCAGGGAGCGTGGGTCGCCACGCGCCGCCTGAGAGCCTCACTGAGGGTAATGCAGCAGCGACTGTTTTTTCATAAAACCATTATTGTGAGGTGCACCGAATAGAGGGAATATACTCCAGAAGACCCAAATGCCAGACGTGCGGTTAGTATACAAAATATATCCAGACCTCCGAATACCGAACTATAGAGACGCATGAAGCATATGGGATACATCCAGAAGGCCAGATATCCGATGCCCAAAAATTGCGGCATCCATACTTTCCCCTATCTATTTTGCTAGGAAAAGAACGAAGAAAGGATAATACTACCCCCGGAGGGATCCGCCACAAGGCTTCCGGTGCATTAATGGCTTTTCCGAGAGCATATGAAGAAAGGCTCGCATTTTTTTAAGGAACGCTACCCGCCGAAAGCCCATACGGATCTCCCATCTCCACTTCCGATAAGGCTGCTGGTGTGCCCTCCTTCTAGCGCCATTTTTGATCCTGTCGCGGAGTGGGGTGGCAGTCCAACGGGCCGAACGGGCTTCCTGGGAGCCACGAGCCGATGAGGTGGCCGTTTGCCGGTAGCGCCTCGCCTTGCTCCTGCAAAACAGTGACCGTCAGCAAGCCCGCCGAGGGAATCCCCGGTCAGACACTCCGACGATCAAGTGAGTCCCGAGTATAGAGGAGCGGGAACTGAATGGAGATGGGGCAAGGGATGCGAGAACTCGCGCGCGCGTACCTGGGGTAGGGAGAGTGCCGAGCTTATATGACCGGGGGGGTGACAACCTCCGTCCGCGTAGATGGGACCAGGTGTGATGGCTGTCAGCCCGCATGGAGCACGGGGAAGCGACGCGACATGGCGCGGGGTGCTTCGACAGTACCTGGGTACTGGATGCGCAGTACAAGAGTATTAGATGTGCGGGATGGCCGCGTGGAGATGTCAAAGATAGGCAAGGCGTGAGGAACCACACTGGCAGGGCTGTACCCCGGAAGTAAGGATGTGAGGGGATGCGTGGGCAGGACAGCCCGTACCCCGTGCGCCGACTGACAGGCCCGTGTGCTGGGGACCGAGTCGGGTAATGACCAGGGAGCGTGGGTCGCCACGCGTCCGACTGGTCGGGAGAGAGAGAGGGAGCGCGGGGTATGCCCTGGGTCGGGGTATCACAAGTCTTGACCTTGTTAATGAGGCTGAACCCTGTTCTGGTTCGGGGTGAGCTGGTATGAACAACTAGGCCTTTTACGGAGTTGGCTGGCGGAGAGCTGGGCCGATTGCCTTCTCAGGTGACCCGGTGGACCGTCTTTCCTCCTTTCCTGTGGAAGGTCCCGGGCGTGGAGCCCCGTTTGCTGATAGGGAGGTTGACCTGGGTGCCAGGCTTTCTCGGCGCCAGGCTGGCCGATGGGCCCGGCCTATGCCCTTACCCGTAGGCAAGGCCGAGATCATATACAATGATGATGGAAGGCGCATTCCACTGCTTTGATACATCTGATTTTTAAAATTTTTTGAATATATTTAAGGTTTAAAATTTTAAAATTTAGAGGTTAGATTATAGTGAATTTAAGCTAATAAGATTTTCTCCTAGGATTTAAACATCTCTTTTAAATTATACTGTTCAAACGAAAAAAAATTAAATGCTGAATATATGATATGTATTTAACGTTTAAAATTTTAAAATTTAAGAGTTGGATTATAATAGATTTAAGTTAATGAGATTTTCTTCTAGGGTATAGAATTATAATGTTAAACGAAAATAAATTAGAAATATATAGGCTACACATTCTTAATACATCCGATTTTTTTTATTTGAAATAAATTTTTTTAATATTATAATTCAACTGTTAAATTTTAAAGATAAGAGTTTCTTAACACGATCGATAGTTAAAAAAATTAAATAAAACAAAGTTGAAACGTATTAGTTCGGACACAGATCCGGAAATTGATCCTCATCCTAACATAACAGTGTGTGTATATATATATATATATATATATATCGAATTTGATCGCTAGCGGATCTCTCCAAACACGACGCTGCGGACCTACGGACGTGGCTTGCCGTGTCCGCCTATGCTCCACTTTGCTTTTTTTACATGTTTCCCTCGTGGCAAGCGGAAGATGCCTGATCGTCAAGGTCACCGATCAGATAAGTGCCTGACCGATTGCCTGATCAGTCAGGTAAGTGACGCCCCTTGTTGGACCTTGACCTAGACGGAGTCAGACCGGCTACAGTCGGGAGAGTGGCTGAGCCGGCTGGTCATCGCCAAAGCTGCAGTCGGGGGCGACGCCCTGGACGACGTCGCCGGAGTTGCAGTCGGGGGAGCGGTTGAGGCGGCTAGTCGTCGCCGGAGCTGCAGTCGGGGGCGACGCCCTGGACGACGTGGCCGGAGTTGCAGTCCGGGGAACGGCTGAGCCGGCTGGTCGTCGCCGGAGTTGCGGTTGGGGGAGCGGCTGATCCGGCTGGTCGTCGCCGGAGCTGCAGTCGGGGGCGACGCCCTAGACGACGTCGCTCGGGAGCGGCATGGTGTCGTTGCCACGCAGACCAGCACAGTGCCGTGCCACGCATGCGGTTCGCAGGAATCAGTCTGACCGCAGCGCCAGACTGATCAGGCAACTGCCTGATTGGTCAGGCAGGCGCTGCTGACGCTGCGCCGATGGTGGCGATTGGAACCATAGGCGGCCTTCGGCCGCCGCCCCCGAACAAAACTATAACCCAGGGGCTGAGCGATGAACCCTAGGGGTAGCGGTGAACCCATCGGCGCGGTGAATCCGAGAGATAACGGTGAACCCGTCGGCACTGGGTAATGGCTGATCGGTCACGGTGATTGATCAGGCAGATGCCTGATCGGTTAGGGACATCCTTGACCGATCAGGCAAGTCGGTCCGCACGCGCTCCGGAAGCGATCCGCAGGAGAGCAAAATCGTATATATATATATATATATATATATATATATATATATATATATATATATATATATATATATATAAAATGCGGAAGAGAGAGATGGCGCGTAATGAAAGATCCATTGGCGTACACAACATCATGCCACACCGGACCACTCCCGCCCCTTTCATCCTCATCGTGTGATCTATATATACCGGGGGAAGTGAGAGGGCGAGGCACTTCGTGATCGCGTTCGCTGCTGCTGCTGCTGCATCGATCGACATGGAGAAGGACGACGAGTCGGGGATCGAGAAGCTTCCTGAGGGCTGCGTCTCCAACGCCATCGCCCTCACGTCGCCCCTCGAAGCTTGCCGCTCCTCCGCCGTCTCCACCGCCTTCCGCGCTGCCGCCGACTCCGACCTCGTCTGGGACCGATTCCTCCCCGCCGACACCCCCGCCCTTCTCTCGCGCGCTCTCCATCCCGTCGACTACTCCTCTAAGCGTCATCTCTTCTTCCGCCTCTGCGACTCGATTCTCATCGACGGCGGCAAGATGGTACCGACCCCTTCCCCTTGTCTCTCTTATTCAGTTTTTCCCCTCTTCCATCAATTCGATTCTTCGTTTATTTCTGTTCCATTCCCCTGTTCGTCATCCCCAATCGTTAAATGGAAGATTGATTGATTAAAAAAAAGAAAAAGTATGTGCTTATTTTGCTTTCGGCGGCGACGTCAGATGGAAGATTGATTAACGAATGGTGTGTGTTGGGGTTGGTTTCGACGCAGAGTATGTGGTTGGAGAGATCGAGTGGTGCCAAGTGCTACGCGCTCTCCGCCCGAGCCCTCTCGATCGTGTGGGGCGACACGCCTCAGTACTGGCGGTGGATTACTTCCCAAGATTCCAGGTAATGCCAAAACGAAATATTAGTTTTATTTATTATCTATTTGTTTGTTTATGCCAAATTTCAACTTATTTTATATCTTATCCACAATTTTTCTTATTTAACAATTTAGTTTATATCTTTCATATTTGATTGCTTTCCTAAAACATAATTCTGAAGATCCCCAGTCGGCCACGGTTGCGTGAATAAGGAGGGGAATGTGATTCCCATGCCTGAGAACTTTTCTCGGTGGTGGCTTATTGGAATAAGAGTTATACTTGTGAAGTTTTTCTTTTTGTAAAAAACGAAATTGAGCGTAGGGTTGAAAATGAAAATGAAGTGTGTGAAGTTGCTAGCTTCATTATAAAATTAAGATAATATGTATAATAAATCTATTAAAAATAGGAAACTTAATTTGTTAAAATATTAAGTTTAGTTGGAGTTTTTTTTCTATTAAAATAGAAAACTGTTATTAATTTGATTAAACAGATTAAGGGAGTATTTGGGAGAGCTTCTGCTAGCTGCTTTTTAGCTTTTAGCCATGTAAAAGTGCTTTTGAGTATTTGGGAATGTCAGATTCTGCTTTAACTTCTGCAACTTTTACTCAAAAGCTAGAAGCAACAATTTGATACTTTTTTCTGCTTCTGCTTTTTTGCTTATGGTGTAGAATTAAAAGTTGACATTTATATCCTTAATAAATTTATTACTTTACATAATTACTATCCTATTTTTAAATAAAATCTTATATTTTTATATAATTTATATTTTCAAAAAATTTTATACATATTTGTATAAATTTATATAAATTTTATTATTTTATTATTTTTTATATTTTTATTAACTTTATATTTTTTTAAAATATATATTATTAAAAAAATAATTTTGATATAATATTTAAAATATAATATTAAATATATAAAATATTATAGATCATGTATCAAAATTATATTTAAATAATTGAAAAAAATTAATTTTGATAATTTAAGGATATTATTATCATTTAATTAAAAATTAAGCTTAAAAGTGATTATTCACCAAACACTCAAACTTTACCTTGTATCAGCTTTTGATTTCTATTTCCAAACACTGTATACTTTAGCTTCTTACTAACTTCAAGATAATCACTACAAGAATCACTTTTCAAGAAATAAAAGTTCTCCCAAACACTCCCAAAACAACCTACGCTGCGTAGGTTGTTTTGGGAGTTAGCTTCTGACTTCACCTTTCAGCTTCTGACTTCACCTTTCAGCCCCACAGCGACTTCTTGAAGATTTTATTTAAGTATATTTATAGAAAGGAACCGCGACTTCTTGAAGATGAGATACGCAGCGTAGGTTGTTTTGGGAGTTAGCTTCTGACTTCACCTTTCAGCTTCCCCTCACCAGCTCACCTCCTTTTTCAGGTTTGCAGAGGTAGCCGAGCTTGTAAACGTATGCTGGCTGGAGATCCACGGCCATATCCAAAGCAAGATGCTGACTCCCAAAACAACCTACGCTGCGTATCTCATCTTCAAGCTCGCCGACTGGTCCCGCGGCCTCAACCACCCCACTCAAGAAGCCTCCGTCACGCTTGGCCTCCGCTCCTCCGCTACGGCAGTCCACTTGCAGCCCCACAGCGATGACGCGCAGGCGCAATTCAATCAAATTCGATTCGGACTGCTGTTGGCGAGGGATGATGGATGGATGGAGGCAGCAATGGGGGAGTTTTATAACGAGGAAGGGGAAGATGGGGAGGTCGTCATGAGCTTCATGGATATCAAGGGCGGGCATTGGAAGAAGGGTCTCATTGTCCAAGGAATCGAGATCAGGCCCAGCACAAAGCACCACTAGTTCTGCTTCACTCTGTTTCAAAGAGATCGAGACACAACTGTGGATACTTGTTTCCTAAAAGGTTACTCTCTATGTATATTTGAGGGTTAAAGTTGCTTGTTCTTGACTAATATTTTTTTTTATAGTTTCTTGTAGCATCGAGTACTTGTGTTGGGATAGATAACTGAACTCATGATGCATTGGGGACTTTATGTTATTGTGAACAATTTTTAAACATAATATTAATAAGTAGTGGAACCATGTTGGATTGTTGATAGCTACCCAACCCAACAATGAATCGATACACTTATTAAAATGTGATCGGAAATATCCAAAAGTAACAAGCCAAAAGAATGAATTAGTCAATGCAATGGCCGAGCTTGAAAGGTTCACCAAAAGCTTCAATGTTACCGGGACGAGAGAACACAATCTGTATTACTCAAACATAAACTATCCCATCAGCCATGTATCGATCAAACTGATTCACTTTTAATTATTCCCACTGTTTATATATGATTTCAAATACCTGATAATCTTTGACCGTGCATAACTTGAAACCAGAGGCACAGTAGATGAAATAGTACTCCCAAGTACGCACAAACTTCTCATCAAATCCTAAGGCAATAATTTTGCTGAAAAAACAAAACATCAAGAAATTATATCAAACAATACACCAAAAAGATTAGAGAAAGAAGGAATTTATTATTTAATCTCTTGATTCCTCGTGATTATATTTCTGTTTATGTTCAACTATTATTCCATATAAAATTAAATACACTTACTCCTTGTTTGCGAGTAAATTGTTCCTCCAGCATATGAGCGTCTGGTAGTAATGAATGCCAATATTCTCAATGTGCTCAATGCTACAAGGTGAGCACACGGATGAGCACCAAAAATAATAAGTAAATCACAATATGCATGTGTATAACTTCATTTTGGTTGTCACCATAGTTTAGATGAAGTAGCCATGGCTGTTGTTATTCGGTTCAGAGAAGGAAGGCATCCTCCAGGAAAGATGTACTCCTTCATGAAGTCAGAGCTCCTCCTGTGTTCATCGTAGCGTTGATCTGGAATCGATATGAACTGCAAGATATGCAAAATCAAACTCATTAGACTCTGTACTGTGAGATTAGTTGGGTGTTTAACCTCCACACATATATCATTCGACTTTCGACTTCTTTTCAAGTATTTGACATGGAAGATGGAACACAAAGTAGAAGTGATACAAGATGTAAATTAATACTGAGACAATCTAAGAGAATGTAAAAATTATAACTAATTGAACGGACAGACCTGGAGGACCAATATGCCATCTGTAGATAGAAGTGACTCGCAACAATGGAAGAACTGGTCAATGTATTCATCACCTACTCCTTCAATCATCTCACTGTAATTAACTACTATCAGTAGAGAATTACTAGAAAATGTGACCAAAAAAGTTGAGTTATAGTTAATAGTACCATGAGATGATTCGATCGTATTTGTGATGCTTTGGAAGTTGACGATAATCCATCAACATGAAATTAATGCAATCCTGAAAGTAGATTTCTTTTGTAAGAATATGTTTTTGTCCGAACAAAAGTGAGGAGTTTTTATTGTTTGCTTAAAAAAACATTTTCTACAATCTTCACATTATGGGATTAAATCTTCATCGAAAAAATAGATTAGCAAGTTATAATTAAGAAGCCTATATATTATGTAATTACTGCTACCCTAAAAGTAGGTTTCCCATTATGCCTATATATCATGTAAAGCAACATGCTGATGTGTAAATATTAATTTCATTCATTAAAGAAAATGCCCATTAATTCCACAAAATAACAAAAGAAATTTTCCAATTCTTATGCCATGAAATCATGTTTTTGTTAATTAACCAATAGGACTATGTATCTATTTTAGTTGTCTCATCTCATATCAAAGTTAACTCAGTTTTTTTTTGTAAATTAACTATAAATAAAATATCAGTCTCGACTAGCACTTTTGAATAATCTTTCATTTATTGGATGCATGCCTTTATAAACCTTAGTGAAGTAAGGGTGATTAAAGATACAAACCTTCAAATGTTTGAAATGTCAATTTCAACCATTATCTACTACGTGAAAATTTACAATGAGGATATTTACAATCATAATTTTCGTCGAAGATTGTAGCCAAAAACTATAGTCCATCGGTAATAATAGTAACAAACACAAAAACCATAGTCCATCAGTAATAACCATAACAAACACAAAAATTTCAGTTGCAAACTAGTGACAGAATCTTAGTTTCGATAAGTCAATACTGACAGAAAATACTATTCCGTTGGTGGCTTCTAATGAAATTCAATATTCTGTCAGTAATAATATCGATGAAATCATGATTTCCATTGAAAACCATTGACGGAATACTATTTTCCATCGGTAATCCCTGTAATCATTACAAAATTTTCGATCACAAACTAGCATCCAAAATCAATCTTCTGTCGGTTATTGCCGATGGAACTATTTATTCCATCAGTAAATTTAAATTTAACTGTGGAATTGTTCCTCTGTCAGAAATTACCAATCGAATTTCAATTTCGTTAATGGCTATGATTCAATCATTATTCCATCATTAGAGACCTATAATGATGGAATAGCGATGGAAAATTTCATAGTTATAAGCGATATTTTTTTGTAGTGGGATGGTATAGACACATAAATAATAATATTACGGGAGGACAGCATTAAAAATTTATGAATTCTAAGACTAACAAATCTAAACATGTTATCTAAATGGAATTTGATGTCATTTTGATTAAAACAACTAGTTAGCTTTGGCACAATTAGTTTGTTGTTCAAATCAATTTCTCCATATTTCTCATCTCCTAGAAGTAGGATAACTTGACACTTCCAAATCAAAATTTATGTCCATCTCTATTCATTGCCTTTAGTTAGGATGAGTACAACTTTCCATGTACAGAGGAGGACTGTTAGATTTCAGAAAAAAAAACCCTGAGGGCTAAAAGGCAAGAAGGGCTGAATTTAAGGTGATAAAGCAAACAGTACAAATTCAGGGGGTTTTTCGAAAAAGACCAAACTTTAATTAACCAATTGTTTACTCTTCCGTTTCTTTTATTTTCTCCCCACGTTAAAGGCAACGCCGATCCTTCCGTCTTCTCCTTCGCGAGCCCTAGCGCGGTGAGTGCCTACTTTTCTTCTTCTTCTCCCCTGCGGCTTGCGTCCTCTCAATCGGCGACGGCAACACTACGAGGACCTTCCTTTCTTCCTCCTTCCGATCACAGACGACCTCTTATGTGACCTCGTGCGGATCAGGGGGGCCGGAAACCAGTCGGATCTTGGGTGTTGGGCAGCCGTCGCAGCGGCATCACACGCATCGCGTGCCACAGTCTTTCTTCCTTGTGATCGGGCTTCGGGTTGAGGGTCACTTAACCTAGGTATCTCCCTGAGTCTCTCGAGTTTGATCGTGGTTCTTGATCTGCCGTGAATTGGTTTCTAAGCTTGAACTAGGGTTTCGTGTGTGGATTGGATTTTGAATTGGGATTGTGGTTTTAGTTCTCCTGTTCAGGTTCGTATTTGTGAGTTTTGGATCTATGTTTTGATCTCGGGATAATCTGCTATGTTGGGTTTTAGTCTGCTGCCGTGAGGTGTGATTTGGCCTGGAATTGGAGTTGGTTTCTTAATTTGCTGTGAGTTGGATCAAAGGGAAGCTACTGCTATGTGGTTGATTGCTGAGCCAATGCCCAATTACAAGAATCTGTTCTTGATTGTTGGATCAAAGGGAAGCTACTGCTATGTTTGTCAGCATTTGTAGTTGCTTCATCTGTGTGGATCCCTGCCGTGTTCTTTGATGGATGATAGATGTAATTGGGCATTGCCTCAGTGTTGCCGTGTGTGGAGTTGTAGTTCTTGGGTCATGAGTTGGATTTGATCTTGTGTTCTTACTATTGCTCATGATTCTGTGTTGGGATTTCTGATCGAATTCGGTTTTTGGATGCATTGGGCTCGAACTGATTTATATGCTGTTTGAAGATGTGTCTGTGTGTTTGGATCGTATACATAGGGTTGGTTGGATTAGGTTATGTAATAAGGATATAAATAGAAGAGTGGAACTTAGCTGATTTATAAATTATAAAATTAGCTAAGTTGTATTTGCCGTGATACCGGTCATTGACTCGGCTAATTGGACTCCTCTTGCGGCGGATATTATTTCAGACGGGGGTTCTCTTCACTATTGGATATCTTCATCAAAGGCGGGTATCTCTGACTCTTCTTGTAGATTAGTCACAGATATATGTTTGATATGCTTTGTTAGTAATAGAGTGATAGATTATGGTATAACTCTTCTATTTGTCTTGCTGATACTGTTTGGGTTATACCTGGCATGTGATACCTATACCTTTAGGATTTAGGCTCTGGTGCATTATCTATGATCCTTGCATATCATGTTGATATAGGTGGACTAGATAGAGGATGTTGTTTGACCAATGTTAGGCATCATCGTGCACTGTGCATCACTGTCGATCAGGGGCCCCATTTTGGGTGAGCTAGGTCGACAGTCATACTGATCTACCCATACGACCACTCATGGGTTAGCGGTTGACGGAGTATTAGGTAGGGTGCTCTGTGCTGCTCCGCTCATGCACTCATGGGTTAGTGAATCGGATCGTGGTAGTAGACAGAGATCCCTCCTTGAGTAGTCCATATACCAGGAGATGAGAAAGAGAGGTCTCTCCCCCGTTTATATACATGGGGGTAGGAGTAACACTCAGATAGAGATATCTTCCAGAGATGGTCTGGGGCTGATAGAGATATCGCCGGGATAGGTCATGGAGTAGGGGTGTTACACCGGCAATATTCCGTCTACTCGATCGCTCAGGAGTAGTGATGGCAGAGTATAGACGGCAGTCACAGCCCTACGTCGGAGGGTGGCCTCCGCTCAGCTTCCTCCCGTACATAGGTGACGATGTCTGACCGACGGCAGGGGTGACAATGTCATTGCACCTTGTGTATACGTGTACTTTGCACTTGTGTTTGTTTTACTTGATGCTGCATATGATTGTTATGCACTTACAGGAGACCCTTATGTCTGTTTTGGCGACTTTGCTACATTGGTATGATACATCCTATTCCCTATTTCAGTTGTACTTACCATTACTTATACTTGTGTTATTTTGACAGTCCGTTACACTGTTGCTAGCTTAGAATATCTTGTATATATGGTGAGATATTCGCTGAGTTCTATGACTCATCCCGTTAGCTCCTTGTTTTTTTTTCAGGAGGTTCGACTGGAGTGCCCGGTAGCCTGTCCCAGCTCGTGTATTTTCGAGACGATTCTCGGGGTTTGTCTTGGTATTTTGATGGGGGTACATGTTGGTACCCTCTTTCTGTTCATTTTATTTTTTCGTTTACGTTGTTGTATTCGTGTTCTGTTGGGTGATTTACATGACAGTATAGTTGTACTTTTGTGTGCCATGGAGGCCCTTGCGTCATTTTGTTTTGTCGTAAGTCGGACCGGTCCGCAGTCAGGTATGGTTTACCCGTTTTTATTTTATGTTCTGTCGTGATTTGAGGCCTGAGGCCCATTTAAATTGCGTGGTTGTGTTATATGTGATGTTTGAATGTGTAAATTGTCCGCCGGATAGGGGAGGTGTTGTCCGATATTCTATTGGATTAACGGATCCTGAGGTCAAGGGGCGGGACAATTTATTTGCACTCACTTGGCTAACAGGATTCATAAACTCTAGTACTTAGCATGGAGGTCTAGAGTTCGAATCCTGAGGAAGACAAAAATTCACTGGCCAGGGGTGGGAAGTCCTAGTGAGTAACGACACAGTCGGGTCAGGTTGTTGGGCCGCTAGTTGGGCCACTCAAAGGGTCGAGGGACTGGGTCGTTACGATAAAAAGACGCCTTTTTATGTAGTGATACGATCCTTTTAGTCTCATTCAGACGACTCTCTAGGCCGGGCCCTACGGTCTTCTCACCCTTGGCAGTGGGTTTTTGTCTTCTCTAAATTCTAACCCTAGACTTCCAGATCAAGTACAAAGGTTCCTTGAATCTGGTAGCTAAGTGGCGTCACTCACTTGGCTACCAGATTCAAGGAACCTTTGTACTTGACTTGGAGGTCTAGGGTTCGAATATGGGGAAGACAAAAATCCACTGCCAAGGTGGGAAGATTGTAGGGGCCCGGCCTAGAGAGTTGCCTGAATGGGACTAGAGGGACTGTGTCGCTACAAGGACAGTTAAATTGTTTCATTTACTATAATAGAGAGACGATACTTTAATGTAACAATTCATCCAAAGCTAGTTTATATAAGTTTTTGAAAATTACAAACCTCAAGTCCTGCTTCTTTAGCTCTTCTTTTGGCAAATGTTAATTGCTTCTCAGATAAGGTGATTCCTGCATATCTGCAACCAGTTTGCTTTACAATCTCAATCGCTAAACTTCCCCAACCACAACCAATCTCCAAAACTTCATGCTTCCCCTCAACTTGGGCCTTTATGTTAAAGAAGATAATAAGGGATACGTTAACAATGAAATAAGAAACACAAAAAAAACTCTCACCGTATGCTCACCTTTTTAATTAAAAGAGAGATCTTGCGGAGTTGTGCTATTTTCAAGTCCTCATTTTGTGCCTAGAAAATTTTGGGAAGAAACATTAGATTCTATTGAAGGAATAATCACAATGTATGTAAAACTCATTAGCAAAAACAATGCAGCAGAATAAAACCAAGCAAAACAATAACAGTAGTT
The DNA here is from genome assembly GCA_024364735.1 of Boesenbergia rotunda. NCBI lineage: Eukaryota > Viridiplantae > Streptophyta > Magnoliopsida > Zingiberales > Zingiberaceae > Boesenbergia > Boesenbergia rotunda. Next base: position 125,479 of record JAGFNQ010006636.1, read on the forward strand.
CCGAACCTTGAAAATGGCACAGGAATAAGTCATTGTTTCATCCAAGAATAGATTAAAAAACTCGTTACTCTGTCACAAAATGAAGTTGATTCCAGTATTAGATTCAAATAGATAAAAACAATGTTAGTTCATAATCATTCTAACATTGTAGAGGATGCTATTGAAGTAAATGGGTAGTTAATACTAACCATATTTGCATGTTAACCTACTTTGCAAACAAGACATCCAGTTTTACCAAATAGATTAAAGCAATGAAAGTAAGGCGAATACACTGAACATGCTAAAAACTCAATTAATAGAGCTACAAATATGAAATAATTTTTGATAAACGAAGCAAAGTAGATTGAAGTCAAACCAGATCGTAATGACTAGAGACGTTACGACGTGCTTGTGTTATAGTGTTTTGTCTCAAGGAGTGCCGAAAAAAGTATCTTGCTGATGAAACTCCTGCTGTCACAAGTAATGGTGTCCACCAGCCTCTGATCATTTTGTAGAGAGAAAATGTTTAATTAGTGGAACCAAGCAAAGTTTCCATCTTAGTACATATTGACATTAGTGTATTTAGCAAACTAACAAGAAAACAGTGCATGGAAAAACCTTAAACTCTTCCCCAAAGAATTTCTCAGTTCCATGTTGGCAATAAAAACCTAGAAAACACATAACAAAATTAACAAAAAATGCAAGTCCAGTGGCAACAAACTCTGTTCAATAGTTTAGCTTGGCCACTTGATTTACCAAAAAAAGATCCAAAAGACCATTTTCTTTATCAACAAATGAAAAGTATCCATTTATATAAGCATCTGCAAGACCTATATCAGCCTCAGTAGCGATCTGTCAAAGTATATAATATGTAAGGTTTTGGCACATATTCATATTTCCATACAGTAGAGCAAGGAATTCTTAATTGATCTTTAAACTAGTATTTGATTTAGGACAAGACAAATGTTTATAGAGAAAACTGAACCTTCCAATAGAACAATGGATTATGAACTCTAAGAACAGCCTTCTTGGTACTATTCGTTGTTGCATCTTTGAGGATGTAGATGTTGCCACCTTCTTCAAGCAATCTACAATTATGATATATAATGGTGTCTATAAAATGGCGCCAAAACAAACTGCAAGTGAGGTGTAAACTAGAACAGTCACCGAATAGATGATAAATAGTTTTTAGAAAAGCACTTGCGAACAATATTCATCTCAATTGCTTGCACCCATATTTGTAGCAAATTATTTATTCCTTTGCTAATTAAATTCATGAAAAAAAATTAGTGTTGTAATGGAACTTGCGTGATTAAAGATTATAGTGACAAAAGTAGATCAGAGACTCAAATATCAATGAAAAGTAATTTAGTTTCTTTTTGTAAATAGATATAATTGTGATCCTTGTCTTTTAGTAGGAATATTGCAGATCATGTCAATTTACTATCTCATTTTAGAAAACTATTAACTACTCTTTTAAACTAATATCAAATTTTTTATTTAAAAGCATGGACAAGAAATTCTTTTTTAGACACTATCGTCATTGTCATCATCAGATTGTATTCGTTCAAACTATTTTGGAGTAGCTTTCATTAATCTTATTTCTCTATTGAACTATTCACAAGGCTATATAGCAATGAATCTTCAAATTAATTAATTCATTTTGAGTATAGAGTTTATGTGTAGCGATCTCGGCCTCTATGGTCCCCGCAGGTAACCCTCTAGGCCCGAGACCCTACGGTCTTCCCACACCCGGCGATGAGTTTTTGTCTTCCCCAGATTCGAACCCTAGACCTCCGGGACAAGTACTAAAGTCCTTGAATCTGATAGCCAAGTGAGCCACCGGGTGTGGGAAGACCGTAGGGTCTCGGGCCTAGAGGGTTACCTGCGGGGACCAGAGAGGCCAAGATCGCTACATTATGAGTCGTTCATGAATATTACCATGCTATCTCGACCTATTTCTTCTTCTTCTTCTTTTTTCCATTCATGAAAGTTACACCTAGTGGAGTTGTTGTTGTGTATTAAAGTTACACCTAACATACGATTTCGAATATTAATATTTTTTATTTTTACCATTCTAGTAACTCAATGTATCCATCTTAGCATTTTCATCATTATCATATTACTTTTTGTATGGTTACTTCCTAGCAATCTAACATCATGCGCTTCGGTTAAGCAATCGATCTTTTTCAATATTTACTAATGATGGATATTAATAAGCAAATTTATGCACTTACGTCACACAACCAGTTGTGATGTATTTCGTAAGAAATCTAATCACAAGAAATCTTGCTCCACATTCCATCCATGATAGTACCATGTGTTTTGGGTTTCTCAATAGAATAGTATCATTTTTTAGCACATTGTTTGCAGCAGCAACCCCTCCCTGTAGAGTATAGAATGATCATAATGCATAATATTTGGCATTTCATTTATCATCTATTGAACATAAAGTATGATTCATTCTACCTTTAGGACAAATTGACAGTGAATTTCAAATACAAAAAATAACTCTATTACCTTCAGCCCATCCTCATGAAAGCCATAACCTACAAATCACAACACACACACACAATATTAAGGTTACTGAGAAAAAGTTAAAATTAGGTGTTAATGAAGTAAATGAGCAAAAGATTCATGTTTTGTTTAGAGTATAGGGCATTATACCTTGGTAGGCTCCAGAGAACCATATTTGTCTTTTCCCTTGTATATTTTCTAGCTCTAAGGAAGCTTTTGAGGCTGCAACAGACGGGAAAGGATGGCTCGTGCACCATTTAAGTAAGCTATGTTTTGGGACACATTTGGGGTTCAGAGTTACAAGAAATGGTAGTTCAGTTGAATGTAAATTCTGCAAAATACAGTGATTATAATTGGTAACTCCTTTTGGCTAGAGGCTAAAACCAATGCTAAAGAATTCATAATGTTAAACTAATCATGTCTAGCTGGTTGCTAAGACAACAATAGAAGCACTGACCTGTATCACATTTAACCAATATGTAATGCACACACCATGTTGTGTTGACCCAAGAAAATTCCAAGCACTCCATGCTGTTGGGTTTTGCGGCATGAAACTTTTGTCATGATGAAGATAAATGTCACTGATTAAGACATCGAAGACTCTAGTCAATTGAATGGGTGAGAAAACTAAAATTTTGCAAAGACATGTATGTAATAGAGTTTGAGAAGGAAGAAAAGTGAAATTCCCTCAAGTTTGCACTTGTTAACATTTCTGTTAAAGAACCATAATCCTTAAATTCTGAGCAAAAATTTGTTGCATGTGCAAGATGATTGATCACTGAATTAAAAGGAGATATGCCTGTCAAAGTCTTATTTCTCATCAATAAATTAAAGAGGGAATTAAATAGAATTCTCTTTGTCAAAAGAATAAAAAGTTGTATTGCAATATATGAGTCTTATTTTGTGATTTTAAGTTCCTTAGCCTCTTAAAAAAAAGTTTTGAATCAGTATTTCTTGATGGGCTATTTTAGGAAGAAAGAACCAGAGGTAAAACATATCACTGAGCAATATGAGAAAAACTGAGACGCCATGGCACCATTCAAAATTTTCATCTAGATTCAAAGCTATCAACTGTACTATAACTCATCATAGACTTTTAGTTAATAGTTATCACACGAACATCCTATTTTTGAAATTCATGGGCTTCTTCATATGACTCAAATGGGTTTCTTGTACTTCTCCAAAAACAAAATATAAGATATATCAGCATATATACCTATATACATACTGAAAAGCACCAAGTATCCTTGCTTCCTCAAATGTTGCTTGCTCTCCCAAAAGCTTTAAAGCATCCGGGGCATGTGTGCTAATTATGCATCCATCATATATATCTTTGGAGCAATCTTCTCCTACCACACAACATCCTGGCAAAAAGACTAGAGTAGTTAAACCGCAGGTGAAACATACTCATCAGGAACTAAGTAAAGTGATCACCAGAAATTCATTTCCCAAAAGGAAAAAAAATGATCTACTCATAGTGTGCTGCTAATAGTAAATTAGGATTTTGTCACAGGGTAATAATGTTAAACCTTTAAGTTTATCGATATTAAATATCAATGATCACTCATTATATTTCTGGAAGTTGTTTACCTGCATCGGTACTGAAAACTGATTGCACAGTACACCCAGTTCTAATAATACAAGATCTACACTCCAATTCTTCTCTTATCTGCTTATAATAAGCATCAACTTTGAGTCAAAAGTTTAGAGAGAATGAGTTCTCGAAGAGAGGAGAGGCGATACCTTGTTGACGTAGCACTGTGAACGTGACTTGACAGTGAGCCACTGTGGACTGCCGAATAGCTGAAATGTGAATGCACGGAAGCATCAGAGAGATCAAAATAAGTGAAAAAGGAAATGGAGAAACAAGGATGCTAGTAAGTTGAATAAACTATAGCAAACAACAAAACTTTTTTTTGATGAAACAAACAACAAAACTTTTGATAACACAGCAGCTTCATTACTAAGCATGTAACGAATAATTTATACAGTGACAAAGCACCAAAATTAGTGTAATCACACTAGATGTTTGTACTACAAACAAAGTGCTAAATAAGAAGAACATTAAAAATGTGGCAATGCTTTACTTCATAATTAACAAGGTAGAAACAACTGCAAGACACACAAAAGGATAATGACCTGAAGAAGGTGGTGATTGCGGAAGAAGGAAAAAACAGAATAAGCAGAGAAACGCATTACTCTTTCGGAGGGGCATGACCAGATAGAGGCACAGACTGGAATCTGAAACATCAAATAATATACATATCAAATACCACACAATATAATAGCATCCGAAAAGAAAAAAAAGGAATAAATTAAAGGCTTGTCGAACTAAATAAATCAATATAGTGAATCTCACAAGATAACCCTTCTGAAACAGCTCAGAATAACCGTGCGATCTAATGAAGTGCTCTAGTGTCTCACTATGGTCCTTATCTGGATCGTTGTCGAGCTCCTCGAGGTACCTTTAAGAATTTGTAGGTGATTGTTCAAAGAGAATCGTTTAATCATGACAAAGATAACAGTTTGGATATCAGTCAGAAATTAATTTCTCACGGATGACTTACCACATGTATGTTTGAATTACAAAAACAACCGTATTTATCATTATTTCTATATTTATTATTACCATATTTGTCAAAATATGTTGCCATATTTGTCAAAATATGTTGCCATATTTGTGACAATCATCAATAATAAAACAAACAGTTATTTTCTCTATGTTTTTATGTTTTGACACCGTTAACAAAACAAAACTCAAATAAAAATCACACACTAGAAAACTAGAAAAGGTTGATGAAATTAAGCTTACTCGAGGACGTCATCCTTGAATTTGAAGATTTCTCGAATCATTCGCCAAAAGTAAGGATTAAAAATATTGGCCTTTTGTGCAAATAAGCTGGCGAAGCCATTGCGACTTCCCCATTCATATCCTTTGCCATCATCTAAGCTTACAGCGAATGACATATCCGACGTCTCCATCTCCACACCGAGGCTCTCAAACAGCTCCATCATATTGGGATATGTCACCTATATTTGCTCAAAATGTTTATAATTTTTTTTTGAAAAATAAATTTTTTAAAGGCAAAAGGAAGATTTAGACATATCATCACCATAATTATGACCATTTTTTTTTCTTTTTTCGGGTGAAGTGAAACAAACGGGCATATTTATTCTAGATTTATTTTAGATGTATGATACAGACAAACAATAAGAGGATATTAAAGTTAAAATTTCAAATGGAACCAAATCTGAGGTCGTTGGGCAACACCATTAAACTAAGTTAACATGCTTGACAATTCACATCTAGTTACCTGATTGAAGACCATGAAGCCGAGGTCGATGAGGAGACCATCCACAGAGACAGTTTTTGCGTGGCCACCTAAGTAGTCTTCCTTCTCGTACAATACCACCTCCACGCCGGCCTTAACTAGCCTGTAGGCCGCGGCCAACCCGCTGATCCCGGCACCAACTACCGCCACCCGCATTGCGGCCGGACGTCTTCTCTCCGGTGATCTCCTCTACAAAAAACTCGAACCCAGGGAGAAGTGTTGGTGCAAATGAACCGACAAAGAGAATAAAGATGAAGGACATGGAGTGAGGTAGGAGAGGGGTTTAATAGGGGACAAGGTCGATTAATTTATTTATTTTTATTACAAAACGTGAATCAGCGTTCAAATTTTTAATTTTAAAAATGCTTCTTTTTCTCTATTTCTCACTCACTTTTTTAAAAAATAGTGTTCCGTGTCATCTGTGATATATATATATATATATATATATATATAATAATTTCATAAAAAATAAAATTGGTTGAACTCTTTAAATTATTAAACTATTATATAAAAATTCCTAATATTTTAAAATGAATTGATTAATGAAATAAATTATTTTATGCCAATTTATTTTCAATAAGCTTTATACTGATTAATTGTGTTTTAAATCGAATTAAAATAGTATAATTATATTAGGTCAACGCAGTCTAAAGTAGTGAAAGAGCAAATGGTTTTGGTTATGGGAGAATCAAGTTATGGTGTTACTTTTGTTATCAAAGGTGTTAAGGTTGTTGTTTTTCTTTTTTTTTCTTCTTCTTTTCTTATTAGACCAGAACTAAAAATAAGGAAAAGACAAAAGAACTTAAATGATCTAAAACTCTATGAGTAAATTTTATATTCGATTCAATAAAAATTTATTTATATTCATCCAATTAAATGAATAATTTTAACAACATACTAATAACTTTGTATTTATATGTATTTATTTTGTTCCGTAAAGAATCGTCGTCGATGATCGGTCACCGAGGTTTACCCACGTGGAAGCCACTATAGAGGGGAAGAACTCTTTACCCTGTGAGATTAACACGAGCGTTAGGGGATACGCCGGAAATTGTCCGGCGGAGTCCACTCCGACGCTCAAGTCAGGCTCGTGATGTAGAGTAAAAGTAATAAAAAAGGAAAAATGTACTAAGTAAGGACAGTATGTAACCCCCTTACCGGAGGGGTTGAGCTACCTTATATACCGATGAAGGTAGACTAGACATGTTCCCTCGATCTCTGCCACGTCTCCGTGACTTGAGCCACGCCGTCCCACTCTTTCGGCCGTTACTGGATGACCTTTTGAAACGGTCTGCGCCGCTATTATGCATGGACCCATTGCGATAATTAAGGGTCGTGATGACTCCTTGCAACGGGGATGCTTATCCGCAACCAGAGAGGGGTGTCAATACTGGAGGACGGTCATTACTGGGCTCCGCCTCTCGAGGTGATCTCGGGGTACTCTGGCCCGGGTGTGCGTGGGCGATATGCCTTCCGAGGAGCTCTCAGGGTCCAATCTCTCAGGGTGATCCCGGGCGGGGTCTTCTGGCCGCCTTCCCGGGTGCTTCTCCGAGGGGAGTCCCGAGGCCAGGGAAGAAAAGTCACTTCGACCCGACATGTCATGCCACACAACTTCTTCATCCCTTGTGCATGCCACGTACTACTCAACCTTATCACAAGTTCCTTCCTTCAAGTATGATCAAAGGAAGTGTAGCTGACTGATCGGATTACTGTGGGGATGAAGGAGTTGGGCCTTTTCAGCTTTTTGTTTTTCTCATTGTCCTTTACTGCTTCGTTGGCGGCCCGTGGGGCCCTAAGATATATCCAGTGAGTCTTCTGGATAATCTTTTGAATATGTCCCGCATCTTTGCGAACTCTAGGGCAGCCAAGGCGACGTAGTTGCTCAGTGTATGTAACAAGGTCACGTGTCTCTTCCCTCATTTTGCGGCGAAATCTTCTTGATACGTACTACGAGCTATACGAAGTGACGGCGGTAAGGGCTATCTGTTCCCCGAGATAGCCCATTAATGCCATCGACGTTTCGTTCTCCTATTGCTCAGGGGGATGTGTCGCAACCCTATAAAAGCGGGTGCAATGGCCCTCTGCGGGCTCCTCACCCTATCTGCCGTCAGGAGTTCTCCTTGCTTAGCTATCCGTCTCGCCGCCGCGTCCTTTTGACTAGAGTAATCCTCCCTTCATCCTGCTTTTCCTTCATTCCATTTCCATGGGTCCGATGGAGAAGAAAAAGAAATCCTCCGGCGACGACGAGTGCTCCTTGAAAGAATTAGGATTTCGTTTCGAGTGGTATGAGACTATCTTTTCCAAAGTTAGGACGGAATCCCTTCAGGCTGTTTGCCAGAAATACGGGATCCCGGTAGATTGGGAGGTAAGGGTCCCTACCTCAGGTCAGTTGCCGGTAACCACCTGTGAGGTTTTTTTCCCTTTCTTTTTGGGACAACTAGAACTAGGGCTTCGCTTCCCTATTCCTCTTTATTTCATGAATGTTGCTCAGTACTTCCGTATCCCACTCCAACAACTGGCTCCGAACGCTTTCGCCCAAATGGACGGGGCCCTCATCCTCTTCAAGCTTTTTGGCATTCCTCTGACCCCCCGATTCTTCCATTTCTTTTTCGTCCCAGTTGAGTCTCGACGGGCATTTAGCTTTACCGCCCGTCTTGGCCATAGATTTCTGGGGGGCCTTCTTTCCTCTCACAAGGGATGGAAGGAGAGAATTTTTTATATCCGTCTTCTCGAGCGTCCCTTCAGCCACATTCACTGGACGGAGATCCTGCCTCCTATCTCGGACCTTGGCGACTTCCAATGGGACGCGGGATATCAGAGAGCCAAGGGTATCCTGGCTGGGATGGAATTCCATGGACTTCAGTTGGTGCAGTGCGAGGAGCTCCTTTATCGGGCTGAGATTAGTCCGAAAATTACCCCCTCAGCTCCAGCCTTGGTAAGTTATTTCATACCTGGTACAATTCCTGGTTAATGCTGACTGATGCCCTCTTGTTTTATACTTTGCAGGCGATATTATGTTTTACCTTGTGATGAATAAGCTCTTGAAGTGGGACCAGGCTACCGAACAAGCGTTGGTCCTAGACTCAGTATCCCCGACCCCCGCAGGAATCCCTACAGAGGGTGACGAGGTGGTGGGGGAGTTGTCTGCAGGCCTAGCAGTGCCAAGGCCCCCCCAGACATCGGAGCCTCGGAGTTGCCCCCAACCCTGGAAGGGGGGCCCATTGCTCCTAGTACTGAGGCCCCGAAGGGAAAAGAGGCGCCTCCTCCGTTGGTCGTACCTTCAGAGATCCTCGCGCTTGAAAAGAAAGGTCGGGAGCATCGATCCCAAAGGGATTGCCCCCTGAAGCGGTTGAAGAAAGACTTATCTTCTGCGGTTTTGTGCTCGGCTATTCCCAAGGATGCGACTTCACAATCTCTCGGCGTTCGGGAGGGGTCTTCTTCTCCTGTTGTTGAGATGCCCCTTTCCGTCGTCGGTGCCCCAGCTCTCCCGGTCGACCCTCCGACTGTTCCTCGAGGCAAAGAGGTGTCCACACATCTGCACAGCTCTCACCAGAAGGCTCCCAAGGCGAAGAAGAAGGCGGCCGACCGTTCTCAGTCTATCCAAATAAATGGGGTTGCTTCTGAGGCCCTGCCGGGCACTTCAAGCTCAGAGGAAGATGTCCCTGACCCCAGAGACGTTCCCAGTCAGTCAAGGCCCCCTACCGAGGGAACTCTTCCTTCTCCCATCCTACCATGGCAGGTAGCTGGGTCAACCCGCTACCTGGGCCTGCTACATCAATCCTTACTAACAGTAAGCATTTGTGGCGTGCTTTTCATTTTACTTCAAAGTCTTTTTACTAACTGTCTCTATCTGCCCTGTAGGTTGCATCTAACTGCACAGCAACCAACCGCTTGCTGTGCTCCAGAGGGGTTACAGAAGACCTCCTCCGGGAGGTGGCGGATGCCGAGGTGGAAACCGGCTGGGCTCGTGAGGTCGAGCTCATGCAATTGGAGGTCAGCCGAGCTCTTCGCGAGAAAAGTGAGCATTCTCTGGCCGCCTTGATAACGACCGAGGATACCCTGCACGGGTACAGACTCCGGGAACGCCTTGGATCCAAGAAGAACCAGGTGCTTGAAGGGGAGTTGCAGAAGCTATCGCAGGAGCGGGATCAACTCCAGGCCCGAATGGGAAAGTTGACTGGTCGAGTTAACCTCCTAGAATCCACGAATAAAGTCTTGGAGGACTGGGATGCGGAACGAGAGCGCCTGATGGCTTTGCGAGAACACAACCTGGAGTTGTCGAACTCTTATGCAGCTGATCTTCAGGATCAAGTGACCCATGCCAAAGCACAAGCTGCTGCTGCTACCAAGAAACTCAAGGAGGTGCAAGAGGCTCAGGCTGACCTATTCTGAGAGGTGACGACACTTAAAGCTGCCAAGGAGGAGGCCGAAGCCAAGATACAGCAGCAGCAGGGTGATCACACAATTCAACTATCCTGGGTCGAGGTAGAGTCCAAGGCTAAGTTCTTGGAGTCGGAGGAGTATGCCGAGGTGGTGGCCAGGCAAGCATTGAAGCGCCTAAAACAGGGCTTCTATGGCGCTATCTGCCAGTTGGAGAAGGACCAGCTGTTGAAACCCGATTCGGACTTGCGCACAATAACTGTCCGACATGTCTGGGACGATCTGCTCCCTGAAGAGCGAGATTTGTAGGATACTTCCCGACATAGGCATAGACTGCCCGACCGTCTCTCACCCACTGTATCTTCTCCTATTTTAAGCTTCTCTTTTGTAGGACAAATGTGTGATTGCTTTATCATTGAATTTCAACATCGCTGAACTTCTTATATTCTGAGTGATTTATTGTCCCCTTTAGAATATTGGCTCTGAGGAAAGCCGGGAGGCTATAAGGTTTAATCAGCTCTTGGCCGGGTGTGTACAGCTCCGGGGTCAAGCCTATACACCGAGAGGCTGTAGGGTTTAATCAGCTCTGAGCCGGACGTGTACAGCTCCGGGGCCAAGCCTACACACCGAGAGGTTGTAGGGTTTATCGACTCCTAGCCGGGCGTGTACAGCTTCGAGGCCAAGCCTACACACCGAGAGGCTGTAGGGTTTAATCAGCTCTTGGTCGCGTGTGTACAGCTCCGCGGCAAAGCCTACACACTGAGAGGCTGTAGGGTTTAACAATTCTTGGCGGGGCGTGTACAGCTCCGGGGCCAAGCCTACACACCGAGAGGCTGTAGGGTTTAATCAACTCTTGGCTGGGCGTGTACAGCTCCGGGGTCCAAGCCTACACACTGAGAGGCTGTAGGGTTTAACAGCTCTTGGCCGGACATGTACAGCTCCGGGACTAAGCCTACACACCGAAAGGTTGTAGGGTTTAGCAGCTCTTGGTGGGGGCGTGTACAACTCTGGGGCCAAGCCTACACACCGAGAGGCTGTAGGGTTTACTCAGCTCTTGGCCGGGCATGTACAGCTCCGGGGCCAAGCCTACACACCGAGAGGTTGTAGGGTTTAATAGCTCTTGACTGAGCGTGTACAGCTCCGGGGCCAAGCCTACACACCGAGAGGCTGTAGGGTTTAACCAGCTCTTGGTCGGGCGTGTACAACTCCGAGGCCAAGCCAACACACCGAGAGGCTATAGGGTTTTTCAGCTCTTGGCCGGGCGTGTACAGCTCCGGGGCTAAGCCTACACACCGAGACGCTGTAGGGTTTAATCAGCTCTTGGCCGGGCGTGTACAACTCCGGGGCTAAGCCTACACACCGAGTGGCTGTAGGGTTTGTCAGCTCTTGGCTGGGTGTGTATAGCTCCGAGGCCAAGCCTACACACCGAGAGGCTGTAGGGTTTAACAACTCTTGGCCGGGCGTGTACAGCTCCGGGGCCAAGCCTACACACCGAGAGGCTATAGGGTTTAACAGCTCTTTGCCGGGCGTGTATAGCTCCGAGGGCATGCCTACACACCGAGAGGCTGTTGGGTTTATCAGCTCTTGGCCGGGCGTGTACAGCTCCGGGGCCAAGCCTACACACCGAGAAACCAGCTCTTGGTCGGGCGTGTACAACTCCAGGGCCAAGCCTACACACTGAGGCGGAGGGTTTATCAGCTCTTGGTCGGGCGTGTACAGCTCCGAGGCTAAGCCAACACACCGAGAGCCTGTAGGGTTTATCAGCTCTTGGCCGGGCGTGTACAACTCCGGGGACATGCCTACACACCAAGAGGCTGTAGGGTTTAACCAGCTCTTGGCCAGGCGTGTACAGCTCCGATGCTTGGCCAAACCTACACACCGAGAGGCTGTAGGGTTTATCAGTTCTTGGCTGGGCGTGTATAGCTCCGGGGCCAAGCCTACACGCCAAGAGATTGTAGGGTTTAATCATCTCTTGGCCGGGCGTGTACAGCTCCGAGGTCAACTCTACACACCGAGAGGTTATAGGGTTTAATCAGCTCTTGGCCGGGTGTGTACAACTCCGAGGCCAAGCCTACACACCGAGAGGTTGTAGAGTTTAATCGCAAATGAGGACTTAGGGTTTTTTCGAATGACACTTCACTAGCACTTTTTATTGATTATTCTGCAAGGCAGTGAAGAAGTAAAAAATACATCAAACAAATACACCGCGTGGTACCTCACTGAGTATAGTAGGGGGCGGAGATAGTTGGCCTGCCAGGGCCTTTCCAATCTTTTGCCTTTATTGTCTTCCAGATAATAGCTACCTCCCATGAATTTTTTGATGACGACATAGGGGTCGTCCCATTGCGGTTCCAACTTCCCGGGGTCCCCTATCGGTTTTATTCATTTCCAAACTTGATCACCTACCTCAAAGTTGCGGGTGATCACTCGGCGATTGTAGGCTTGCTGTATCCTTCTCCGATATGCCTCCAACCTTGTTGCGGCTTTATCTCGTACCTCCGAGATGAGGTCTAGGTCAATTAGTCTCTCCCGGTCGTTGTCTTCCTTGCGATAATACTACCGTCGTGCGAACTCTTCCCCTACCTCCACCAGGATGACGGCTTCAACGCCATACACCAGCTGGAAAGGGTTCTCGCCCATCCCTTCTTTCGGGATAGTCTGATAGGACCACATGATGCTGGGGAGTTCTTCGACCCAGCTGCCCCGACGTGGTCCAATTTTATCTTGAACCCCCGCAGGATTTCCCGATTGACGACGTCGGCTTGTCCGTTGCTCTGCAGATATGCAACTGAGGTGAAGGCCTGTTGAATGCCAATCCCTCGCATCACTCCTTCAGCTTGCGCCAGGAGAATTGTTGCCCGTTGTCGGATATCAGCTTGTGAGGGATGTCATATCGGCAGACAATGTCTCTCCATAGAACTTTCATCACAACCCCTTCCGTGATGGTCGCCAGAGGTTCGACTTCTACCCACTTGGAGAAGTAATCGACGAGGACTAATAGAAATTTCTTCTGCTGGGGCCCCACAAGAAAGGGACCCACAATGTCCATTCCCCATTGGTCGAAAGGGCATGATACGGTAGAAACTCGCAAGGGCTCTGTCGGACGATGAGTCACATATTGATGTCTCTGACAGGCTTCGCACCGGACCACAAAATTAAGCCCATTGGCCTGCAAGGTAGGCCAAAAGTATCCCGCCAAAAGGATCTTCCGAAACAGGGATTTTCCTCCGATGTGACTACCACAGATGCCCTCGTGTGCCTCCCTCATCACGTAGTCGGTCTCCTCTGACCCAATGCATTTTAGGAGGGGTCGGGCGAAGACTCTCCTATATAGCTGATCCCCGACCAGTGTAAACCTGGCCGCCCGCCGGCGAAACAGCTGGCACTCTTGGCGCCCACCCGGAAGGGATCCATCCCGGAGGAATACTATGTAGGGATCCCTCCAGTCTGTTCGTCTGTCAGTTCCGACCTCTTCTCCAATTTGGGCTACCATCTCTTCTGCTGCACTAGTCTCGTTCAGCTGTCAGGTGGATATGGAGCTGGCCAGCTTGGCTAACTCGTCGACTCGCACATTATCCGACCGGGAGATCTTTTGCAGGATGACCTCCGAAAAGGCGGCCTTTAGCTGTTCGTAGAGGGCTACATACTTCTGCAGCCGCTCGTACCTGACTTCGAAACTACCCGCTATTTGCTAATCCACCAATTGAGAGTCTGAATAGACCGTGACCCGACAAGCTCCCATGTGCTTGGCTGCTTGCAGGCCCGCTAGGATCGCCTCGTATTCGGCTTCGTTGTTGGTACCTTTGAAGTGAAGTCAGATAGACAGATGCAATGTGTCTCCCCTAGGGGAAATCAGTAGCAATCCAACCCCGCTATGCTGGCTGTTGGAGGACCCATCTGTTAGAACTTGGATGGCTAGAGAGAGGGGGGGGTGAATGTAGCCAGACACTTGAACTTTAGAACTTTTCAAGTTTTTTAGCACTTAGAACCACAAGAACGCAAGCAAGCTTCTCCCGAGCTCCACTCAACGCAGATCTCACGCAAGAACCCCCTTCTTCGTGTCTTCTTGCTGATGGACTCGCCAAGCTTCTTGCTTTTCTTCCAAGTGCTCAAGTAACAGAAGGTTGCTTCAAGAATCACAGTCACTTGCTCAATAGATGGAACAGAGTTGTCACAAGAACACAATGTGGAGAACTTCGTTACTGATCAAGTATTCTCTGAGTTGTTGTTCTTGAGACTTCTTCGCCACCAACCGCTTAAGTCTCTCCCATTGATCGCCAGGTCACAACACCTCACTGCAGCCTCCGGCTGCTCACCTGCAACAGCCAGCTACCACTGAGCTCTTCTGGACTCCCTGAGCTTCCCTCAGCCGAGCCCCAGTGAGCAGCTCCAGCAGTGTCAGCATCCGTTGCAATCTGAGATGGAAAACGGACAAACCTGCTCCAAGGAAAGACTCCCATTGACTCTCCTTGAGTGTTTGAATCCATTCCTGTCACTTGCAACCTTGATCAGATCATTAGCACAGCAAATCAAGCAGAGAATCAAGTATCAGAGATTAAGAGCAGAAGAATCAGATGTGTTCAGACGTGATCAGAGCGTCTGACATTGCATTTGAATTAAAGTGATCGGTCATCGGACCGATCAGGATGATCCCAGACCGATCAGGCTCCAGCCTGATCGGTCCCTAGTGAGAAACCTGGGATCGCAAGCTGTATGATCAGTCACCCTGACCGGTCACCAGATCGGTCACCAAACCGATCCAGAAATTCTGCTTGCCACAATCCTGTGAAATACACTGCTGATCAGTCGCCAGACCGATCAGGCTCCAGCTTGATCGGTCAGGGTGAGAATCCTCGCGACAGTTGATCGTTCTGGTTGATCGATCAAGGTTTCTCCTTGATCGGTCACCAGACCGATCAGGAGCCGAACAGTAAGTTTGCCAAAGTTACTGGAAGCTCCCTGATCGGTCACCAGACTGATCAGACATCTCTGGATCGATCACCAGACCGATCCACGAGGGAACTCCATGCCAACTTCCCTGATCGGTCACCAGACCGATCCGGGCAAGGCCAAACCCACTCTAAGTCAAGAGAACTGGCTCCCAACCTCCCCTGACTCGTGCTCAGTCCCTCGGACCAAGACTCCGTGCCCAGCTTCACTCACCAGGACTTCTGTCAACCTAGCTTCACTCACCAGGACCCAGCTTCACTCACCAGGATTTCAGTCTACCTGGCTTCACTCACCAGGACTCATCTTTACTCACCGGGATTTTCAATCACCTAACCCTCCGAGTTAGGAATTTCCACACCTAGCCCTCCAAGATAGGACTTTTCCACACCTAACCCTCCAAGTTAGGATTTCATCCACCTAGCCCTTCAAGTTAGGACTTTTCCACACCTAACCCTCCAGGCTAGGACTTTTCACACCTAACCCTCCAGGCTAGGACTTTTCACACCTAACCCTCCAGGCTAAGACTTTTCACACCTAACCCTCCAGGTTAGGAATTTCACACCTAGCCATCCAAGCTAGGACTTTTCACACCTAACCCTCCAGGTTAGGAATTTCACACCTAGCCCTCCAAGCTAGGACTTTTCACCAACCTAGCTCCTCAAGCTAGGACCTGACCCTCCAAGCCAGGCTTTCATCAAACCTAGTCCCACTAGGTATGCCTAGTCCACGACCAGGACTTAATCATAATCATCTAATCAACCTAAACTAAAATCGTTGTCAACACCAAAACAACAATCAGGGTCAGACTGCATCAATAATCTCCCCCTTTTTGTTATTTGACAACCCGATTTTATGTTTAGGGATTCAAAATCAATAGTTGCAAATTTCACACTCATAGGGGAATCAGGATCCTCCCCCTACAATAGTTATCGTCCTAAACTTAACCAACCACACTCTCCCCCTTTGTCAAACACCGAAAAGGGTGTAGTCGGGTTGTTAAGTTTAAACATACTCCCCCTAAACCCTAGGGGTTTCCCAAAACAAGATAAGATTTGATTGAATTTTGAAAAACATATGAAAACATGTGATAAAGATAGAGCAATATATATAGCAATCACATGCATCACATGAACATGAAATAGCAATAATCTAGCAATAAGCATAGAATAGCATGAAAATACGCATAAGGTCAGATGCATCATACAACATCACAGCTTAGTCAAACATAGCACAAGGTATGACAATCAAATGTGACACAAATCATAACAGTCAACATCATCAATCCTCAGCGGGGTCATCGTCTGATGAATCATCAATATATATGACATCCCCTGGTGGAGTGCTGCTGGAGGTCGCAGCTCCGAGAAACGTATGTTGGTACCACTCCTCATACCATGTCTCCTGCAGTGAGCAGATCCCAGAAACATCCGATGCTAGAGCGACTAGTCGACGATCGAAGGACCGGAACTCTGAGCTGACCTCCTGTCGCCAGAGCTCGGAAATATGTAACTCGCGCTGCATCGTCCGCTCTAGCTCCGCAACCTGCCAGCGGAGATCTGGATCGGCTCATAGTAATCTTCAGCAGCAGCGGGCAACTCCTGATCATGGGTTGCCCTAGGCAACTCCTCGACACGTCTCCTATCCTTCCACTTCAGCCCCCGCGGTCCGACAACAATGCCAGACTGGGCCAACATGCGTCGGTCAAGTTGGCAGTCCTGCCGAACCATAGGTACGATGCTGCCCTGTGAGACGTCGACACCAACCGAATGCAGCCAGGCAGTAATGATATGCCCAAATGACATGTAAACTGTCTGCCCGTACATCTGACTGTAGGTAATGATGGAGAAGTAGATGGTAGTCACTAAGTTAAAGTCTAACTGCTGATGCATCCCGTAGAGCATCAAGCAGTGGAACGAGTGAATCTCATCTAAGTGCTTCGAAGTAGTAGGGATGAGACAGTTAGTGATGATCTTAAACAACACATAATCAACGGGGGAAAGGCGGAGAGCAGCAAATGTGGGGAAATCACTCGTGCGCTCACCGGGACCCCCTGGCCTGGGATGGCTGAAGAAGTACTCATAGATAGAGTCAGGGGTGACTCCATCGAAAGGAACCGGTAGAGGATCCGGAAGATAAGGGTAGAGTGAAATGTCATTATCTGATCTGCGACAGCCAAGAAAGGCAGTGAAAGCAGATAGATCAAAATTAAGGTCGATACTGGCGACACGGGTCCTCCACCTCGTACCCTCTCCACTGACCATGTTGTTATAGAATTCGGAGACCAAATCAAAGTTGATTGACCTCTCAAGAAAAAGGATGGATTGAAGTTCGTAGTGCTCAATGATTTGTCGTACTGATGGACAATGTTCGTAAATGAATGCTTGGTCCACAGTCCGACAGGGCATGAGTTTGAAGGTGTGATATTGAAAGGCTAGGGCGTAATGAATATTTTGAAATCTGGTATGAGGGGGATTTGAAGAGGATGAGGGAGCTCAAGATCGTGAGCTACCCTCAGCCGGCTCTATGCCTTTGGAGGACTCTTCAGTGGGTTCCTTTCCCTTGGAAGACTTTCTAAGGAGGTGGAATCATTTGGTAACAGATTTGATCAAGATTAGCAAATCGAACATCGAGAAGATCATGTCACAGGTTGATAATCATGGCATAAATTAAAAGATCACAAGGTTAAGGTTTGATCAATAAAAGAATTGGTCACGGTATAGAAGAATCAAGTGAACATACGAGTCAGACATTGATCAAATTAACCATAACAGAAAATGAACAAATGAACATAGGTTTAATCAATGAAATGAGATTTGATCAGTGAGGTTTTAGGTCAAGACAGGGGAGGTCACGGAAAAGACATACACAAAACAAAATGAAAATCATGATTAGCACAAGCTCATAATCTATGAATTGATCTGTAAGGAAAACCAACAAAAACGCTTACTTAGGTGCCATCTTGGAGTTGGTTGAGAGGTATCACTCGGCTGAGTTGCTTAGAGAAGCACACAAGTGATGCTTGGCGAGGCAGAACACACGAGCAATAGCGCAGAAGGGAAACAACTCCACGCACAGCAGGGAGAAGATCGCTGGAGGCCACGCGCAGGAGGAAGAAACGCAGGAAGAAGCTCTCACGCACAGGAAGAGAATGCACAAGAAGGGAGTTTCGGCGCAAGGGCTTGGGAATGTAGGGTTTACCCGAAGTTAATAGGTTGGTGGATCGGTCCACCAACCGCAATTTAATGTGATCAAACGGATCACCGTTCGATCTGGGAGCGCCCAGACCGATCAGACTCCAGCCTGATCGGACTGGCCTGGTCCCGATCAGTCGGGTGACCGATCAGGCAGGCTCCTGATCGATCGGCTGGTCGATCGGCTGATCAATCAGGAAGCGAACAGTGGGTTTTCGAAATCTTCTGTGAACCTCCTGATCGGTCTGTGGACCGATCCACACAGTGAGCCAGATCGGTCTGGGGACCGATCCAGGCCAACACAGAGAGATTGCAGAGGAGTATCGTAATTCGATCGGTCGGTTGGACCGATCAGACATGCTTCTGACCGGTCCAGTGACCGATCAGGCTCCCTGATTTTTCTGATACGATCTGAAACTTTCAATTTCAGAACCCCAAACGATATCTAATTAGATCAGATGAAAATTATCGATCTTGGAAGTGTTCCTATGACTATAATTGATCCATTAACAAGGATCAAAGGTCCATATGGGTCTAACAATCACTTTGCTCCACCCAAGTGGAGTCAAACTCAATCAAAACCATTCAATCAATTTTCAATCAAGTTTGTATCCAAATAAGGTTTCCAATCAAGTTTCTTTGATTGGAATGTCCAATTATGATCATGGAGCCAAATACACATGTGTTATGCATTGGTTTCCCCATACTTGGTCACCGTAGTGATTATTATCTCGTCAACCTAATTTCTCAAGGGATGCATTGACATTTTGAGAAATTAAGTTGATCCTAGCATCTCACCCCATTTCTAGCAAACAAAAATGTTTTGGTAAACCTTATAGTCACGACAAGAAAATTGCCATATACACACGGTAAGTTTTAGCTACACATATACAAACTGTAGGTATAGATAACATATAGCCACAGATATATAAAATCGTCACTATAAGTTATAGGGACAGATATCAATGCTGTGGGTATTGGATATCTATACCTACACTTATATTTTGCTGTCACTATAATTTTTTTTACTGTGGGTATAAGTAGCGTATACCTACACTTATAATTTACTATCACTATAAGCTATAGGGACAGATATCAATGTTGTGAGTATTGGATATCTATACCTACACTTATATTTTGCTGTCACTATAATTTTTTTTTACTGTGGATATAAGTAGCGTATACTTACACTTATAATTTACTGTCACTATAACCTTTTTTTCTATAGATATATATAAATAATATATACCCACACTCATAACTTACCGTCACTATAACCTTTATATGCGTGTGTGATTTGGTTCGGAGGGTTTGGGTTTGTCCCCAACACCGGCGCCACCATCTGCGGCGATAGGGGAGGGGGTTGAGGGTGTGGTCCTGAGTGCCCTCGCAACCATTGATGATCTTCAAGCTATGAATCATTGTGACAATATTGTGCTAGTATACATTTTCTTTTGTTGTTCCCATCCCCTTTTGTTTTTGGAAAGATTTCATCAGAATTGGAAACTTCTAAAGGTTAGAAATATCTATCCCTTATCATAAACTATTTATTATGATAAACTTTATCAAAAGGATTATTAAAAAAATTAAAATATCATATTAAACTATTTATTACGCCAAAATGTTAGAAATATCTTTATATTATTTAACATCTTAATACACGCACTACAAGAAAATAGGGCTTCAAAAATGGATTTTTAAAACGAAAATAAAATCTATTTTAAATTTTAGTAAATTATAAATCGATTTGCTACGGAATTTCTAATCTGTCTCATTTAAAGAAAATAATACGCGCAAAAAAAAATTAAAAGGGAATTTAAAATCAATTAACAATGGAGTGTATAAATATTTTTTTAAACCAAAATAAATACGGAATAGGAGGTTAAAAATTTGGAACAGTTATACGAAAAGTTTTGGAATAATTTTTCTGAATTTTTGAAAATATTTGCAGGGAAAATTGGTCCCGTGAAGCTCTTCTCCTCGACGCTATCTCTTCTCCTCGACGCAAGCTCGACGCCAGCATAGCAAGTCGTCGTCTTGTAGTCGTCGGCTTGTAGTGTAAAATATGAATAAAAATAATAATAATAGTAAATAAATATATAGAATAAAATAATATATAAATATATACATAGAGGAATATATATATAAATTTATGTACAATCATCATAAATAGGAGGTTAAAAATTAGAAAAAGCCATATGGATGATTTTAGAATAATTTTTTTAAAATTTTGAAAATATTTACAGGATCAATTATGAATTATTTAAAGAAAAATTTGATTTTTGGAATATATATATATATATATAAATAATGAAAATTTTAAATTAGGTTTATAAACCCGTGCCCTAACCCTCCACCGAACCCCACATTTCGTTTTCCCCCTCCTTTCGTTTTCTCCCTCTCGCCCGACGCCGCTGACCTCCGCCCGACGCCACCCTCTTCGAGCACTCGGAGCAAGCCACAGGAGCGCCCTCTCCGAGCTCTAGCAACACACGCGAAGCCCTCCTCTTGCTCTCGATCGCAGCGAGTACAAGCCGACTTTCCCTCTTCTTCTCCTCTTCCTCCTCGTTGCAACCACCCCCTAAGCCACCGCCGACGGCAGGTTTTCCATGTAGCACACTCTAGCACAATTTTATGCTTCTTTCTTTCCATTTTAAGTCATTCTTACATGTAGCATGCCATACCTAAATATGGCATTACTCGATTGCTGTAAAATTTCCATGAGTATTCATTGATTGACCCTTTGCATTAATGTCATTTTTTATCCACAATTTCATATATCAGTTTTTATTTTGCTATCTAAAAAATTCTAATTTCTGAAAATTTTATCCACAATTTCATATTCAAATTTAATTGAATCACTCTCTCATCAACTAAAACCATATCATTGCAAATTACATGCACCAAAGATGTTAAATATAAGTAGCATAGACTATCATGTAATATTTTTATCATTCAAACTCACAGATCATGCAAATTTTCATGATCAACATCTCTTCTGTTACCCTTTATGTGTCAAATTGTTTCTTTATTATGTTGCTTTTGAGGTAAAATTTTGTTGTATGGTTATTTTTCTTTTGTTTTTTCCATTCAATGTTGCTATTTGTGGTTGTACCATATGTAGTCAACTTCTTCAACTGATAGGTTTGGAATTGAAGTGATGGATACTGTTGCAAGTTGGACCAAAACTTTGTGTGCAAACATTTCTCAGTCACATAAATCAAAAGGCAGTAGCAACTCTGGACCTGATCCTGATAGCATCTCTAAAGATCTGTCTAGCTGGGGTGTTCTTGATATTGGAACTGGGAATGGCTTGCTTCTGCAAGAGTTAGCAAAACAAGGGTACTATATTCAATACTTGTTCACCTTGCATTACTTCAAAATATTGGTAAAGTGTATTTGAAAGTTATTTCAACAACATGATTCACTTCAGTGGTTTATAACAGTGTAGTTTTTAAACTTTATTGTTGATCCTCATCAATTATCACCACAAAAATTGTGTTTATTGCTGTCAACTACACTAATGCATACAAGGCACTAGGGAATGCCACTAGGAGGACTAAGGAAACTGCAAATCAATGTCTTTAACCATAAGGAATTTGATGGCACGATGCATTGAGCATTTGCCTGGAGTTTATTACATTTGTATACTTAGTACCACATCTGTCCTAAGGCAAAACTCTACCAATCTCATAAATAAACATGATGCACATATAGATCAGGTTGTTGTCTCTGTTGGAAATTCTTTTTTGGCGAGGTGTTTTTAACAATATTTTCTCATAGAACTTAGTAGTATGTGCCATCTATGTGATTTTAGTTAATGATATTTAGAGCAGACTCTGGGTAGTATTTTATGCCAATTGCTATTCATGACGATCAATTCTGATGATGATGTTAATCAGGAGGATTGTTTTTAATTGTAATTGATAATATTTTGCTACAATCTAATTTTTTTATGATCTGCATATTTTTTTATTATTAACCTATTATTGTTTTGCATTTATTGTAAGATTTTATCATATTTGTTTTGTTTCTGCAACTATTTTGTTTATTTTTGCTTTGTTGTATAGATCATACTCTTACAAGTATGACTTCTTCTATGTATATGGTGTTTCAGGATGAAATTAAAAAACACATACCTGAGGGTGAGACCTCCCAAGTATCTCAAAGCAAACAAGGTTGCACATTTTGGAAGGATGACTTGCTTACAAAAGTACAAGGATCTGAAAATGAAAAGAGAGGATGTGTGCGTTGTTTGGGCAAGATTACACTAGTTAAAAAGTCAAAAACTTAATCATCTACAGACGCAGGTTTGCGTGAAGAAGTTAAGCAGATTAAGGGGTTGTTGACAAATGTGCTAAAATTAATGCAAAGTCGTTTGCCAGAAGAAGATGTGCAGAATATCTTACAACTTACAGTTGAACAGGTATGTTAAGACCTATAATCGTGTGTTTAAAATGTACTAGGAATTTAGTTTTTTTTTTACAAAAGCTATGGAGTTTTTTTAATGATGGGTTTTTTTTGATCCTATATTGTTATTGTGAAAGTCTATTTATTGGTACTAACTTTGTGACACATATTATTTTATGCTATCACACATATTTAAAATTTGCATTTTTTTTATAGGTTCCGGATGCTTCAAGTAAATCAAATGATCAAAGTAATTCAATATCTCAAAGTTTCAATGATGAAGATCATGAATATAGTATGTACTTAATTTTATTAATTTTCATTAAGATTGATGTTAATTTTGTTAAATACATACACTAATATTAATGTTTTTTTGTAATTTAATTTACAGGTGATAACTAGAAGTGAAGGTGTTCATCTTTATTAATCATTGGTGATTTATGCCTATCATGTTTTAGAATTGTATTTTACCGGCTATGGGAGCATAACATGTACTACTAAATTTTCTTAATTCCGTTTATTTGTAATATTGATACCTATTACTTTAGAACTTGTTTTACTTTTAATGTAATTGAAGTTTTTTTTTTAATATGATTGTTATTCTTATATATATAAATTTAAATATATAAATTAAATTCTAAATTCTAATTTTTTGTACCCATAATAAAAAATTATTATATGCTATACTCATGCTAAATTTAAATTTAACAAAAATGTGGCTATAATCTATATCCACAGAAAATTAAAAATCATATCGTTATAAGCTATACCCACGAAAAATATAGTGATAGAATTATTTTCGTGGATAATTATTTGGTGATTATTTATGACAGTTTTTAGTTTTGTCACTAAAACCTCTAGTGATATAATGAAATCCGTAGGTATAAGTTGAGTTATTTTCTGACGGTAATGAGTTCCGTCACTATATGTTATACTGACGGTAAAAAAATCGTCGGTAAAGACATAGTAAAAATGATGGGAATGAACGCCCGTGGGTATAGGCTTTTGAGGTCTATACCCACGATTTTCATGCTTTTACCTATGGTTTTTTACAGTAGGTATATGACAATTTTCTTGTAGTGAGTTTGTGTGAGATGTCCCCAAGTTACCCAATTGTTCCCAACAATTTGAAATAATCATGAAGGGGTTTGAATGCTTTTCAATCCTACGAAACGCGACACATTCCCAATTCCCTTCTTAAGAAACTAAATTCATTCTCGGGAAGTGGTTTAGTGAAAATGTCCGCTAGATTTGATTTGGACTCTACATGTGAGAGTACAATATCTCCTCTAGCAACATGATCTCTAATGAAGTGGTGACGCACTTCAATATGCTTTGTCCTAGAATGGTGGACTGGATTCTTCGTTAGGTTAATAGTGCTAATGTTGTTACACAACACTTGCACACCTTTGTAGCTTAATCCATAGTCCTCTAGTGTATGAATCATTCACAACAATTGTGATACACTCTCTCCCATGATGATATATTCTGCCTCGGTCGTGGAGAGAGCAACACAATGTTGCTTTCGACTCGACCAACTAACTAGTGATGAACTTAGGAATTGGCAACCCCCACTTGTGCTTTTCCGATCCAACTTGCACCCAGCATAGTCGGAATCAGTGTAGCCAATTAGGTCAAAAGACTCGGTGCGGGGGTACCAAAGGCCAACTCTAATTGTGCCTTTAAGGTATCTCAAAATTCGTTTAACAACAATTAGATGAGATTCCTTGGCACAGATTTGATACCTAGCGCACATACCCACAGCAAAAAGAATATCACGTCGACTGGCTATGAGGTATAGCAAACTACCTATCATGCTCTGGTATTGAGTTAGGTCAACAGGTTTACCACTCTCATCATTGTCTAATCTTGTGTTTGTAGCCATGGAAGTGGTAACTTCTTTAGAATCACTCATGTTAAATTTTCGGAGCATCTCTTGAGTATACTTTAATTGGTGCACATGGATTCCATCACGAGTTTGCTTGATTTCAAGTCCAAGGAAGAAAGTCAACTCTCCCACTAGACTCATCTCAAATTCACTCTCCATGTGTCCAATAAACTCATTCAAATAACCCTTATTGTTTGAGCCACAAATTATGTCATCGACATATACTTGGGCTACAAATATATTGTCACCATCTCTACGTAGAAATAGTGTAGGGTCTATTTGGCCTCTAGCAAAGCCTTTTTCAATTAGAAATGTCGACAACCTTTCATACCAAGCTCGGGGTGCTTGTTTAAGGCCGTAGAGTGCCTTTTTGATCTTGAATACGTGGTTTGGGAATTCGGTATTCTCAAACCCCGGAGGTTGTTCGACATAGACCTCTTCTCTTATTAAACCATTTAGAAAGGCCGATTTGACGTCCATTTGATATAGCTTGAAACCACGATGTGCTGCAAATGCAAGCATCAATCGGATGGACTCTAATCGTGCCACGGGAGCATATGTCTCATCATAATCAAGGCCTTCAACTTGACTGTAGCCCTTGGCTACTAAGCGTGCCTTGTTTCTTATGATTTCTCCCTTATGGTTCAATTTATTTTTGAAGACCCATTTGGTTCCAATAATGATGGTCTTCTTGGGTCTAGGGACTAAGTCCCAAACTTGACTTCTTTCGAATTGACCTAGTTCATCTTGCATGACAATGATCCAATCGGGATCATTTAATGCTTCATCAATTTTTCTAGGTTCAATTTCGAAAATTAGGACAACTTCATTAGCCTTATTCCTAAATAATGATCTAGTCCTAACCCCATGGTGGATGTCTCCAACAATTTGATCTTGGGGATGACTAGAGGCTAACCTAGTTGTCCTTGGTATTGGTGGTGCTTCTTGAATGGTTTCACTAGACACAAGCTCAGCCTCAGGATCCGGCTGATCTATGGGTTGTCTAGGCTCACCGTCATCGGACTCATCACCATCAACAACACTTGGACTTCCATCCAAACTTAGTTTCCTAAGTTCGAATTGAACTCCTTCAACATCTTCTGGTTGATCATTTGCTTTTAGAATTTCTTCAAAGACAACATCAGGCGACTCTTCAACCAATCTAGATTTCTTGTTTTATACTTTGTAAGCTTTGCTAATTAAGGAGTACCCGACTAGTATCCCTTCATCAGCTTTTGCTGTGAACTTTCCAAGATGGTCCTTGGTGTTTAGAATGAACACCTTACAACCAAACACCCTAAGATGTTTAACCGTAGGTGGTTTTCCAAACCAAAGCTCATGAGGAGTCTTTCCTAAGAATCTATGGATGAGGACTCGGTTTTGCACGTAGCAAGCTGTGTTTACAGCTTCGACCCACAAATGCCCCGGTAATGAGTACTCATTGAGCATGCTTCGAGCAGCCTCTTGTAGGACTCAGTTCTTCCTCTCTACAACACCATTTTGTTGTGGTATTCTAGGAGTGGAGAACTCATGCCTATACCCTCTATCTTGACAAAACTTTAAAAACCGTTGGTTTTGGAATTCACCTCCATGATCACTTCTTATTGTTTTAATTGTTGATGATTTCTCATTTTCAATTCTTCTACAAAAAGAAATGAAAACATATAAAGTCTGATCCTTATACTTTAGAAAATAGGTCCATGTATATCTAGTAAAATCATCAATGATAATAAAACAATATCTACTACCATTCAATGATATGATTGTACTACAATCAAACAAGTCCATATGAAGTAACTCCAATGTGGTAGAAGTACTTACAGTGCTTTTACCTTTATGTGCAGATTTTGTTTGCTTACCCATTTGACATGCATCACAAAGTTTGTCCTTTTCATACTTGATGCTTGGTAAGCCACGAACTAATCCCTTGTTGGCTAACTTTCGGATATTCTTCAAGTTCACATGTGCTAGTCTCCGGTGCCAAAGGGTGGACTCATCTTCTCTTGACATGAGACAATTAACAAAAGCATTAGTAGCACTTTTAAAGGAAACTTGATAAATGTTATCTACTCTTGTTCCTACTAGTACCGTGTCAAAATTGTCATGTTGTCTAACTAGACATTGACTTGATTGAAAATCAATTGTGTAACCCGCATCACACAATTGACTGACACTTAGGAGATTAAATGTCATCCCCTTGACTAGAAGGACATTCTTAATCCTAAGACATTCGGATATTTGAATGTCTCCTATTCCTATGACCCTAAGACTACCATTGTTACCAAAGGAAATATTACCTCTACTTTTTCTTTGAAGGGTAGTAAACAATGATCTATCCCCGGTCATGTGTTTGGAGCACCCACTATTAACGAACTAAGTTGATAGATGCTCCCCCTCAATCACAACCTACACAATTCGAAAAATAGAAGACTTAGGTACCCAAACCTTGGAACCTAAAGCACCTACTAAGCAAGACTTAGACACCCATGCCTTGACTACTTTTCTTTGAACACTAGGTGTCTTCAATTGCCTAACATCAGTCGTAGACATTAAGGACACAAATGATGGTTCCTTGGGTCGGTAACCAATACCGGCCCTATTGTAGACTGCCCTTTGGGCATTCAAGATCATATCTAAGGTCTTTGAGCTTGTTGAGAACTTCTCAAGAACACTCTTGAGTCTCTCAACTTCACTCTTCAAAGATTTATTTTCATCCTCAAGCATCTCAACATGTAAATCATTTACATCCTCATCCCTAGAGGATTTTAACTGTTCAACTTCTAATTGCAATGATTTAACCTTAATTTTTGACTTTTTCAACAAATCGGTTAAGCATGCAATTGTTCTATAACATTTTTCAAGTTCGGGAGTGATTACCTCTTCATCATCCGAAGATGATGAAGCTGCGTTTGAGGAGTCGGAGGATTCATCACTGCTCTCATCTCCCTCAAGTGCCATGAGTGCCACATGCCGTGTACTCTTGTAACGCCCGCTTTTTTTTTTCATAAGCGGCGTTACGTTAACATGCTTAGGGCATGTAGACATCATAAGGCAGCGGAATAACTTTAACTTATACATGCCCTATTACCATTCTTAACTTAATAACATGGGAACCTTAGCATATTAACTTTGAACTTAAGAATCATATCATGCCATACATAACATCATATCATAAGGTTCCATAAGTCATTATTTAAACATATAAGTAACCAAGGTGAAGTTCTAGCATAAACAGTAAACATATGGTTTCCTGGGCCAAGTCACTACTACACACATGCGTTTTTGCCCTCCTGCTACTTCCTTCATTGTCCCCTTGAATGATCTGCGGTATAAGGAAATAAGACTATAAGCACACAGGCTTAGTAAGACTCTTTCCTACTCACAAAATCATTCATCATTCATCATCTCATAATGAGCACATGAAACATTAACATACTTGGTGCTCTACTTAGAACATAACATCTTACAACACTTATCGTATACATAGCATGACAAGAACATAAACATAGTAAACATTCTAAACATGGCATGATACATGACATAATCATAAACATAGTGAACATTCTAAGCATGGCATGATACATGGCATAAACATAAACATAGTGAACATTCTAAGCATGACATGATACATGGCATAAACATAAACATAGTGAACCTTCTAAGCATGACATGATACATGACATAAACATAAACATAGTGAACATTCTTCCTATCATAACATATGAACATCTTCTTAACATTATCATGACATAGATCATTTATTCTCATGCAGATTTCTTAACATGAAGCGTAAGCATAAAATCTTATCAACATAGCATAATGCATAACATGAATGGATGCATGAGTGGAATGCATATACATAAGGGATGCTTAACTTTTAAAACATACTTTTAAATGCTTAAACATAATCATCATAACATCATTTGGGGTCCCCGGCTTGTACCACATACATACATCATAGCGCGCATCCCTAGCAAGTCCGAGGTCGCGAGCCCCAACCTACTAGGGTAAGGACAGCATAGTCGGTAGTCCCCGAACCGAGACATTTTTAAGGTGCCCATCCCTGTTGCACAGCTCCGGTAGTGTCAGAACCGTGGACAGCTTCGGTAGTCCAAAACCGGGGCGTTCTTAAGGTACCCATCCCTTGGACCCATACTTCGGTCCGGTACAAGCCCATACATAAAGTAAAATACTTTTCATGTTTCATCATTCATCAGACATTCATAGCATAACCATGTTACATAAAGCATGACTTAACACATGCTTGTCCTTTCATCGTTCATTCTTATTGCATAACATCATGATGCCTGTAAGGCATGAGCATTATCTTCATTCATAAACATGGTATGCATCTTCTTTCATAAGCATGACATGCATCTTTATTCATACCACATGGCATGCATCATTCTTATCATGAACATAAACATTACATACCTATCATGACATCGTCCTTATCATGAACTTAACATAACATACCTATCATAGCATCATTCTTATTGTGAACATAACCCTATCATACTTATCATGACATCATCCATATCATGAACATAAACCTATCATATTTATCATTGCATCATTCATATCATGAACATACACTATAACTTAGCAGGGTTTTTAACATAATCATGAGCATATAACTTAGCATGGTTCTCTACATTACATAAGCATGCATAGGTAGGATTTCCATAACATTTTACCTACCATTCAAATTCATGGCCTAGAACATAAACTTTCATGATAACCCTTTTAAGCATGACATCCAATCATAACCTAAACATGAAACATAAACATGGAGCTTAAACCTTAGGGTTATAGTTAACATGGTTTCTACCACATACTTGATCCTATACATATAAATACTTTATGGTAAACATGTACCATCATTCTTTGAATCCTAACTCCACCCCAAACCCTAGAAATAAAGCTTGGCCGAAACTTCTAGGGTGGAGTTCCATCATTTCCCTAAACATGTAACATAACATAAGGTAAAGAAACAACCATACATCATTTAGGAGACCATAGGAAGTCATTGGAGCTCATGATTAGGGTTAACCCTAACCTTTAAGCCACTTTCCTAGGGCTGGCCGAAACTTATAAGGCCTTGGGGGTATGGAAAAATTCCATTAAAATCCCCAATAACTCATAAAATACTAATCACATCTTACCATGGAGCCATTGGAGCCCTTACTTGAAATAAATCTTAACTTTTATCCTATTAACCCATCTTGGCCGAAACTTGTAGAGCCTCTAGGCCATGTGAAAATTCACATAATCACCTTCCATCACCCTTATATCATGGTAACACATAAAACATATGCTTGAAGTTAAAGACTCAACCCTAACCCTTGGGTCCTTGGGGTTGGCCGAAACATATAGGGCCTCTAGGGTATCCCAAAAATTCTCAAAAATTGTATTTAACCTCTAAACATCATGAGAAAACATTAAACAACATTATGGAGATTTTTAGCATCATTAAGGACCCTTAAACATTGTGGCCGAAACCCTAGGGTGTCCTAGGGTGCTTGCTTTGTTTCTTTCATGTTGGCCGAAACCCTAGTGTACTCCAAAAATTCCCAAAAATTATACTTAACCTCTAAACATCATAAGGGAACATTAAATAGCATTATACAGATTTTTAGCATAATTATAGATCTTAAAATCATGGTGGCCGAAACCCTTAAGCATAAGGTTCTTGGTTTTCTTTCCTTCCAACATTAAATCCAAAAACCAACCACTATATCATACTAAAAATCATGAAAATCATAAGGAACTATTATACCACAGGTGAGGGAGTCTTACCTTGGGATTTCTTGATTTTTAGACCTTAAAAGAGAAAGAACTTGTAGAGCTCTTGACCCTTAATCCCTCCTTGCCCTTGTACTCTTGTAAGGACTCTAGATCTAGGAGATGAAGCCTTGGAGGAAGCTTTTCCAAGGGAGAATTCCCTTGGAGGTGTTCGGCTAGAATGAGGGAGGAGGAGAGGAGGAAATGCAATTGAAAGAAGAGAGAAAGAAACTCCCAAACCCCCCTATTTATCATCCATTAAAGAGGTAAATGAAGAGTCTCTCCATGAGATCTTCTTTTAAGCCTCAACCAATATCCACTTCATTCCCTCCTAACATTCTCTTGCTAGATGAGTTGGTTAAAGCATACATGGTTGTACAAGAGGTCCAAGGTTCAATCCTTGGCTCATGCACCTTTATTTTTATTTTATTTTTATTTCATTTATTTTATTTTCCTAAATTCCGAAAATCCCCCTAACATCACCCATAATTATGCTAATATTCCTAAATAAAATTCTTTTATATTTATATTAATTTTACCTAATTAATACCCATTTTTGGAGCCCATTTAGAGCTCATTAGTACCCAGTTTTCTCAATTTAAATGAGAAAACATGGATTTCTAGGCCAAGTTTTACATAATTATTTCTAGGCCCCTCGGAAAATTATCTAGACATGCTCAATATTTTAAGAAAATATTAAGAGAATTTTTCGGGTCGTTACAATCCCCCATACCTCGTGAAAGTTCGTCCTCGAACTTAGAATAACTCCGGGTACTTGCGTCTCATCTCGTCCTCGCGTTCCCAGGTAGCTTCCTCGAACCGTTGACTCTGCCATAGAACCTTGACTAAGGGAACTTCCTTACTCCTCAGCTTCTTGACTTCCCTATCCAAAATCTGGATAGGTCGGCTCTCATAGCTTAGGTCCTCTTGTCCTTGCACCGTCTGTGGCTCGATCACTTGGTCCATATTTGGGATACACTTTTTCAGCAGGGACACATGGAATACATTATGGATAGCTGACATCTCTGGAGGCAGCTCTAGCTCATATGCCACTTTACCGACTCTCCTCAGAATCAGGTACGACCCCACATAGCGCGGACTTAGTTTCCCTTTCTTCCCAAATCTGGTCACCCCCTTCATATGGGCCACTTTGAGAAATACCCAATCCCCAACATTAAACTCTAGTGGTCTACGCCGGACGTCGACATAACTCTTTTGCCGGCTCTGAGCAGTCTCTATCTGTTGTCGAATATTCTGTATAGCCCGGGTGGCGCTATCGATAACCTCCGTTGTGAGCCCCATTTCCTTCTTTTCACCACCCTCGTACCAGCAAATCGGAGACCTACATCTCCTCCCATACAAGGCTTCATAAGGTGCCATTCCGATAGTAGCTTGGTAGCTATTATTGTAAGCGAATTCCGCCAAGCATAGATATCGACACCAACTTCCCTTGAAATCCAGGGCACAAGCTCTCAACATATCTTTCAATATTTGATTCACCCGTTCAGTTTGCCCGTCCGTCTGAGGGTGAAAGGCGGTGCTAAATCGTAATTTAGTGCCGAGAGACTTCTGAACGCATTCCCAAAAATGCGAAGTAAAGCGACCATCCCTATCTGAGATGATGGTCTTGGGAACTCCATGATATACTTACACATTATGCTTCCAAACATTAGTCCTCATCCTGAGTTTATAAATTGTATTAACCCATATTCGTCGTATGGTTGCTATAGGGTAGATAAGATCTTATTTATTATGCCACTAAAATTTATTTCATCACGTCTGATAAGTCTATATACAAATCTATCCTCACTCAGGGAGCTAGATGGGCGGCCATCACACCCAAAACAAAGAACATCATAGCAGTCATCGCCACTCCTTCGTTCATCTCTCCTGGCCCTGCCTCAGGATCTTCCACCGTCTCCATCGGATCCTCTTCCTCTATCTCGGGAACCTCCTCAGCCACTCCAGGGTCTTCCTCGAACATCCAGGGGTCTTCCTCGAACATCTCGAGCTCCTCGGGGTCTTCTTCAACCACCTCGAGATCATCCTCGCTCATCGGGTCTTCCTCAAACATCTCTAGCATCTCGGGGTCCTCCTCGAATGGCTCGGGATCTTCCTCGTATATCTCATGTTCCTCTTCGGACGGCTCGGAATCCTCTTCGTACCCCTCGGGACCCTCCTCAAACGGCTCTGGATCCTCTTCGTACATCTCCGGGTCCTCCTCTAGCGGCTCAGGATCCTCTTCAAACATCTCGGGCTCCTCCTCCGAGTCCCCCAGATCTTCCGGAAACTCATGGCGGAGAAGCTGCTTACATAATTCTGTATACGTGATACGACATCTATGCTGGCCCCAGATCTGATGAGCAACCTCTCTCGCCCGATTGGGCAGTGAACGAAGCAAAGCTCCGATCCGATGATCATCCATGACTGGAAACCCTTCCCGCTCCAGTTTCCAGAATAACCGGTCCAAAAACCCTATGTTGCCTTGAACTCCAAGGGTCGGACTGTACCCCACTTCCACTATCCGCTCCATCAGCTCGCGGCACCTCTCAGTGAAATTCTCATGCAACATCTGGAATTGAAAACAATAACATAGTTAGTACCAAACCGACCCATCCAGTACAAAACCATTCCTTTTTCAATTCGCAAATATATACAGAGAAAGACACATGAACTCGCTTTCTTCTACCCCTACTATTCTAATTATTTAATTCCTAAAATAAAATAAAGTATCATTCGTCGTTACATATCGTAACGCACTTTTCATCATAAATATCGTTCATACTGGCATACCTTAACATCATAAGACATCTTCCTACTATAAGATATGTAAAAAGGTACTTACTTGGAAGCGGCAGGAAGAGAGCTTGCTGTGTGTGTAGTGAGATGGTTACTGCTCTGATACCAACCTGTAACGCCCGCTTTTTTTTTTTCATAAGCGGCGTTACGTTAACATGCTTAGGGCATATAGACATCATAAGGCAGCGGAATAACTTTAACTTATACATGCCCTATTACCATTCTTAACTTAATAACATGGGAACCTTAGCATATTAACTTTGAACTTAAGCATCATATCATGCCATACATAACATCATATCATAAGGTTCCATAAGTCATTATTTAAACATATAAGTAACCAAGGTGAAGTTCTAGCATAAACAGTAAACATATGGTTTCCTGGGCCAAGTCACTACTACACACATGCGTTTTTGCCCTCCTGCTGCTTCCTTCATTGTCCCCTTGAATGATCTGCGGTATAAGGAAATAAGACTATAAGCACACAGGCTTAGTAAGACTTTAAGCACATACCTTACAAGGTCGCGGTTCTCGACCTTTTCATCAATGGAATGGAGACCGTTGAGGACTTCCTTGAACCGACTATTAGTTCACTCACCGTTTCACTCTCCTTCATGGAGAGGTTTTGTAGTTGGTCGAGGAACAAATCCCTCTTGGCGATTCTTGAATCTCGGGTACCCTCGTGGAGTTTGATAAGTTATTCCACAAATCTTTTGCGCCTGTAAAGAGACCAACCTTGATGAGTTGGTCTTTGTTCATGCCATATTGTAAGGTCACCACCGCCTTTGCATCGGCTTCACTCTTCCGAGTTTGCTCAGCCGACCAACGCCAAGATTCCAATTCTTTTCCTTCATCATCCTTTGGAGGGGAAAAACCCTCCTTCACAGCGAACAAAGTGTTGATGTCCATCTTTAGATAGTACTCCATCTTCGATCTCCAATATCGAAAATCTGCTCCATCGAAGAAGGGAGGCTGAGTGGTACTAAAACCTTCTCTCAACGCCATTGTAGTTGACTCTCGATTGTTAATCCGCTTATACAGAGCCCCAAGCTCTGATACCACTTGTTGGAACTTGGATGGCTAGAGGGGGGGTGAATGTAGCCAAACACTTGAACTTTAGAACTTTTCAAGTTTTTTAGCACTTAGAACCACAAGAACGCAAGCAAGCTTCTCCCGAGCTCCACTCAACGCAGATCTCACGCAAGAACTCCCTTCTTCGTGTCTTCTCGCTGATGGACTCGCCAAGCTTCTTGCTTCTCTTCCAAGTGCTCAAGTAACAGAAGGTTGCTTCAAGAATCACAGTCGCTTGCTCAAGAGATGGAACAACCACAAGAACGCAAGCAAGCTTCTCCCGAGCTCCACTCAACGCAGATCTCACGCAAGAACTCCCTTCTTCGTGTCTTCTCGCTGATGGACTCGCCAAGCTTCTTGCTTCTCTTCCAAGTGCTCAAGTAACAGAAGGTTGCTTCAAGAATCACAGTCGCTTGTTCAAGAGATAGAACAGAGTTGTCGCAAGAGCACAATGTGGAGAATTTCGTTACTGATCAAGTATTCTCTGAGTTGTTGTTCTTGAGACTTCTTCGCCACCAAGCGCTTAAGTCTCTCCCATTGATCGCCAGGTCACAGCACCTCACTGCAGCCTCCAGCTGCTCACCTGCAACAGCCAGCTACCACTGAGCTCTTCTGGACTCCCTGAGCTTCCCTCAGCCGAGCCCCAGTGAGCAGCTCCAGCAGTGTCAGCATCCGTTGCAACCTGAGATGGAAAACGGACAAACCTGCTCCAAGGAAAGACTCCCATTGACTCTCCTTGAGTGTTTGAATCCATTCCTGTCACTTGCAACCTTGATCAGATCATTAGCACAACAAATCAAGCAGAGAATCAAGTATCAGAGATTAAGAGCAGAGGAATCAGATGTGTTCAGACGTGATCAGAGCGTCTGACATTGCATTTGAATTAAAGTGATCGGTCACCGGACCGATTAGGATGATCCCAGACCGATCAGGCTCCAGCCTGATCGGTCCCTAGTGAGAAACCTGGGATCGCAAGCTCGTATGATCGGTCACCTTGACCAGTCACTAGATCGGTCACCAAACCGATCCAGAAATTCTGCTTGCCACAATCCCGCCTGAAATACACTGCTGATCGGTCACCAGACCGATCAGGATGATCCCAGACCGATCAAGCTCCAGCCTGATCGGTCATGGTGAGAAACCTCGCGACAGTTGATCGTTCAGGTTGATCGATCAAGGTTTCTCCCTGATCGGTCACCAGACCGATCAGGAGCCGAACAGTAGGTTTGCTAAAGTTACTGGAAGCTCCCTGATCGGTCACCAGACCGATCAGACATCTCTGGATCGGTCACCAGACCGATCCACGAGGGAACTCCGTGCCAACTTCCCTGATCGGTCACCAGACCGATCCGGGCAAGGCCAAACCCACTCTAAGTCAAGAGAACTGGCTCCCAGCCTCCCCTGACTCGTGCTCAGTCCCTCGGACCAAGACTCCGTGCCCAGCTTCACTCACCAGGACTTCAGTCAACCTAGCTTCACTCACCAGGACCAAGCTTCACTCACCTGGATTTCAGTCCACCTGGTTTCACTCACCAGGACCCGGCTTCACTCACCGGGATTTCCAATCACCTAACCCTCCGAGTTAGGAATTTCCACACCTAGCCCTCCAAGCTAGGATTTTTCCACACCCAACCCTCCAAGTTAGGATTTCATCCACCTAGCCCTCCAAGCTAGGACTTTTCCACACTTAACCCTCCAGGCTAGGACTTTTCACACCTAACCCTCCAGGCTAGGACTTTTCACACCTAACCCTCCAGGTTAGGAATTTCACACCTAGCCCTCCAAGTTAGGACTTTTCACACCTAACCCTCCAGGTTAGGAATTTCACACCTAACCCTCCAAGCTATGACTTTTTACCAACCTAGCTCCTCAAGCTAGGACCTGACCCTCCAAGCCAGACTTTCATCAAACCTAGTCCCACTAGGTATGCCTAGTCCACGACCAGGACTTAATTATAATCATCTAATCAACCTAAACTAAAATCGTTGTCAACACCAAATCAACAATCAGGGTCAGACTGCATTAACACCATCTACATAGACCTTCTATATGCCTTCGGCCCCCGCCTCCGGGACGGTCTCTAGAATGAAGTCGGAGAGGGCCTGCTCTTTGATGGCGGTTCGAGGTTGATACTCAATGTCGTATTCGCTTAATTCCCTCGTCCATTTTATCAGCCTGCTCGACGCTTCGGGGTTAGTGAGGACTCGGGCAAGTGAGCTATTGGTGAGGACCACGATGGGATGCGCTAAAAAGTATGGCCGTAACCTCCGGACCATCAGGACCAAGGCGTAGGCCAATTTTTCCATCGTGGTGTTTCGCGTTTCGGCGTTCTTGAGAAGGTGTCCAAAGAAATAGATGGGTATTGTACCCGATCTTGTTCTCGGACAAGCGCTGATCCCACCGTTTGCTCGGTTGTTGATAAATAGACGAATAAGGTCTCCCCCTCCACGCAGACCCGACCCCGGGCCGGGTCCAGTCCGGACCCGGCCCGGAACCGGCCCGGGTCAACGGGCCGGTTGGTCCGGCGAACCGGAACCGGCCCGGCAGGATGCCGGGCCGGTTCCGGTTCCAGGCCCCCGGAACCGTGAACCGGCGGTTAACCACCGGTTCCAACGGCACTGAACCGGCGGTTAACCGCCGGTTCAGTGCCGTTGGGTATTTTTTTTTTTTGAACGGATGAGATCATTTGACCGTTTTTTTATCAATGGCTACGATTTAGTGACCGTTATGATCTGAACTCTATAAATAGGGAGTTCATTTCATCATTTTCACTCACAAAACAACTTCTCTTCTCTCAATCTCTCATTCTCAACTCTCTAACTCTCAACTTCTCTCCGCGTTCTTCATCGACGATAATGGAAGGAGGTCACGGAGCTTCATCATCTCGATCTCGGAGGGGAAAAGAAATTGCATACGAGGATCCCAACCTTCAAATTCAATCTACCGATGATGAGACCGAGGCTCAGCCCCAACGCCCTCCGATCCCCGAAACGCAAGGAAGTACCGATGCGATTACTTCTAAGGTTCGGGATAATCCTCCTTTAAAATCGTCTATTTTCACTAAACATTTTGAGAAGGTCACACTTCCGTCGGGAGAAATGCGTGCAAAATGCAAGCATTGTAATGCTTCCTACAAATTCCAAGCCGGCGGCGGCTATGGGTCGTTGAAACGACATGTAGAAACGAAGCACCCGACAGAATATGGGCTTGACCGCTCTCAAACACAATTATCTAGATTTTCTAGCGGTAGTAGTACTGATTCTGGTTTATTTTTATATTCAGATAATAAATTAAGAAAATCATTAGCTAAATTTGTTTCCGTAGAACATCTTTCTTTTAGTTTTGGAGCTAAATGCACATTTGAAGATTTGTGTAAAGAATCTCTTAATCCTGCTGCTAAACGTGTACCTAGGACTACACTAACTCGCACAATTAAAAGATTAGTAAAACAAGGAAAAAAGAATTTAATTGAAGAATTTAGTAAATTAAATAATAAAGTTTCTTTATGTTTCGATATTTGGAGTGATCATTGGCAAACTCATTCTTATATGGGTATAACATGCCATTGGATTGATAACTCTTGGATCCTTCAAAAGAGATTATTAGCTTATAGAGTTTTTGATGAATCACACACTGCTCATAACATTGCACAATTATTACACATAGTTTTAGAAGAATATGGATTGACTCATCAAATATTTTCAATATCATTAGACAATGCTAGTTCTAATACCGCTTCAATAGATGAATTAAAATTTATTTGCCAACCTGTCATTGGTGGTTTATTTTTTCATATTCGTTGTGTATGCCATATTTTAAACTTATGTGTTCAAGATGGATTAAAACTTTTACAAAATTATATTCAACCAATTAGAACCGCAATTTCATACTTATGGTCTCATCCATCTATGATGAAACAATGGGGTAGATTTTGTAAAGCTAATGGAATGCGACCAAAAAAATTTCCACGTGATGTTCCAACACGTTGGAATTCAACATATCAATTATTACAAGATTCTTTTCAATATAAAGATTTATTATGTTTATTTTTTGCACAAAATAGTAATACTAATATATATTTATTTTCACAACAATGGAATATTTGTACTAGTATTTGTGAAATTTTAAAAGTTTTTAACGATGCAACTGAACAACTTTCTGGTGTTTATTATCCTACTGCTCATTTAATTTTAGTAAATTTTTGTAGTATAGTATTAATATTAAATGAACATGTAAATGATGAAGCTTTAACTTTATGTATAATAGCTATGAAAACTAAATGGGAAAAATATTTTTATTTAATTCCTGAAATTTATTTAATTGCATTTGCTTTAGATCCTAGATTTAAATTAGAAGTTTTGCAAGAAATGTTAACTTTATATTATGACGCATTAATTCCTATTAAGGATTCTTCCTCTCCGGATCCAGCTAATATTGTATATAATATTAGAAATTATTTATATGATCTTTATAATCAATATTATGTTAAATATGGAACACAAACTAATATTTCTGAAACACAACAACCTACTACTACTAATTTAAAACTTACAAAAGCCCGACTTTTATTAAAAGAACGGACGAAACGTCCACGAGGATCCTCAAGTTCCACACAGGAACTTGAGAATTATTTTACGACTTCTTTTGATTTTAATGAAGCAGATAGTGAAGACTTCGACATCTTGAAGTGGTGGTCACAGAAGGCTCAAAGCTTTCCCGTTCTCTCCGTGATCGTAAAAGAAATTTTAGCTTCTCCAGTGTCGACTGTTGCTGTGGAGCAGACGTTCAGTGCCGGCGGCAACATATTAGATGAACGACGATCAACCATGTCTCCCGACTCATTGGAAGCTCAAGCATTACTTGATGATTGGACTAGAGCCGAAAAGCGAATCCAAGGAATGCAACTTTCAGAAGACGAAGCCGAAGAATTTGATACCGAAGGAACAAATACAACGGGAACGGGAGGAAATGCAAGTGAGTGAGAAATGTAAAAATGTAAAAGGGTAAAAATGTAAAAGAACTACGTGAGCTTTGATTCCCCTATACCCTAAGGGGATACGTAGGCAACTTATATAAGTGCAAGCCCTTTTTTAATAAAATTTATTTTTTTTATTTTTATTTTTAATTTTTAATTTTTTTAATATAATAATCTTGAACCGTGCCGAACCGTGCCGAACCGTGAACCGGACCGTGAACCGGCGGTTCCGAACCGTGAACCGTAACCGTCTTGGGCGGTTAAGGTTAAGGGTCGACCTCCCACGAACCGTCGAACCGTCGGTTCCGAACCGTCGGTTCCGAACCGTGGTCGGGTCTACCTCCACGGGTTTGTGCAGGGTAGGGAGGTCTGCAAGATAGGTCTTCAACTCTGCAAAGGCCTTCTCACACTGGTCATCCCACTCAAACTTGGCGGCTTTTCTCAGGATTTTGAAGAATGGGAGGGTCCTGTCTGCGGATTTGGAGATGAATCGGTATAGCGTCGTGATCCTTCCATTCAGCCGTTGTACTTCCTTAAAGTTCCGCGGAGGAGGCATGTCCAGAATGACCTTTACCCTTTCCGCATTGGCTTCGATCTCCTCTCCATCACTATGTACCCCAGGAACCTGTCACTTTTTATCCCAAACAAACACTTAGCTGGGTTTAGTTTCAACTTATTGGCTCTCAGGGTGGCGAACGTCTCTTCAAGGTCAGCTATCATGTCTCCTCCCTTATCAGTCTTTACCAGGATGTTGTCCACGTACACCTCGATGTTCCGCCCGAGCTGGTGCCTAAAGACTTTGTCCATCATCCGCTAGTATGTGGCGCCCACATTGCGTAAGCCGAAGGGCATGACATTGTAGCAGTATGTGTCGTCGGCCGTCACAAAACTGACCTTCTCCTGGTCCTCGGGAGTGAGTGAGACTTGATGGTAGCCCTGGTAAGCATCTAACATTGAGATGAACTCACACCCGGCTATAGAATCCACTAACTGGTCTATCCGAAGCAGGGGGTAGCAATCTTTTGGGTAGACTTTGTTTAAGTCTCGGATGTCAATGCAGACCCGCTATTTGCCTCCGGGCTTAGGGACGAGGACCACATTGGCTAGCCAGGTTGGAAATTGGACTTTTCTGATGTGTCCGACTTTTAACAACTTCTGGACTTCATCTCGAATGACCTTATCTTGTTCAGGAGCGAAGTGACTCCGCCTCTGGGACGGGCTCCTTGTTGGTGAGAGCCCTAGAGCCGATCATGTAATGATTGTATGGACTAATTTGTATCATATTCCTATGTATAAATAAAGGCATGTTTTATGGTTATTATACTTACGTGTATTTGTGCCAATTAGCTAAGTATAATAATGTCCTTGAGTAGAAAGTTCTTATCTATATCAATCGATTGGTTGAATCGATAGTGAGATGATATGGAGAACACTACTCTAAATTATTCCTAGTCGAGTATTAACATTCAGGGACAATGTTAATACGTAGAGACTAGCATGTAGGTCAACATGATGACTTGATCTCAAAAGTCATGGATATAGAGATATCAAGTTGACACATGGGTATGCATTGGAGAATGTATACTGAATGACCCGCCATGAGAAAGTATCATGGATCGTTATATGAGTGTCATATACTTTCTCATGTGGCTATTAGTATGACTATTAGTCCTTGGACCTGAAGTCACCATGGATTCCTACATAAGGAGTTATGTACTTTGGCTTCGTCAAACGTCACCCGTAAATGGGTGGACTATAAAGGCGATTACTGGGTATGTAACAAATTATGGAGAGGGATGTGAGTGATGTAGATGGGATCTATCCCTCCTATATGACGGGAGCGATATCGTATTCTTGATAGAGTTAGACCACAAAGTGCATGGCCATGCCCAAGTGAGTCAATATGAGATATTGAACTCATTTGATTAGTGTGAGTCTACTTGGAGTTCAAGATATAGATTGACTCGAGGATGACACGGTCTATGCCTCAATTGAGTCGATCTAGATATCAAATGGATAGAGGGACATTATCATATATTGTGAGAGTCACAATTATTAGTCACAAGGTGATGTTGGATCTCAACATTCTTGTAACTTGGGTAGCAATGATGTGTTGCTAGATACCGCTCATTGCTTATGTTTCTAAGAGGTTAGAAGCATTGCCAACGTTACAAGAACCTATAGGGTCACACGCAAAGAACAAATAGATGGAGAAAAATTGAAGTCAAGTTTGACTTGGCTAAATATGGAAAGTCCATAAAAGGCAAGTTTGACTTGACCTAAATCCAAATCAAGTTTGACTTGACTTGGTTCCACTTCAAGTTAGACTCAACATGGGAGAAGAAATGAAGTCAAGTTTGACTTGGCTAAATATGGAAAGTCCATAAAAGGCAAGTTTGACTTGACCTAAATCCAAATCAAGTTTGACTTGACTTGGTTCCACTTCGAGTTAGACTCAACATGGGAGAAGAAATGAAGTCAAGTTTGACTTGGCTAAATATGGAAAGTCCATAAAAGGCAAGTTTGACTTGACCTAAATCCAAATCAAGTTTGATTTGACTTGGTTCCAATTCAAGTTAGACTTGACTTGGTTTTCCCCCCCATTTGAATTTCGAATTCAAATTGATAGGGGATTTGGAAGGCCACCTAATGGCACTTAATGGCCATTATGGCCGGCCACCTAATGGCCATTAATGGCCATTAAGTGGCCGGCCACCCAAGGTGAACAAAAGGTGGGTTTTGTTTCTTTTTGGTGGCTCTTCTTCTCCTCCCGGATTTTTCTTCTTCCTCTCCCTCTCTTGGCCGAAACCCATAGGGGTGCTAGCACACCAAGGTTTCGATCCATCTTCTTTTGTTCGCGTGGATACATATAGAGGAGTGTCTACTTTGATACTCTACGAGATCCGGCGGCCTCTTGGACAAGCGGGAAAGCGAAGGGCTACGCGTCAAGGGTAATGACCTTATCACGTAGATCTAGTGTAGATCTAGATATTAAACTCGTACTCGTATTTGTTTTATAAGTTCGCACGGATCCGTGGCCGAGATTCTGGGGTTTCCGCAACGCAAAAAGCGGTTTTTGCGGCCTAGAATTTCCAACAGTGGTATCAGAGCCACGTGCGAACCTTGTACGAGTTTAAATTTGTTTTTTTTTGTATTAGATACAAAATTTTACAGAAAAATAATATTCTGTGATTTTTCGAAATTTATAGTATTTATGGGTATTTTTCTCATGAAGTTGAAGCAACAAGTGTTCGGACACTTGTAGGCTTCACCGATCGAGAAAAACTTTCCGAAACGGAAAGATCTCGCTATAATCTTTCGGGACAGCGGCTTAAGTTGCTGTAAGATGATTTTGGGACACTCGTGAAATTCATTTCGCGAGTAGGGGCGCGGCCCCTAACCCCGCGAGGGGCATTGTCCCGAAATCGTGCCCGAAAATCGCGTAGCGGGACCGTTACGGAAGTGTAACTCATAATATTGTAAAATTGTAGAAAAATTATAGAAATTTATTTAAAATACATAATTAGGAATTATGTATGCATTTGTGATGATCATGGCCCAATAAAAACCCAATGTGATTGGAATGTGTTGTAATTCATATTACGGTCTGCGTACCGTTTTTGTGATTGTGCGTGTTGTATAGTGGATGCGACCTGCGAGTCGGCTTCTTTTATTTTATTTCTGTATTTTATTATTTTTGTAATGTACAAAATGAAGACGGTGGGCGGTCCATCCGAAGACGGAGTTATGGAGGGAGCCGACGACACGTGGCGGTCAAAGGAGAAGCTTGGAGAAGCGAAACCCTAGGTTGACCGTCCGATCTTCTCATTGGCTTGAGAAGATCATAGTAGGGCCATGATCCAATCACAAATTAAATTATTTTATTATTTGCTTGTATGTGATGCATGCTAGAGTAAAATAATTAGAGCCTTGTGTATATGATACACCCTCTCTCTTGCGATTAGATTCGATCTAATTCAAATCAACTCATTCTCGAAAATGCCTACCAAGTTTTGATACCTATCACTACCTCGATCATTTGTTGTTGTTGAATCTGCCAAAGCAGAGCAACACATTTAATCTTGGTAGGGTACGGAGGGACAATCTTGGTCCCGCCTATCACGGCTTGGGTGAGAACAAACTCAATCAGATTGAGTAAAACTAGTTAACTCGGTTGGATCGAGTCTAACTATAGGCATATTCCAATCGTTGGAAAGGTAGGATAAAAATCGCATTTATATTAAAACTTGGGCGATTTAGCCAAAGCTAACTCAAGTTTTTATGTAAATGTAAATTTTAATCCTATAAACAAGAGTTGCATAGAGATGTAATCGGTAAATTATTACCTACCGATCGTACTAAGTCTTGGGCGATTTAGCCAAAGCTAACTCAAGGCTTAGTATGATGTGGATCTTGTCCCACTATGTTATAGTTAATTTAGATAGAATCTTATAGTGTGGTTTGACCACATCTATGACTTGATTCTACAAATCTTTCTATAATTCAGTGGGAGAATCATTTAATTAAAGGCCTAATTAAATGATAGTTGGAATATGTTATTTATATTTTTCTGCATTTTTATTGTTGTAGATTGCCATGTCGACAAACGCGAACACTCTCTCTCTGCGATCTGTCCTTGAGAAGGACAAGCTCAATGGAGCAAACTTCCTGGACTGGTACAGGAACTTGAGAATAGTTCTCAAGCAAGAACGTAAACTGTACGTTCTGGAGCAGCCTATTCCCGAGGCACCTCCTGCCAGTGCCACGCGAGCTGACCGTGATGCTCACAAGAAGCATCAAGATGACGCATTAGATGTGTCATGTCTTATGCTCGCAACCATGAACTCTGAGCTTCAGAAGCAACATGAGTTAATGGATGCTTTCGATATGGTTGAGCATCTGCGTCAACTGTATCAAGGACAAGCAAGGCACGAGAGATTTGAGATCTCTAAGGCACTGTTTCAGTGCAAGATGCAAGAAGGGACTCCCGTAGGTCCCTATGTACTCAAGATGATTGGGTACATAGAGAATCTGCAGAGATTGGGATTCCCACTGGGCCAAGAGCTGGCCACAGACTTGATCTTGCAGTCCCTTCCCGAAAGTTATAGTCAATTTGTCATGAACTGGAACATGAACGAAATTGACAAGCCCCTGCCTGAGATGCTCAGCATGTTGAGAACCGCTGAGCTCAATCTTAAGAAGGCCAAACCCATTTTGATGGTGCAGAAGGACAAAGGTAAGGGCAAGCCCAAAGGCAAGGGAAAGTCTCAAGCCAAGGGTAAGGGCAAGGGCAAAGCACTGAAACCCAAAGGAGGGGTTGCCAAGGATGCTACCTGCTTCCACTGCGGTGAGACCGGACACTGGAAGCGGAACTGCAAGAAATATATGGAAGATCTCCAGAAGAAGAGAAGTCAGACTTCTACTTCAGGTATTCATGTTATAGAAGTCAATTTGTCTATTTCTACATCATGGGTATTAGATACCGGATGTGCTTCTCACATTTGTACTAATGTGCAGGCGCTGAGAAATAGCAGGACATTGACAAAGGGCGAGGTGGACTTACGAGTTGGCAATGGAGCAAGAGTTGCTGCTGTTGCTACAGGAGTTTATATGCTATCTCTGCCCTCTGGGCTTGTACTAGAGTTAGATGATTGTTATTATGTGCCTGCTCTTACTAAGAACATAGTTTCTGTTTCTTGTTTAGACAAGAAAGGATTTTCGTT
The DNA here is from genome assembly GCA_024364735.1 of Boesenbergia rotunda. Classification (NCBI taxonomy): domain Eukaryota; kingdom Viridiplantae; phylum Streptophyta; class Magnoliopsida; order Zingiberales; family Zingiberaceae; genus Boesenbergia; species Boesenbergia rotunda. The sequence goes on from JAGFNQ010006636.1 coordinate 170,478, forward strand.
TGTAATAAAGAACAAATGTTGTTCAGTTTATTTAAATGATATGTTCTATTGTAGTGCACCTCTGATGAACGGACTCTACCTTCTAGACTTAGAAAATCCTATCTATAACATAAATACCAAAAGGCTCAAGTCTAATGACTTGAACCAAACCTATATCTGGCACTGTCGCTTAGGCCATATAAATGAGAGTCGCCTATCCCAGCTCCATAGAGATGGTTTGCTGGACTCATTTGATTTTGAATCATTTGAGACATGCGAGTCTTGCCTTCTTGGCAAGATGACCAAGACTCCATTCAGTGGACACAGCGAAAGAGCAACCGATTTGTTAGGTCTTATACATACCGATGTATGTGGCCCTTNTAGGGCCCAGTTGTGTACCACATGATGCGCGTTCCCTAATGATTGGGGTAGCGAGCCACCAATCCCATTAGAGCAGGACCCTTACGTCCTACTGGAGCCATGACCTTAAGTTAACATGCACCCCGGATTTGTTTAACGACCCCCTTACGAGTCGGGTACACAACTTACAAAGTAAAATACTTATCATGTCTTTACATATATGCTAAGGAGTACTCCAAATTCACTTCTCAAGGGACACACCACTCTTCCAGGGTGTTTCTGATCCAATAGGGACACACCTCACAACATAAGGGTGTTCTTGATCCCATACTTAGTGGAGTATCCTTTCAAGCATTTCATCATACATATCACATGCAATCTCATAAGAGTGCCCCATGGGCTATAAGACATGCTCATATATACATCATAATTCAACCACTTAAACATACTTTAGATATGACAAGATTTGGCCACATAGATCATACTCATATCATAGGAAGTGGTAGCATGCTAACAATTAAGGTTTCCAATCAAACATTTCTTTTAACATCACATGCATATACATATCATCATCCCCAAACATAAGCATATCTCCTAGGGTACATCCCATACAAGTATCACATATATATATATATATCATGTATCGTACTAAGCATAGCATACATCAAGGGATACTCAACCTTCACAAACCTAATGGTTCATGCCCTGGGCCGAAAGTCATGCTAGGGGGGAGTTAAAGTTTTCCAATCAAACATTCCATTTAAACATCACATGCATATACATATCATCATCCCCAAACATAAGCATATCTCATAGGGTAGTTTAACCTTCACAAACCCTAATCTTAGGGGGTTGGCCGAAAGTCATAGGGTAGGGAAAATTAGGGTTTTTGCAATGAAACATTCACACAGACATTTATACAAACACCTTGTATACAATATCATACCATATACTAAGCATGAATATATTATAGGATAATTCAACCCTCACTAACCCTAGTTCCATGCCTTGGCCGAAACCCATCCAAACCCTAAACCCTAGTTTTTGTCATCACAAAATGAAGGGACACAACATATGTGTATACTCTAAGTCCCAAGGGGTCTCCTCATGCATCAAGGAGTAGCCAAAGTCTCCCCCTTGGGGGTGGCCGAAACCTATACAAGGGTAAACCCTAGGTTTTGTTCACAACATTTTGAAGGAAACAACATATACATATACCCTAAGTTCCAAGGGGTCTTCTCATGCATTAAGGAGTAACCAAGGCCTTCCCCTAAGGGGTGGCCGAAACTCATCAAGGGGAAAATCCCCATTTTCGAAACAATCAAGGAGAAAAAAAAACATACGATAACCATTACACTGCAGGCGAGGGGATACTTACATCCTTTCGCTTGAATTTCTCCTTCTCTTACTCCTTAGGGTACCCTTGGTTGAAGAAGAGGGTGAGAATTTCCCTTGTTGGACTTCTCTAGCACTCTTGGCCCTAGTAGAGGGCAAGATCCTTGAAGGGTTTTTTTTCCTTCCAATTCCCTAGGGTTAGAACCCTAGGGTGCACTTTTCGAAAATGAAAAAGGGAAAGAAGGCTCTAGGTTTTCGAAAATTGAAGTGGGGAAGAAGAAGATGAAATGGAACTTCTTTTCCCTCTCTTATTTATACTCTTATCATGAAGGGACATGTCTCTTCACTTTCCTAGCTTTAACAAGAATGTTTCTTATTCTCTCAACATGAAACATGGCTTGGTGCAATGGTTAAGACATTCTTAGTGCAACTAGGAGGTTCAAGGTTCAATCCTTGCCTCCTCTTTTCTACATCTTCTTTTTATCACATTTTGCACTAATCCACATCCAAGCCCATTAAGCCAAGCCCATCATAAGATTTCATAATAATAATAATGTTTCATGAATTCATAATATTTCATATGGGAAAATTTTGGGGTGTTACAATCCTTTATCCCTTATAAAAAGTTCGTCCCGAACTTTAAAATAATTCCGGATACTTTAATCGTATTGCCTCCTCTCGTTCCCAGGTGGCTTCTTCGACTTGTTCGTTCCGCCACAGAACCTTTACTAAGGGTACATCCTTGTTCCTTAGCTTTTTGACTTCCCGATCTAGGATCTGAATAGGTCGGCGTTCGGAACTTAGGTTCTCTTGGTCTTGTACTGGTTGGGGCTCTATCATCTGATTCACATCAGGGGTACATTTCCTGAGCATTGATACATGGAAGACATTGTGGATAGCCGACATTTCTGGCGGCAGCTCCAGTTCGTAGGCCACTTTGCCTACCCGTCTCAGGATCTGATACGGTCCCACATATCTCGGACTCAGTTTCCCTCTCTTCCCGAATCTCATCACCCCTTTCATAGGGGCCACTTCCAGGAATACTGAATCCCCAACCTCAAACTCTAGTGGTCTGCGTCGCTTGTCAGCGTAGCTTTTCTGCCGACTCTGAGCAGTCTCTATTCTCTGGCGGATATTCTTTATAGCCTGAGTGGTTTCATCTATAATATCAGTCTGGAGTCCCATCTCCTTCTTTTCACCACTCTCAAGCCAGCATATAGGAGATCGGCATTTCCTTCCGGTATAGTGCTTCGTACGGTGCCATCCCGATAGTAGCCTGATAACTGTTGTTATAAGCAAACTCTGCCAGGCTCAGGTATCGACACCAGCTTCCCTTGAAGTCCAAGGCACAAGCTCGTAACATATCCTCTAGTATTTGGTTTACTCTTTCAGTCTGCCCGTCAGTTTGGGGGTGAAAGGCAGTACTGAATTTCAGCTTCGTGCCAAGAGCCTTCTGTACGTGTCCCCAAAAATCTGAAGTAAATCGACCATCCCTATCAGAGATAATGGTCTTGGGAACCCCGTGCAGTCGGACAATTTCCTTGACGTACAGTTGAGCCAACTGCTCTACTGAGTAGGTCATCCTGATAGACAGGAAATGGGCAGACTTGGTGAGTCTGTCCACAATAACCCATATACCATCATATCCATTCGTCGTTCTAGGCAGCCCAGAGATGAAATCCATAGAGATGTCTTCCCATTTCCACTCGGAAATCGGCAGAGGTTGCAGAACTCCTCCAGGCCTCTGGTGTTCTGCTTTGACCTTCCGGCAGGTCAAACACATACTGACATAGTGGGCTACATCCCGCTTCATACCGGACCACCAAAATTTGCTCTTCAGATCTTGATACATCTTGGTAGACCCAGGATGCATCACATAAGGTGTTCCGTGAGCTTCCTCTAGGATTCTTGTTCGTAAGCCGGAGTCGTCGGGAACACATAATCGGTCCCGAAGATATAAAACTCCGCTGTCCGAAATCCTAAATCCATCGTCCTTGCCTTCGAGAACCTCTTGCTTGATTCTCTGAAGACTCGGATCATGATTCTGCTTTTCCAGAATATCGCCGAACAATGTCGGCGCAATCATCAGGGTGGACAGCTGTCCTGATATGATTTCAATCCCGTAATTCATAATTTCTTCCCCTAAGGGTTGTGACAAAGCTGATAGAGACATCAAAGCAGCACATGATTTTCTACTGAGAGCATCGGCTACCTTGTTGGCTTTTCCCGGATAGTACAGGATCTCACAATCATAATCCTTGACCAATTCGAGCCATCTGCGCTGTCTCATATTCAGATCTTTCTGGGTGAAGAAATACCGCAGACTCTGGTGATCTGTATAAACTTTACACTGGGTTCCATATAGATAGTGCCTCCATATTTTCAGTGCAAAGACCATCGCTGCTAACTCTAAGTCATGGGTAGGGTAGTTTCTTTCATGTTCCTTCAGTTGCCTAGAGGCATAGGCAATTACCTTCCCATTTTGCATAAGCACAGCTCTGAGTCCAAGTTTGGATGCGTCGCTGTACATATCGAAACCCATGTCGCTCTCTGGAAGAGTCAATATTGGAGCGCTAGTCAGCCTCCTTTTCAGTTCACTAAAGCTCTTCTCACATTCCTCGGTCCATACATATTTCTTATCTTTCTTTGTAAGAGCTGTCATATGTTGGGACCGGGTGCATGTTGACAAGGATACGAGTTCGTAAAATTTCAAATTTTTACGTGCAGCGGAAGAATTTGCATAAAATAATTTCCTAAATTATTTTAACTTCGTATCTAGCATGCAACCTTATAGTGTGTTGACATAATCATAAAATAAAACTTTGCAGAAAAGTAAACTAATTTACATTATACCTCTCGTAACTCGAAGTAAGGGATGAGATCCAACCGTAGCGTCCCTTGGAAGCTTCGCCTCTATTCGCGTCCACGCCGAGTTCTCTTCGGGATGACTTCGCAAAGTCACGAGTTTTGTGCCGACGAGAACTACTAGATTCTCTATAGGCACAACAAAGAAGATCAAGAGAGGAATTAGGAAACTAACCAACGAAGTAACGGAATCGAATTCCGAGAAGAGAGGAGTCGCTATCCGCTTCTTCTTCTTCTTGTTCGGGTTCTTCTTCTTCTTGAAGCTCACGGCAACACCTTCTAAGGGAGGAGTTGAGCCGGCCCTAGATCTCCAAGTGGGCGCCGGCCCTAAGACTCCAAGAGTGGGCGCCGGCCCTAAGGGAAGAGAGGGGAAGGAGAGAAAAGAATAGAAGAGAGAGAGAGAGAGAGGAAGTTACTAATCTCAATTAGTAATTCGTAATAAGGGCTTGCCTTTGGTTCCTTTATATAGTAGCAACTCCTTTGCTAAGTCTCCCTCTTAACGAAATTAACGGAATTAGTTATAAGAAATTTATCTTATAAATTCTCTTATTAATTATTCCGTTTAAGCCGAGTCTTATTATAACTAATTTATAATAAAACAAATTCTTCTTCTCTTTAAATTATTGAATAAATTTTATAAGAAATTTATAAACTTTCTTATTATGGAAATATCAATTCATAATTGATTTTATAAAATTAAAATAAACCAATTCATGGATTATTTTAACTTCCATAAAAAGAATAAATTTTTACAAATTTATTTATATAAATTTCTTTATACAAATGTATTTATCCATAATTTATAAAATAAATCGCACTAGATTTATTTTATTAATTAAACCAATTAAATTGGTTTTCCTCCTCTATTGTGGCCGGCCACCAAAAGGGGGTTTTGCACCCTCTTTGGCCGGCCAAACCAACCCGAACCGGTCGCGAATTAAACTCATTTAATTCGCCCAAAAAGCCTTCAAAAGACTTAGCCATTCTTAGCTTCCATTGCGCCTCTGATTAACTCAGATTCGACTTATTTCTCTTGATCGGAAAATCCAATTTTCAACTCGTTTTAAATCTCTCGGATTACTCGTAGTGCGTGTGACTAAATAGGCTTTCGATTTATGTTGGCCGTCTATAATGAACCAATTATAGAACGGTCATGAGTGGCACCTAGTAGTACATCATGACCCCCAATTAATCGAAAGATCAACGGTTTGACCTCAGAAGAAATTATTCTGAAACCCTTCAGCATCTCTAATGAATCGTGCCTCATTCCCTTCACCACCTTATACCCACTTGGTTCATGACACGGTCTATGGTGTCAGTCCCCACTAGGCTGACTACGTCACACCTAGCCCAAGTTGTGTCTTTCTCGTCCTTTGGATTTCTAATTACTCTCATGTGTTTTAGAGACTCTTACTCTAAACATGATATACTCTGGCCAGAGGTTTTGAGTAACAATCCGACGATAGGCCTGGGTATACATCTCCTCGCAAGGAGTGGTGAATCCTTTGTAGGCTGATCAAACATCTTCGGGCACTTCGGCTTATACCCAATCATCCTGGGTCCACACCTCCTTGGAGATGTTTGCTTAAGATGTTAAAGTATAAGTCTCCATGACCAAGATGACTTGAACACCGCAAGTCAAAGGAACATCGCACTTAAGACGCAGTAAGAACTTCATTGACATATCTACATGTAGATTCCCATATGAAGTCTTACAGCTAGTCACTCCAATGAACTAGTTCCCTTAACTAGCATCCATGATTATCTCCGGACATCCCAATGTCACCAGCTAGTGAGAATCAGCTGATTAGAGAATAACCCATGCTAGTCTCAACAGAATTGATAGTGTCCGTTTTTATCAATTCATCGACTAGGGATAATTTCAATACTTCACAATTGCACATTAGAGATAATCACTAGTTGTGATCCCATCACAAATTCTCTTATGCTGTGAGTTGTATTGCGGACATTCAGTAGATGAGTTTAAGATACCAATCAAATACACAAAGCATGTATACTCAAATAGTGAATTATCATTTATTAATATAAATGTTTACATCATAAGGCGATTGCCTTAGGACACTTCTCTCATATCACTAACATCATAGGGGCTGCAATCCGAGAGAAGTTCTCTACGAATTTTCTGTAATAGCCTGCTAGCCCGAGGAAACTTCTGATTTCGCTGGCATTCTTGGGTCTGGTCCAGTTACTCACAGCTTCAATTTTAATTGGGTCCACCATTACTCCTTCCTTGGAGATAATAAATCCCAAGAATGATACTTGATCGAGCCAGAACTCGCATTTGGAAAATTTAGCATACAGTTGTTCCTTCCGAAGAATCTGTAGTACTATATTCAGGTGCTCAGCATGTTCTTCGGGAGTTCTCGAATATATAAGGATATCGTCGATAAAGACGATGACAAATCTGTCGAGGAATGCCGAGAATACCCGATTCATTAAGTCCATAAACATAGCTGGAGCATTGGTAACTCCAAATGGCATAACTACGAACTCATAATGTCCGTATCTGGTTCGGAAAGCCGTCTTTGGTATATCCTCCTTTTTCACCCTGACTTGGTGATAACCAGATCTCAGGTCAATCTTAGAGAAAACTGTCGCTCCCTTCAATTGATCGAACAGGTCATCTATCCTAGGTAGAGGGTACCTGTTCTTGATAGTCACGTTGTTCAGCGACCGATAGTCGATACACATTCGCATCGACCCATCCTTCTTTTTCACGAACAGTACGGGAGCTCCCCAGGGAGAATGACTAGGGCGGATGAGTCCCTTGTCAAGTAGCTCCTGTAACTGTCCCTGTAATTCTTTTAATTCCGTCGGCGCCATACGGTACGGTGCTTTGGAAATGGGGTTAGTACCAGGAATCAATTCAATTGCAAATTCTATATCCCTTTCAGGTGCTAACCCTGGTAAGTCATCGGGAAATACCTCTGGGTAATTGCATACAATTTTAACATCTTCTAGCTTTGGGTCCTCTGTAGGACTGGTATCAACCACATGAGCTAGAAATCCAGAGCATCCATTTTCTAACATCTTCCTTGCTTTCAGAGCCGACAAGAATTTGCTTGTCCTCTTCTTCGGCTCTCCATTAAATTCAAATAGAATTCCTGCCTCCGGTCGGAAGATAACTTTTCGTTTACGACACTCGATAGAGGCGCCGTATTTGTTTAAGAAATCCATGCCCAATATCACATCATAATCTGGCATATCAAGCACTATCAGGTCGCAGTAGAGTTCCCTATCTGCGATTCTGATTGGCGCGGCACGTAGCATTTGGGTAGAGGGCATCACCTCACCCGAGGGCAGTGTTGTCAAAAAGTTGCAGTGTAAATCTTGCAGTGACATATCATTTCTTTTGGCATAATGCATAGAGATAAACGAATGTGTTGCCCCAGTGTCAAATAAAGCAGTAGCATACTGACTGCAAATAAATATCTGACCTGTGACAACGGTGGAGGCAGTCGTCACGTCTTCTTTCGTAAGAGAGAAAACCCTGGCGTTTGTCGTGGTAGGCGGGGCCTCTAATCTCCCCTGGTATATAGGAGTACCATCAATAGCTGCCTGCATCTGGTGTAACTGGGGATGAGCACCTTTGTATTGGGCATGCTGCGGTTGAGGTGCTTTGGCTGCAGTAGGACACTCTCTGGCCATGTGTCCTTCCTTCCCGCAGGTGTAGCATCTCCTGGCGCCTAAGAGGCATGTCCCGAGGTGCCTCTTCCCACAAGTGGCACATGTGGGATATGTAGGCTTCTTGCCTCCTGTACCACTGGCAGATTTATCCCATGGCTTCCTCTTTCCGTTGTAGTTCTTTTTCCAGTGGGGGTTGCTATTCTGAGGTTTCTGACCTCCCGACTGATTCTGACTCTTGCTGGTGGTCAGTGGTTGGCTCTGCTGGTTAATATTCTTCAGATAATGCTCGGTAATAAGGGCGCTGCTGAACAGCTCTTATGCAGTCTGGGGCCTATTAACGCCGCCGGCCACATTCAGAGCTATCTCGGGCCTGAGCATCTTGAGCATCAATTTGACCCTTTCTTTCTCCGTACTGACCAGCTCTGGACATAATCGTGCCAGTCGGTTGAATTGCTTAACGACATCGTTGACTGAGAGATTTCCCTACCGGAATTCAGTGAACTCATCAAAGTGCCTGTTTGTGACTCGCATATTAAAGAATTCCTCCAGAAATTCGGACTCGAAGTCCTTCCACTTCATCTGGTCCACTGACCTTCTAGCTTTTACCCGTTCCCACCACATCCTGGCGTCGCCAGTGTGGCAGAACGAGACACACTTAATTTTCTCATACTCGGGCCAGTCTAATAATTCCACTGTGCTCTCAACTGTCTTGAGCCAGGCCTGGGCGTCCCAGGGCTCGCAGGTGCCAGAGAACTTTTTCGGCTTCAGTCTCTGCCACTGAATCAGATAGGCCTCCTGTCGGACTCCTCGGACCGGAGTGTCCGGGGGTGCCTGTGCAGTTGGAGGCTCAGTAGGTATCGCATTCTGACTTCCCTGCTGGGTTGCAGTGTTCCCCTGCTGGGTCATCAGAGTGTTTATTATCTGCTGTTGTTCAGTGACCTGACGTTGTAGGTCCGTGATCACTTGCATCATATTAGGTGGGGGTGCTGTCCCATTACCCCGATTGCTACGTCCTCTAGCCATATCTATCATACAGGTGATAAATGACTACATAAGAATTAATACTACTTCCACTTGTTATGCAAGCATAAATCATCTCTATATATATCATTACTGTACATGAAATAAAGTAAAGCGAGGTTAGGATCTCTTACTTGGAAGCGGCAGGATGAAGCTTGATGTGTGTGTGGTGGAGGGGAAATCTGCTCTGATACTAACCTGTAACGCCCGCCCTTATATCTACTCTCGGGGCGGGGTTACGTACTACTTATTCATATAATTTTAATCATAAAAAAAACATAAGTGCAAGGACTAAGGACTGAGCATGCTTGTTTAAAACTATCAAAGTTATTCTATAACATGATAAGTTCACCAGTAATTCAACTCATAACATAATCAAGTATAAGAGACATCCAAGGGTAATCACTATCATGCAATATCAATCCTAATCACTAACACTCATTGTCAAGGAATATAAACATGAGCATAATAAAGTAGATATAAGAATCCTTCTTTCCCGAGCCACCACCCCACACATCTTCAGCCTCCTGCCTCTTCCTTTAGTTTAAGTATTCCTTACCCTTATTTGCAGCATAAGATAACACATAAACTAGTAAGCACAAAGGCTTAGTAAGGATCCTGTCCTACTCGCAAAATCCCTACGAAAGCATACAACATGTACACATAATAAATCATAAGCATGAGTTCATCATAGCATACTAAACATCAAAGTTTCTAAGTATGCAGTATATAGTATCCTAAGCATACCCATCACATATAATAAATGTTTTTCAAAACAATTCTATATAGGTATTACTTAAAAATACATCCATATCATATAGGGCCCAGTTGTGTACCACATGATGCGCGTTCCCTAATGAGTTGGGGTAGCGAGCCACCAATCCCATTAGAGCAGGACCCTTACGTCTTACCGGAGCCATGACCTTAAGTTAACATGCACCCCGGATTTGTTTAACGATCCCCTTACGAGTCGGGTACACAACTTACAAAGTAAAATACTTATCATGTCTTTACATATATGCTAAGGAGTACTCCAAATTCACTTCTCAAGGGACACACCACTCTTCCAGGGTGTTTCTGATCCCATAGGGACACACCTCACAACATAAGGGTGTTCTTGATCCCATACTTAGTGGAGTATCCTTTCAAGTATTTTATCATACATATCACATGCAATCTGATAAGGGTGCCCCATGGGCTATAAGACATGCTCATACATACATCATAATTCAACCACTTAAACATACTTTAGATATGACAAGATTTGGCCACATAGATCATACTCATATCATAGGAAGTGATAGCATGCTAACAATTAAGGTTTCCAATCAAACATTTCATTTAACATCACATGCATATACATATCATCATCCCCAAACATAAGCATATCTCCTAGGGTACATCCCATACAAGTATCACATATATATATATCATGTATCGTACTAAGCATAGCATACATCAAGGGATACTCAACCTTCACAAACCTAATGGTTCATGCCCTGGGCCGAAAGTCATGCTAGGGGGGAGTTAAATTTTTCCAATTAAACATTCCATTTAAACATCACATGCATATACATATCATCATCCCCAAACATAAGCATATCTCATAGGGTAGTTTAACCTTCACAAACCCTAATCTTAGGGGGTTGGCCGAAAGTCATAGGGTAGGGAAAATTAGGGTTTTTGCAATGAAACATTCACACAGACATTTATACAAACACCTTGTATACAATATCATACCATATACTAAGCATGAATATATTATAGGATAATTCAACCCTCACTAACCCTAGTTCCATGCCTTGGCCGAAACCCATCCAAACCCTAAACCCTAGTTTTTGTCATCACAAAATGAAGGGACACAACATATGTGTATACTCTAAGTCCCAAGGGGTCTCCTCATGCATCAAGGAGTAGCCAAAGTCTCCCCCTTGGGGGTGGCCGAAACCTATACAAGGGTAAACCCTAGGTTTTGTTCACAACATTTTGAAGGAAACAACATATACATATACCCTAAGTTCCAAGGGGTCTTCTCATGCATCAAGGAGTAACCAAGGCCTTCCCCTAAGGGGTGGCCGAAACTCATCAAGGGGAAAATCCCCATTTTCGAAACAATCAAGGAGAAAAAAAAACATACGATAACCATTACACTGCAGGCGAGGGGATACTTACATCCTTTCGCTTGAATTTCTCCTTCTCTTACTCCTTAGGGTACCCTTGGTTGAAGAAGAGGGTGAGAATTTCCCTTGTTGGACTTCTCTAGAACTCTTGGCCCTAGTAGAGGTCAAGATCCTTGAAGGGTTCTTTTTCCTTCCAATTCCCTAGGGTTAGAACCTTAGGGTGCACTTTTTGAAAATGAAAAAGGGAAAGAAGGCTCTAGGTTTTCGAAAATTGAAGTGGTGAAGAAGAAGAAGAAATGGAACTTCTTTTCCCTCTCTTATTTATACTCTTATCATGAAGGGACATGTCTCTTCACTTTCCTAGCTTTAACGAGAATGTTTCTTATTCTCTCAACATGAAACATGGCTTGGTGCAATGGTTACGACATTGTTAGTGCAGCTAGGAGGTTCAAGGTTCAATCCTTGCCTCCTCCTTTCTACATCTTCTTTTTATCACATTTTGCACTAATCCACATCCAAGCCCATTAAGCCAAGCCCATCATAAAATTTCATAATAATAATAATGTTTCATGAATTAGTAATATTTTATATGGGAAAATTTTGGGGTGTTACAGGAACTAGTTCCTTCATCGTCATTGGTGGTGTCGTTCATATCTTACGAGTATGACACTTATCTTTGTAGTGCCCTTTCTCCTTACATTTGAAACAAGTTATGTGACTTTAAAAATTTAAATTTACAATTTTACCTTTTGAATCCCCGTTGGGAATCCCCCTTGACTATTGCCATCTCGGATCTGGACTCATGTTTTGATTTCGATTCGAATTTGGCTTGGAATTCGGGTTTAGACTCTGTCTTGGCTATTTGTGCTTGTACTGAGAGTGCAAGGTAACTCACTTGGGCTTGTTCTACTTTGTCTGATTCGTCCGATGATTCGAACAATACACCTTCTAAGACCTTAATATCAGAAGTCTCTTCATATAGGTCGATTAGCCTCTCCCACATCTCTTTGACACAGTTGAAGGATTTAACCCGCTTCAATTCTTCTTTGGTAAGGCCGCATTGTAGTATGACTGTTTGCTTGACATCAGTCTCGATTTTTCTCAGTATTGGTTCATCTAGTTTTTTCCAAGCAATTAATGCTCCATCTTCTGTAGGTGTAATTTTAACCCCGTTTGGATTATCATCCACAAATCTAGATGGGCCTTTAGGTGCGATTCCATTAGACTTTTCCAACATCTGAAATTCTCGTCGAAGAATAAAGGTGGACGGGCACTGCTCCATTCTTGATGGGTCATTCAGGATAAATCTCTCACATAAGAAAAACAACAAAGAATATACCAAGACTTGGTCTTGGAGTAGTAGTGCAGGAGAAGAAAAAAATTTTGTCGAATTGGAGTAGCACGAATTTTGAGAAAAAATATTAAAATAATAAAAAAATTTATGACTAATTTTTAAAAAATGATCGTTATATCAATTTTAACTTATGGTGAAAAATAATAATTAAAAATTGAAAAAGGTGAAAAATAAAATTTTTAACTTATATCAATTTTAAAACCTCGCACAAATATTTTTTATTTGAATGAAAAAATAAAAAATCTAAAAATAAAATGCTCGAAAGGTGGTTTCACCAAATCAGAGCAACCTGCTCTGATATCACTTGTGGGATCATTGTGATTGATAGAGGGGCGTGAATATCGATTACCTATTTTTGGATGTAAATCAGATTTGATGCAGCGGAAATATGAAAAATGTCAAGTCAAAAATAAGGCTAACACTTTGTTTTTTTACTTGGTTCGAAGTCTATGACGGCTCCTACTCCAAGGCTCACGGTCCTTGACCATTTTCAATGGACATTACTATAATCCGTAAAATGAATTACAAATATGAACAGTTTACAGAAATGAAATGGAAATTTTATACCAACGATACTTAAAGGAAGAGAAGATCTTTTTGTTGTAGAGGCGGCGTGTCGTCGATCTCGAACTTTTTTGGTGCAGAGAACTTGAGCATGGAAGCTTTATCATAGTGTTTTCGAGTGCTTGAATTGATGTCTGGGGTGCAAGGGGGTGAACCCCTTTTATTCTAGTACTTGGGCGCCTGAGAGTCTGTAGGGGTGCCCTTCACTTTGATGATTTAGCCGCGTCATTATCGGCTGACTCGGCCAACCTCTATCCCTTCTTAGGTCACTAGGAGTACTAGGGCGCCTGGGAGCTGACGTGGCGCATCCAACCAGTGACCGCTAACTCAGCTTTGCCAAAGTTGAGAAAAGGCCTCTGGGGCGCTTGAGTCCTCTCAGGCACTTCGCTTCTTGGGCGCCAGGCTCACGGGTGCCTAAGTCCTCTCTAATGGGTATGGCTTGGCGGGTTGTCCTAGCGAATACTTGGTCATCCTTGGGAGACCTCTTCATGTCTATGGATTAAAAATTAATCCGAATGGAGACCCGTCTCCCAATGACTATCTCGTCATCGTATCGTTCGGTATGAATCACAACATGGCCAATCACAAAGATCGTGCCTTGTACTAACCGAACGATCGCGGAAGAGACGACGAGTGGATCGCTGGTTCTTGTGTTTATGGTCAGGGTCCAATTAATTAATTATTAACCATGATACAAAATCAAAATAATTAACTAATACACATAAAATGACGAAGCAAACAAAGGAACAAAAGGAGACAAAGGAAGAGAGTTATACCTTCCCTTTACCTCGTAGCCTTCTACCTTATGACCCTCCCTTCCCAGACGTCGTGTGGGCGACGAGCTACAGACAACCGAGATCACCATGGCGTTCCAACCGAGCTCTTCTTATTGCCCTAGCCGAAACAAGAAAACCCTAGAAACTAGGGTTTCCCTTGCGCTGACACACCCTTCCTCTTCCTTTGCGCCGCCGGCCACCGGAGCCACTCAAGCACCGCCGGACCAGCCACTGACCTAGAGAGGAAGGAGATGAAGATTAAGAAGGAGAGCCTCAGCCAACCAATCGAAACAACCCTTCTTCCATCAACCTTGCGGCGGCGCCGCAACCTCCACTTACGCCGCCTCCCGTCGGCCACCAATCCCTTCTCCCTAGCCTCCGATGACCACAGAAGGAAGAGAAGAACCCTTCCTTATCCCTGTGAGTCCTAGCCGAGTATTAGTGGAGAAGAGAAGAAGACAAGAGAAGGAGATCTCCTTCTCTTGCGTCGGCCGAAACCCTAGAGGGGAAGAGTGTTAGATCGTTCCGGTAGCTAGAGGGGGGGGGGTGAATATCACTTTTTGAATCGTTCTTCCTACACGGATAGTTGTGCAAGTGAAAATCTAAAGTAAATTCAAAACTAACAGTAAAGAACACTCACGATTTACGTGGTTCAGAGATAAACTCCTACTCCACGGCTGCCTGTAAGGTGGGCGATCCCTAATCCGTCGGTGGATGATTCCCTGGAGCACCTGCGGCTAGATCGCGTAGCTTCTTGTAGGTGGAGAAACCTTTCCTCAAACTCTGGACACTCCCTGAGATCACAAGGCTACTAACTAGCTTTAACCAAGCAAGTTTCGCTAAGAGAAAGTAGCCTGAAACGAGCTTCTTTAAATAGAGCTCGAGTATGAAACAACCTCTACCAGTCGACTTCCCCTGGGGCAGTCGACTGGTCTCACTCAGATTCGATTGTTATAGTACAACGTTCGAATCCAGTGGCTGTCCCAGTCAGCACCAGGGGCAGTCGACTGGTCTGAACCTAAGCCTAGGGTTACACTCCTCGAGTACATTTCACTTCGCACTCGAACCCTCCCGGCTTAGCCCCTGAGTACAAACACTCATACTCAGAACCTCACAACCTGGTTGACTCTTAACCAGTAGCCTCGACTATTGCCTTCACACCCTCTTCATCTTCGGTCCTCATCTCTCGGATGCGCACGCAAGCCTCCATCTTGCCTCCATACCACCCTTCACGTACGCCTCAAAGTCTGCGCCCCTTGGCTCATCGTCCCTGCTATCAACGGTCCCTCGGATGCGCACGCAAGCCTCCAGCTTGCCTCCATGCCATCCTTCACCTGAAGACATCAACCAAGTCCATGTGTACATGTACACCTGCACACTTATGTACACATATCAGTCCAACAACAAATCCTAACTTAACCATATTGACCACATACATCAAAACCCATGATCTCCAGATCATATCAGGGCCGATTGCTTCAACAATCTCCCCCTTTTTGATGTGTGGCAATATGTTAAGTTAGGTAAACATAACAACAATAGCAATAACAATTGAAAAACAAAGCATAACAAACAAGAGGCAACCTCCACCTTAATCTATGCTTTCTCCAAATTTTCAATTCTCATTGCTAATCCCAAGTTATGTTCTACCCAACTTAACTTCACAAGCAACAACACCACGTTGAGTTATACCCAACTCAACACCCAAGTGTCATAATCCAACCATAGTTAAGTTTCAACCCAAACCTAACTTAACACTCAAGTTCTCCCCCTTTGACATCATCAAAAGATTGCCCCCAAGCAACCCTAACCCTGGTGCCAAATAGAACTCAACCAGATTTCTGAAAAACCCTTCAGAAATCACCAAAACACATTCTGCCCAAACTACCAATCGACTGCCCCCAGGGCAGTCGACTGATACGCCAGTTTCTGATTTTCCAACCGAATTTCAGAAACACGTATAAAATTTTAGAAAATCTGGAAAAATATGAAATTTTGCAAGCACGTTTGTTAGAGTATATCCTACCCTAGAAAAATATATTTTCATGAAAAACAATAAACGTGCTTGACTTTTGGTACAAACTCGAATTCTCTCAAGAAGATGACAATTTGTATCAACTTTAACATCCCTTCACCCTTCTATGTGTTTGCCAACCTTGTTCACTCACATTCCACACATAGAATGACACCCAATGCTCCCCTTTTTCATATAGACTTTTCATTTTGACAAAACCCCCTTCTTTATCTCTTAACCCTAGATGATCATGAAAAATCCTTCCTTATGCCCTTATCTATAGAATTCTTGTTCATTCAATACAATCAATAACTTTAGCAAGACAATCAATATAAAATCTCAAAACACATCATGAAAGCATAGATAAATATTTCAACTTAAAAAAAATTGGCATATCATCCAAAAGCACTCTATGAATTTCAACTCATAAAAGCAACAATAATCCATAACATATCATAAACAAAAATGTATCATACATGTTGCTAAAAGAAAGATAAGACAGGAGCATAATAGTATCACAAGGGTCATAGCCGTGAAGTCATCAGAATGATACAAATCCAGAATAGGGAGTGTTTGAGAGATATAAGAATACATCAAATAATAACACTCTCAACACTAAAGTCACCAAGGCGCATCTACATCATATCGTCATCGCATGGAGGAGGAGGAGGAGGTGGGGCCTGATAAGTCAGATGGAGCTCCTGGAGCATCTCGTACATCATGTCCTGCTGGCTACGAAATTCCTGGAAAAACTCCGTGAGACCATGCATCTCCCCCTGGATCGCCGTCTGGGTCTACTGAAATTCGTGGATCTCCTCCCGGATGTCGTGAACGCCCTCTTGGAGCCCGTGAACATCTGATCGGAGCTGAGTGAACTCCATGCGTGTAACCATCTCAGCTGGCTCATCATCCGAGCTGGAGGCCTCCAGACGCTGTCTCCATACAAATGCCCCCTGCCGACTCTCTATGCCAGCCAAGGACAGTTGACGTGTGCCAATCTGGTCGTAGTCCTTGGACAGGTGCCTGACCTGACCGCTAGTCACACGAATACCAAATCGCAACTGGAAGAACTCGGTCAGAACGTGACAGAAAGACATGTTGATTTTTCCATTAACACTCTGGCAGAAATGGCAGATGGAGGTGAAAACATATAGGGAGATGTCTATATCTAACCTCCTCTCTAGGGCATACATCATCACTGTTAGTAGGAGCCCTAAGCCAATTATGTGATGATTGA
Source organism: Boesenbergia rotunda (assembly GCA_024364735.1). NCBI lineage: Eukaryota > Viridiplantae > Streptophyta > Magnoliopsida > Zingiberales > Zingiberaceae > Boesenbergia > Boesenbergia rotunda. Next base: position 187,750 of record JAGFNQ010006636.1, read on the forward strand.
CTAGGGACTTTTTGTATCATATTCTATCATTATTAAAGGCAAGTTTGGTTATTATACTTACTGTATTTTTGTGCCAAATAACTAAGTATAATAATGTCCTTGTGTAGTAGGTTCTTATCTACATTATATCGATTGGTTGAATCTATAGTGAGATAATGTAGAGAATACTACACTAAATTATTCCTAGTCAAGCATTAATATTCAGGGATAATATTAATACATAGAGACTAGCATGTAGGTGAATTGATGACTTGAGCTCACAAGTCATGGATATGTGATATCAAGTTGACACATGGGTATACATTAGAGAATGTGTACTGAATTAACCTGCCATGAGGATGTTTCATAGATTTTCATATGAGTGTCATAAACTTTCTCATGTGACTATTAGTATGAATAGTCCTTAGACCTAAAGTCACTACGATTCCCTACATAAGGAGTTATGTACTTTGGTATCGTCAAACGCCACCCGTAACAGGGTGGACTATAAAGGCAATCACTGGGTATATAATAAATTATGCGGAGGGATGTGAGTGATGTAGATGGGATCTATTCCTCCCATATGACGGGAGTGATATCTGTGGCCCCTTGATCGAGTAGGACTACTGAAACGCATGTCCATGCTCAAATGAGTCAATATGAGATATTGAGCTCATTTGTTTGAGTAAGTCTACTCGGGGATCAAGAAACACAATGATTGATCGAGGATGACACAGTCTATGCCTCATTGGTCAATCTAGATATCAAGGATAGAAGGACAAGGTCATACATTATCATAGTCACGGAGGTTTAGTCGGATCTTGACTTTTCTTGTTACTTGGGTAGCAATGATGCATTGCTAGATGCCGCTCATTGCTTATGTGTCTAAGGTGTTTAGGCGCATTGCCAACGTCACGAGAACCTATTGGGTCACACACTAAGGACATGATGCTTCGGGAAATCTGAGTGGGAATCCGAGTTGGGAACTCGGGAAGTCTGATCACGAGCCCGAGTTGGGAACTCGGGAGATTTGATCGGGAGATCAGAGTTGGGAACTCGGGAGACTAGTTCGGGATCTCAGGTTAGGAGCTCATGGACTTGGTGGGGAGCTCGACACTCGGCAGACTGGGTCGGGAGCTCGGAGCACGGTAGACTGAGTCGGAAGCTCAGCGACTTACTCGACAGACTTGGTCGAGAGACCTGGTCGGAAGCCCGAGAGGCCTGGTCGGAATTGCATGGGGAAATTCATTAATGTGTTTAATGAAGGAAATAGAAAAGTCTCTCTTCATTGGATGAAGAGAAGGTGAAGAGTCACATGAAAAGATGTGCTCTTTATTAGCTATAATGAATAGAAGTCAAAGAGACAAAAGACTCTTCATATTCATGGGATGAATATAGAAGAGAATCTAGTCATTTTGAATGATAAGTGTGTGAGCTTTCCCTTCTTCCCTTCCTCTCTTCTTCCTCTTCTCCCTCTTGGCCGAAACCCCTTTGGGGTTCTTGGTGGTCTTGTGAACTACCTCAAGTTGATAGCACAACTAAGGTAGTTCTTCCCGAAGTTGAGAGATCGTGTCCATGTGGATACGAATAGAAGCACGAACACTTGAACGTGCGAGAGATCCGGCGCATCTCGGACGAGCGGGATAAGCAAAGGGTGTTGGGACCGGGTGCATGTTGACAAGGATACGGGTTCGTAAATTTTAAAATATTTACGTGCAGCGGAAGAATTAGCATAAATAATTTCTCAAATTATTTTAACCACATATCTAGCATGCGACCTTATGATGTGTGGACATTATCATAAATTAAAATTTTGTGAAAAAGTAAACTAATTTACTAAGTACCTCGCACAACTCGAAGTAAGGGACGAGATCCAACCGTAGCGTCCCTTGGAAGCTCCGCCTCTATTCGCGTCCACGCCGAGTTCTCTTCGGGATGACTTCGCAAAGTCACGAGTTTTGTGCCGACGAGAACTACTAGATTCTCTAAAGGCACAACTAGAAGATCAAGAGAGAAGAAAGGAAACTAACCACCAAGTTAACGGAATTAAAATTCCGGGAAAGGAAGGAAGGAGTCGCGATCCGCTTCTTCTTCTTCTTCGGCACGAACATGGTGGAGGAAACTCACGGGCACCCTAGGTGCTTGCGCCGGCCCTAGGGAATGAGAGAGAGCCGGCCCTAGAGAGTGAAAGGGCACCGGCCCTAGAGAGAGAGAGAGAGTTAGAGAGAGAGAGGGAGCAACTAATCTCTTGATTAATTGATTGAGGAGTTCAAGCCTAGCCTTGGTTCCTTTATATAGTAGCCTCTCCCTTACCAAGTCTCCCCTTTAACGAAATTAACGGAAAAAATTTTCATAAGGAATTTATCTTATAAATTTTCTTATGAATTATTCCGTTTAAGCCAAGTTTTATTATAACTAACTTTATAATAAAACAAATACACCTCTCTTTTTAATTATGGAATAAATTTGTATAAAATTTTCTTATCATGGAAAAATCAATTCATAATTGATTTTATTAATTAAAATTAAACCAATTCATGGTTTATTTTAATTTCCAAAAAAAAGAATAAATTTTTACAAATTTCTTTATAAATCTCTTTATATAAATTTCTTTATATATCAATTTATTTATCCATAATTTTATAAAACAAATCGCGCTAGATTTATTTATTAATTAAACCAAATAAATTGGTTTCTCCCCATTATTGTGGCCGGCCAAACCAAAGAGGGTTGGCACCCTCTTTGGCCGGCCAAACTGAGCCGATCCCATCGCGAATTAAACTCATTTAATTTGCCCAATAAGCCTTCAAAAGACTTAGCCATTTTAAGCTTCCGTTGCGCCTCTGATTAACTCAGATTCGACTTGTTTCTCTTGATCGAAAAATCTAATTTTCAACTCGTTTTAAATCCCTCGAATTACTCGTAGTGCGTGTGACTAAATAGGCTTTCGATTTATGTTGGCCGTCTATAATCAACCAATTATAGAACGATCATGAGTGACACCTAGTAGTACATCATGACCCCCAATTAATCGAAAGATCAACGGTTGACCTCAGAAGTAATTCTGAAACCCTTCAGCAGCTCTAATAAATCGTGCCTCATTCCCTTCACCATCTTATACCCACTGGGTTCAGGACACGGTCTATGTGTGTCAGTCCCCACTAGGCTGACTACGTCACACCTAGCCCAAGTAGTGTCTTTCTCGTCCTTTGGATTTCTAATTACTCTCATGTATTTAAGAGACTCATACTCTAAACATGATATGCTCTGGCCAGAGGCTTTGAGTAACAATCCGACGATAGGCCTGGGTATACATCTCTCCGCAATGAGTGGTGAATCCTTTGTAGGTTGTTCAAACATCTTCGGGCACTTCGGCTTATACCCAATCATCCTGGGTCCACACCTCCTTGGAGATGCTTGCTTAAGATGTTAAAGTATAAGTCTCCATGACCAAGATGACTTGAACACCGCAAGTCAAAGGAACATCGCACTTAAGCTGCAGTAAGAGCTTCACTGACATGTCTATGTATAGACTACCATGTGATGTTTTACAGCCAGTCACTCCAATGAACTAGTTCCCTTAACTAGCATCCATGTTTATCTCCGGACATCCCAATGTCACCAGCCAGTGAGAATCAGCTGATTAGAGAATAACCCATGCTAGTCTCAACAGAATTGATAGTGTCCGTTTTTATCAATTCATCGACTAGGGATATTTTCAATACTTCACAATTGCACATTTAGAGATAATCACTAGTTGTGATCCCATCACAAATTCTCTTATGCTGTGAATTGTATTGCGGACATTCAGTAGATGAGTTTAAGATCCCAATCAAATACACAATCATGTATACTCAAATAGTGAATTATCATTTATTAAAATAAATGTTTACAATCATAAGGCGATTACCTTAGGACACTTCTCTCATATCACTAACAAACTCCCACTTGGCCTAATGCCAATCGCTACGGTATCCAATACCACAGGCTCTAACATGACCCTCAAACTTGTTTTGAGGCAAGGCCTTAGTTAAAGGATCCGCTAAATTCCTTTCAGTGGGAATTTTCTCAATTTGTATATCATTCCTACTTATAATCTCTCTGATCAGTTGATAGCGGCGAAGCACGTGTTTGGATCGTTGATGAGACCTTGGTTCCTTTGCTTGTGCAATAGCTCCATTGTTGTCGCAGTAAACCGGTACTGCTTCATCAATGGTTGGAACCACGGCAAGTTCGGAGACGAACTTCTTGATCCAGACTGCTTCCTTTGCTGCTTCCGAAGCTGCGATATATTCCGCTTCCGTGGTAGAATCCGCTACGGTGTCTTGTTTGGAACTTTTCCAACTTACTGCGCCTCCATTCAAAGTAAATACGTATCCAGACTGAGATTTGGAGTCATCCTTATCTGTTTGGAAATTGGCATCTGTATTCCCACGTATTACCATATCTCCTTCTCCATATATTAGGAACACATCCTTAGTTCTTCTTAAGTACTTAAGGATTGTCTTTACAGCCGCCCAATGATCCATTCCTGGATCCGACTGGTATCTGCTTGTGACGCTCAGAGCATACGATACATCGGGCCTAGTACATAACATAGCATACATGATAGATCCTATCGCGGATGCATAGGAAATCTTATTCATGCAAATCCTCTCGTCTTCTATGCGCGGACACATAGACTTTGAAAGGTTGATCCCATGCCTGATGGGAAGGTAACCTTTCTTGGATTCCGACATGCTAAACCTTTTTAGCACTCGGTCTATATATGTAGACTGCGAAAGACCAAGCAACCGTTTTGATCTATCTCTATAGATTCTAATCCCAAGGATATAGGTTGCTTCTCCCAGGTCTTTCATGGAGAAAGTTTTGGACAACCAAATTTTAACTGTCTGTAAAACTGATATATCGTTTCCTATAAGTAATATGTCATCGACATATAATACTAGGAATACGACTGCACTCCCACTAACCTTCTTGTACACACAAGGTTCGTCAGGATTTTGTGAGAAATCAAACTCTTTGATTGTCTCATCAAAACGGATGTTCCAGCTCCTGGATGCTTGCTCCAGTCCATATATGGATCGTCGAAGCTTGCATACTTTGGTTTTATTAACCGATGTGAAACCTTCAGGTTGTATCATGTATACATTCTCAAGCAGGTTTCCATTAAGGAAAGCTGTTTTCACATCCATTTGCCATATCTCATAATCATAATGAGCTACTATGGCTAGGAGCATCCGAATGGATTTAAGCATAGCTACTGGCGAATAGGTTTCGTCATAATCAATTCCATATTTCTGACGATATCCTTTTGCCACTAATCTAACCTTAAAGGTAACAACATTACCTTCCATGTCGGTTTTCATTTTAATAACCCACTTGCACCCTTTGGGCTTAATCCCTTCAGGTGGGTTAACCAAGTCCCATACTTGATTTTCGTACATGGAATCCATTTCCGACTTCATGGCTTCAAGCCATTTGTCCTTTTCTGAATTTTTCAGAACATCTTCATAACTGATAGGTTCGTCATCGCTTATGAGTAACACGTCGTTCGATTCACTTATGAGAAATCCGTATCTCTCTGGAATATTGCGTGTCCTATCAGATCTACGAAGAGGTGGTGTAGTTTTAGATTCAATTGATAGCTCATCATTATGAGTTATTGGTTGTGGGTCTAGACTAGGTGTCTCTATAATATCTATTGGAGTTTCTTGAACTTCATCAAGTTCAATGCCACTCCCACTGTTTTCTTGTAAAAGAAATTCTTTTTCCAGAAATACAGCATGCCTTGAAACAAACACCTTTTGTTCCAAGGGATGATAGAATTGGTAACCCTTCGTTTCCTTAGGGTATCCAATAAATAGAAATTTATCAGACTTAGAATCCAATTTGTTTGATATAGTCCGCTTCACATAAGCAGGACAACCCCATATCTTAAGGTGAGTTAAGTGAGGTTTCTTACTATTCCATGTCTCATATGGAGTAGTAGAGACTACCTTGGTCGGGACTCTGTTTAGCAAGTAAATAGCTGTCTTAAGTGCATAGCCCCAAAAGGATTTTGGAAGAGTTGCATGATTCATCATTGACCTAACCATGTCCATCAAGGTTCGGTTGCGCCTCTCAGATACCCCATTATGCTGTGGTGTATACGGCGGAGTCCATTGGGACAATATCCCATTGTCCCTTAGATAATCTTGAAACTCTTGACTTAAGTATTCACCACCCCGATCGGATCGAAGTATTTTAATACTTTTGCCAAGTTGTTTCTCTACTACATTTCTGAACTCTTTGAATTTCTCAAAGGCTTCAGATTTGTGTTTCATCAAGAACACATACCCAAATCGTGAGTGATCATCGATAAAGGTGATGAAGTAGCTATAGTCTCCTTGTGCAAGAGTTGACATTGGTCCACATACATCAGTATGTATTAGACCAAGCAATTCTCCCACTGGATTACCTTTTCCGGAAAAGGGTAATTTGGTCATCTTTCCTATTAAGCATGATTCGCATGTATCAAATGAATCGGGTTCAAATGATTCCAAAATTCCACATCGGTGTAATTTGGTCATGCGTTTCTTACTTACATGGCCAAGACGACAATGCCATGTGTAGGAGTCTATTCGATTATCTATTCGAGCACGTTTGTTGCTAACTTCGATATTGAAAATGTCACCGGATAAATCTAACGTGTAGATACCATTGCACAAAGTTCCATTCCCATAAAGAACGCCATTTAAAGTTATGTAACAACAATTGTTACTAAAAGTTAAATGATAACCCTTTTCATTCAAACATGAAATAGATACAATGTTCTTTATTAACAAAGGAACGAAATAACAATTATCCAATTCTAAGACACGTCCAGTCGAGAGCTTTAGCAAATATGTTCCGATGGCAACAGCAGCAATCTTTGCTCCATTTCCAACTCGCAAATCCGCTTCTCCCTTTACGAGTCTTCTTCTATTCTTTAGCCCCTGTATGCCATTACATATATGTGAGCTACACCCAGTATCAAGTACCCAGGTATTTGAGGAAATAGAGTGACATTCAATAACGAAGATACCTGAAGAGGATGGGGCATCGGATGCCTTATTCCTCAAGGACTCAAGATAAACCTTGCAGTTTCTTCGCCAGTGACCCTCCTTGCCACAGTGATGGCAAGTGCCTTTTGGTTTCTTTTCAGTCTTTTTGGCCTTTTTCTTCTTTCCCTTATTCTGTTCTTTGGCCTTCCTCTTAGAACCTTTCTTCGAGGAACCAACTAACAGTACCACCTTTTGATCCGGCTTTACAGAAGGCTCCACAGTCTTCAGCAGGTTGAGTAACTCAGGAATGGTAGTCTCCAGCTTGTTCATCCGATAGTTCATCACAAATTGTGAATAACTTTTGGGCAAACAATGCAGAATTAAGTCAATACTTAGTTCATGATCCATTGCAAAACCGAGTGTGCTTAGTCGCTCAATGTACCCCAACATCTTTAACACAAACTGTGAGGCAGAAGTGCCTTCCTGCATCTTAGAGGTGATGAGGAGTCTGGAGACTTCGAACCTTTCGGATCTCGCCTGCTCTTCGAACAACTCATGAAGATGGAAGATGATGGTATAAGCATCCATATGCTCATGTTGCTTTTGCAGCTCAGGTACCATATGTTGGGACCGGGTGCATGTCGACAAGGATACGAGTTCGTAAAATTTAAAATTTTTACGTGCAGCGGAAGAGTTTGCATAAAATAATTTCCTAAATTATTTTAACTTCGTATCTAGCATGCAACCTTATAGTGTATCGACATAATCATGAAATAAAAGTTTTCAAAAAAGTAAACTAATTTACTTTTGTACCTTGCGTAACTCGAAGAAAGGGACGAGATCCAACCGTAGCGTCCCTTGGAAGCTTCGCCTCTATTCGCGTCCACGCCGAGTTCTCTTCGGGATGACTTCGCAAAGTCACGAGTTTTGTGCCGATGAGAACTACTAGATTCTCGGAAGGCACAACTAGAAGGACAAGAGAAAAATTAGGAAAACTAACCAACGAAATAACGGAATCGAATTCCGAGAAGAGAGGAGTCGCTATCCGCTTCTTCTTCTTCGTGTTCGGGTTCTCCTTCTCCTTAAAAGCTCACGCCAACTCCCTTGGGTGATGGTTGTGTGCGCCGGCGCTAATCCACAAGGATGGGGCGCCGACCCTAATGTGAAGGAGAAGAAGAGGAGGAGAGAAGAGATTAAGAGAGAGAGGGAGAGAATAATTAATCTCTTAATTGATTCAATTGGAATTAAGGGCTAGCCTTTGGTTCCTTTATATAGTAGCAACTCCTTTGCTAAGTCTCCCTCTAAACCGAATTAACGGAATTAGTTATAAGAAATTTATCTAATAAATTTTCTTATTGCTTATTCCTTTTAAGCCTAGTCTTATTATAAACAATTTATAATAAAACAAATTAGTTATCATAAGAGATTTATCCTATAAATTCTCTTATGAATTTTATTATAACTAACTTTATAATAAAACTAATTATTTATCATAAGAAATTTATCCTATAAATTCTTATGAATTAATTCCGTTTAAACCAAGTCTTTATTATAAACTAATTTATAATAAAAAAAACTAATTCTTCTTCTCTTTAAATTATAGAATAAATTTTATAAGAAATTTATAAACTTTCTTATTATGGAAAAATCAATTCATAATTGATTTTATAAAATTAAAATAAACCCAATTCATGGATTATTTTAATCTTCCATAAAAGAATAAATTTCTATAAATTTTATTTATATAAATTTCTTTATACAAATTTATTTATCCATAATTTATAAAATAAATCGTACTAGATTTATTTAATTAATTAAACCAATTAAATTGGTTTATTCTCCTCTATTTGGCCGGCCACCAAAGAGGGGTTTGGCACCCTCTTTGGCCGGCCAAACCAACCCGGACCGCCGCGAATTAAACTCATTTAATTCGCCCAAAAAGCCTTCAAAAGACTTAGCCATTTTTAGCTTCCATTGCGCCTCTGACTAACTCAGATTCGACTTATTTCTCTTGATCGGAAAATCCAATTTTCAACTCGTTTTAAATCCCTCGGATTACTCGTAGTGCGTGAGACTAAATAGGCTTTCGATTTATGTTGGCCGTCTATAATTAACTGATTAAAGAACGATCATGAGTGGCACCTAGTAGTACATCATGATCCCCAATTAATCGAAAGATCAACGGTTTGACCTCAGAAGAAATTATTCTGAAACCCTTCAGCAGCTCTAATGAATCGTGCCCCATTCCCTTCACCACCTTATACCCACTTGGTTCAGGACACGGTCAATGGTGTCAGTCCCCACTAGGCTGACTACGTCACACCTAGCCCAAGTAATGTCTTACTCGTCCTTTGGATTTCTAATTACTCTCATGTATTTTAGAGACTCTCACTCTAAACATGATATGCTCTGGCCAGAGGCTTTGAATAACAATCCGACGATAGGCCTGGGTATACATCTCCTCACAAGGAGTGGTGAATCCTTTGTAGGCTGTTCAAACATCTTCGGGCACTTCGGCTTATACCCGATCATCCTGGGTCCACACCTCCTTGGAGATGCTTGCTTAAGATGTCAAAGTATAAGTCTCCATGACCAAGATGACTTGAACACCGCAAGTCAAAGGAACATCGCACTTAAGCCGCAGTAAGATCTTCATTGACATATCTTCATGTAGATTCCCATATGAAGTCTTACAGCTAGTCACTCCAATGAACTAGTTCCCTTAACTAGCATCCATGTTTATCTCCGGACATCCCAATGTCACCAGCCAGAGAAAATCAGCTGATTAGAGAATAACCCATGCTAGTCTCAACAGAATTGATAGTGTCCATTTTTATCAATTCATCGACTAGGGATATTTTCAATACTTCACATTTGCGCATTTAGAGATAATCACTAGTTGTGATCTCATCACAAATTCTCTTATGCTGTGAGTTGTATTGCGGACATTCAGTAGATGAGTTTAAGATCCCAATCAAATACACAAGCATGTATACTCAAATAGTAAATTATCATTTATTAATATAAATGTTTTACAATCATAAGGCGATTGCCTTAGGACACTTCTCTCATATTACTAACACCATAGAGGCTAGCATGATGCAACTCGCAAGTTCAGAATCGGTCACATGTTTCTGATAGGCCACTAACTGGTCTGGAGTTGCACCCTCTGGAGGACGGTTGAGAAGTTGATCTTCAATGACATAAGCAAGCTTCTCTGCCTTGAGGACTATCCTCAGGTTTCGAAGTCAGTCCATGAAGTTTGGCCCAGTTAGTTTATTGGTGTCCAAAATGGAACGCAAATTCAGAGAAGACATGATCGAGTGATTAACCTAGAAATACAAATTGAGCTTATGTGAGAAGATGATAAAGAATGTATCAACATACATTAATAAAAAAAATCCTATTTATTTTCAAATTGAATAACCCTTTTTATCAATTCGGGAGATCGTAGGAATATCTCCAAATAGGTTGATATCCAACCATAGATAAGAACAACCATGGCTGTGGCCATCAAGTTATTCTTAGCTATGAAGGTAGGTAATTATACCGATTACATATCACATATATGTAACTATCACTTTATGCTATCAACTAATTGAATATTTGCATAAATCATTGGGTTGTCAACTCATTAACAAGTATGCAACATTATACATAGCACCCAACTGCACCTCTCTTTACATCGACCTTGGCTGTGGCACAACAAATCGATGCTCCAAGCTTAAGGCCACCCATTAATCAAGAAATAGTTTTAATATGGTTGGAGCTCATTCAACCATTTAGTTTGGCTTGGATGTGTCCAACAACCAAAACTAAGGATTGACCTCTGACTCCAACTATATTATTCATAAACTAATTCCATGGTTTGAACATGTTGAGGTTCAAGCCGGGCATGGATGTGTCCATCAACCCAAACGAGAAACAAAACTCCGATTCTAACCATATTCATGGAAGGTGTTGGCCTTAATATTTTGTAAGGGGTTTTGGGTCTCATCCTTTCTTTTCTAAGCACATTCATGACATTGAATTATGTCATGACTAACGATTTCCTTAATAAAGTATGTATGTGACTTAATTTATCAAGTCTCATTAATTGAATTAGGAACCGGATTTCCTAATTCTAATTTCAAACTTTATTAAAGGAATTGTTTTGGGAAACAATTTCCTAAATTGTCATAATCAATTTCAAAAATAATATGTTTAAGACTTTGATTTCTCTAAATCAAATCTTATTAAATTAAGAGACATGAGTCCTTAATTCAACCACATATTATTTTCATGAAAATCTCATTTAAGAAAACTCTATAGGAAATTATTTTCCTAATTAATTTTGGAGACAACAATATGTAAGAGCATCACCTCTTAAATCATATTTTATTCATGGATTTAATTAATTACAACAAATCGTTTTCTAAGGGTGGCTCCCCGAGTCTCAGATACCCAAAGAAAAGTAATTTGTCGTAAATCCAATTTGGTCCGCTTTGGAAGCGTAACCAAATTAAACATGACAATTTCATTTAAAATTGGGAAGTTAAATTACAACAACTAACTTTAAATTGGACGGCTCCCCGAGGCTCAATCCAAAATAAAGAATTTTGCTGTCAATTTAAAATCCAATTCAAATTTAATTGTCAATTAATTGTCCATAAATTTGTCTAGACTTTCTTGAACGAAAGTGCCCAAAATTGCGAGATTTCGTAATAGGTTTTCAGAATAATTGTAAGTTTCTGGTACAAAGAAAATTTACATATTTCCAAAATTGGAAAAGTTCTAAAATAGAAAATTTTCCAAAATTGGAAAGTTTCCAAAGATGGGAAGTTTTCACAATTATCATAAAATTTCAGAAACTAGGATATTTCAAACGTTTGCGAAATTTCATGAGGATTTCCAAACTTTGAAATTCCTAAATCTAAAATTTATAATAATTGGAAAGTTTCCATAATTGGGAAATTTTCCAAAATTGAGATCATGACAAATTTTTTCCGCAAAACAATTATATGATTATGTCGAACACTAACTGGCTCTGATACCACTGTTGGGACTGGGTGCATGTTGACAAGGATACGGGTTCGTAAATTTTAAAATATTTACGTGCAGCGGAAGAATTAGCATAAATAATTTCTCAAATTATTTTAACCACGTATCTAGCATGCGACCTTATGATGTGTGGACATGATCATAATTTAAAATTTTGCGAAAAAGTAAACTAATTTACTAAGTACCTCGCGTAACTCGAAGTAAGGGACAAGATCTAACCGTAGCGTCCCTTGGAAGCTCCGCCTCTATTCGCGTCCACGCCGAGTTCTCTTCGGGATGACTTCGCAAAGTCACGAGTTTTATGCCGACGAGAACTACTAGATTCTCTAAAGGCACAACTAGAAGATCAAGAGAGAAGAAAGGAAACTAACCACCAAGTTAACGGAATCAAAATTCCGGGAAAGGAAGGAAGGAGTCGCGATCCGCTTCTTCTTCTTCTTCGGCACGAACATGGTGGAGGAAACTCACGGGCACCCTAGGTGCTTGCGCCGGCCCTAGGGGATGAGACAGAGCCGGCCCTAGAGAGTGAAAGGGCACCGGCCCTAGAGAGAGAGAGAGAGTTAGAGAGAGAGAGAGGGGACAACTAATCTCTTGATTAATTGATTGAGGAGTTCAAGTCTAGCCTTGGTTCCTTTATATAGTAGCCTCTCCCTTACCAAGTCTCCCCTTTAACGGAATTAACGGAATAAATTTTCATAAGGAATTTATCTTATAAATTTTCTTATGAATTATTCCGTTTAAGCCAAGTTTTATTATAACTAACTTTATAATAAAACAAATACACCTCTCTTTTTAATTATGGAATAAAATTTGTATAAAATTTTCTTATCATGGAAAAATCAATTCATAATTGATTTTATTAATTAAAATTAAACCAATTCATGGTTTATTTTAATTTCTAAAAAAAAGAATAAATTTCTACAAATTTCTTTATAAATCTCTTTATATAAATTTCTTTATATATCAATTTATTTATCCATAATTTTATAAAACAAATCACGCTAGATTTATTTTATTAATTAAACCAAATAAATTGATTTCTCCCCATTGTTGTGGCCGGCCAAACCAAAGAGGGTTGGCACCCTCTTTGGCCGGCCAAACCGAGCCGATCCCATTGCGAACTAAACTCATTTAATTCGTCCAATAAGCCTTCAAAAGACTTAGTCATTTTAAGCTTCCGTTGCGCCTCTGATTAACTCAGATTCGACTTGTTTCTCTTAATCGAAAAATCCAATTTTCAACTCTTTTTAAATCCCTTGGATTACTCGTAGTGTGTGTGACTAAATAGGCTTTCGATTTATGTTGGCCGTCTATAATCAACCAATTATAGAACGATCATGAGTGACACCTAGTAGTACATCATGACCCCCAATTAATCGAAAGATCAACGGTTGACCTCAGAAGTAATTCTGAAACCCTTCAGCAGCTCTAATGAATCGTGCCTCATTCCCTTCACCATCTTATACCCACTTGGTTCAGGAGACGGTCTATGTGTGTCAGTCCCCACTAGGCTGACTACGTCACACCTAGCCCAAGTAGTGTCTTTCTCGTTCTTTGGATTTCTAATTACTCTCATGTATTTAAGAGACTCATACTCTAAACATGATATGCTCTGGCCAGAGGCTTTGAGTAACAATCCGACGATAGGCCTGGGTATACATCTCCTCGCAAGGAGTGGTGAATCCTTGTAGGCTGTTCAAACATCTTCGGGCACTTCGGCTTATACCCAATCATCCTGGGTTCACACCTCCTTGGAGATGCTTGCTTAAGATGTTAAAGTATAAGTCTCCATGACCAAGATGACTTGAACACCGCAAGTCAAAGGAACATCGCACTTAAGCTGCAGTAAGAGCTTCACTGACATGTCTATGTATAGACTACCATGTGAAGTTTTACAGCCAGTCACTCCAATGAACTAGTTCCCTTAACTAGCATCCATGTGTATCTTCGGAAATCCTAATGTCACCAGCCAGTGAGAATCAGCTGATTAGAGAATAACCCATGCTAGTCTCAACAGAATTGATAGTGTCCGTTTTTATCAATTCATCGACTAGGGATATTTTCAATACTTCACAATTACACATTTAGAGATTATCACTAGTTGTGATCCCATCACAAATTCTCTTATGCTGTGAATTGTATTGCGGACATTCAGTAGATGAGTTTAAGATCCCAATCAAATACACAATCATGTATACTCAAATAGTAAATTATCATTTATTAAAATAAATGTTTACAATCATAAGGCGATTGCCTTAGGACACTTCTCTCATATCACTATCAAAGGGCACGCTCCAAAGGTATACACATTAGATAGATCTATTAGATGGATGAACTTTGTACAAGTTTTTCTTTCGCATGGATCGCTCAAAGGATCTTATTTCTGCTGCGTTTTGTGTTTTTGTGCCAAGAGATCCCAACAATCACTAGATGAGGCAATCAGATCCTAGCCCTTCCCTTGGTGGCAATGGGTAGAAGACACTCTAAAATAATCTTTTATAACACATGATTGAAGGGACTCATAGGCTTGGCGTCAAAGATGAGCTCTGACTCATGCCTATGCCACCTAAAATAATACAGATGAATTTGGTCTATGGTGACATCCAGAAACTCAAGAGGCTCAACCACTGTAGGGAAATAGACAGAGGCATTATTCGATGCTCTACACTCCAAAAAACTAGCCAAAACCATGGCTGAGAAGGGAATGGTGACTCCGGCTATTCTTGACTCATAAAGATTATTTTCAGAGTCAACGCAAGTCAAGTTTGCTTAAAACTCTTTGCATAGGTCAATATTAATGTCATATTGACAATACACGAGTTGTTCTATCCCAAAGTGGGTGACCATTTCGGTGATTTGGGGTGACTTTTCTTGAAAGTAGGCCTTATTCAAATACCTACAATTCATCGACACAAATTCATTTTCCTCAAATCTTTTCTTACACTCTAATGACCTAAACTTAGACTCTCCCGGGTCTTACCGACCTTGGTGGGATGAACCCTCACCCCTTGGCCTTTTAGACACAACCCTAATATGCAACATACATGCATGCATACCAAGACACCCCCCAAAGGAAAAATAACAAAGAAAACTTGCATAAATTATCACATTAGTTCTAAAACATAGTTTAAATGAACAAAATCAACTGGAAACACTGTTACCTCTTTGCTAATCGCTTCATGATGACAGTGAGAGGAGATTGGTTTGAAAAGATGAGTTTTTTTACTAGCCCTAGGAGTGGATCCGAGGTAGAGGAAGGCTTAGGGAGAGATTTTAGAGCTTAGAGGAGTCTTAGGACGAGAGAGGAGTCGAGAGGAGGAAGAAATCGCCTGGGGTGGTATGCCAAAACCATAGGTTTGACTACCCCCGCGTGGCCCGATCCAACTTAAAACCCGCATACCAGTCGACTACCCCCAAGGCAGTCTACTACGAAAACATACAGAGGATTTCTCACTCTAGGACCAATCGACTGCCCCTGGGGCAGTCGACTGCTGCACCTTACAGAACCTTTCTCACTCTAGTACCAGTCGACTGCCATGAGGGCAATCAACTGATACTGAAAAACCAGTTTTCCAGCTCTAAATTCAGAAATGTCTAACTAATTCCATGAATCTCCATAAAAATCTGAAAGTTCGTGGAGAGATTGTGGATCCTATATCTACTTGGAAAAAATATCTTTTCAATCAAAATTATCCTGAATCCCAAGATTGGTACAAATTCAAAGTTATCAAAATTGGGTCATTTAAACTCAACTAGAAGTTCTAATTTGGACCTCTTCTTGATGCTTCTTCTCATACTTATGATAGATCGATAGGCGTGCTAGAGGGGGGGGGGGTGAATAGCACTTTTTCGTTTACGTCTCTACTGTAGATGCAGTCAGGCCCTGATTGTTGTTTTGGTGTTGACACCGATTTTAGTTTAGGTTAATGATTATGATTGAGATTAAGTCCTGATCGGGGATTAGGCACGGTGTTGAAAAGTCCTAACCTGGAGGGTTAGGTGTGAGAAAATCCTAGCTTGAAGGGCTAGGTGTGAAAAGTCCTAACCTGGAGGGTTAGGTGGGGAAAAATCCTAGCTTGGAGGGCTAGGTGTGAAAAGTCCTAACTTGGAGGGTTAGGTGTGAAAAAATCCTAGCTTGGAGGGCTAGGTGTGAAAATTCCTAACCTGGAGGGTTAGGTGTGGAAAAATCCTTGCTCGGAGGGCTAAGTGTGAAAAGTCCTAACTTGGAGGGTTAGGTGTGAAAATGTCCTGGCTTGGAGGGTCAGGTCCTAGCTTGGAGGGCTAGGTTGATGAAATCCGGGCTTATAGGGCCAGGTCCTAGCTTGGAGGGCTAGGTTGATGAAATCCTGGCTTGGAGGACCAAGTCCTAGCTTGGAGGGCTAGGTTGGATGAAATCCTAGCATGGAGGGCTAGGTTGGAGTACCTGGATCGGTCTGGTGACCGATCGGGGAAGTTGGCACGGTGCTCCTTCGTGGATCGGTCTGGTGACCGATCCAGCGATGACTGATCGGACTGGTGATCGATCAGGGAGCACACAGTGAGGTTGGGAACCTGATGCTGGCCCCTGATCGGTCTGGTTACCGATCAGGGAGCATGCAGTTCACTCACTGCTCTACTCTTGATCGGTCTGGTGACCGATCAGGGAGCATACAGTGGGTTTTGGTTCCCCTTACTACTTGGCTCCTGATCGGTCTGGTGACCGATCTGGAACACTGTTCGGATTGTTCTGGTGAACGATCAAGTGTCGTGAGTT
This sequence comes from Boesenbergia rotunda, assembly GCA_024364735.1. Lineage (NCBI taxonomy): Eukaryota > Viridiplantae > Streptophyta > Magnoliopsida > Zingiberales > Zingiberaceae > Boesenbergia > Boesenbergia rotunda. The sequence continues at coordinate 204,547 of JAGFNQ010006636.1, forward strand.
CCTCACTATGACCGATCAAGACGGAGCCTGATCGATTTGAGCATGCCCTGATCGGTCTGGTGACCGATCAGGAGGGTTGGATTGCGAAGCTAAGAAATCACCCTGTAAAGGGGTGGATCGGACTGGTGACCGATCCACAACCTGGGATCGGTCTGGTGATCGGTCCTAGAGAAATCGCGATTTCTGATTGAGCGTTGGGGACCGATCAGGATGGAGCCTGATCGGTTTGAACCGACTCTGATCAGTCTGGTGACCGATCAGGAGGCTCTCTGATCGGTCCGGTGACCTATCACTTTAATTCAAAATGCACTGTCAGACAGTCTGATCGCGTCTGAACACATCTGATTTCTCTGTGCTTAATCTCTTATACTTGATTCACTGCTGATTTGCTGTGCTAATGCTCTAATTAAGTGTGCAGGTGACAGCGATGGATTCAAACACTCAAGGAGAGTCAATGGAGGTCTTTCCTTGGAGCAGGTTTGTCCATTTGCCATCTCAGGTTGCAACGGACGCTGGCGCTGGCTAGAGCTGCTGATTGGGGCTGGTCTGAGGGAAGCTCAGGAAGTCTAGGAGATCTCAGTAGGCTGGTGGTTGCAGGTGAACAGCTGGAGGCTGCAGTGAGATGACCTGGCGATCAGTGGAGGGACTTAAGCGCTTGGTGGCGATGAAGTCTCAATAACGAAGTTCTCCATATTGTGCTTGTGCGATCTATGGTTCCATCATCTTGAGCAAGCAACTGTGATTACTCTACTGTCTGAAGCAACCTCTGTTACTTGAGCATTTGGAAGAAGAACCAGGAAGCTTGGCGACTCCATCATCGAGAAGACACTAAGAAGGGAGTTCTTGCGTGAGATCTGCGCTGGGTGGAGCTCGGTGAGAAGTTTGCTTGGGTTCTTGCTATCCTAAGTGCTCTGTAAGATCCTTCCTGTGTTTCATTGTGCTTAAAACTTTATCTTTATTAAAATGCTGTGGAGAGGTTACTCCACAGAGAAAGAGGTTGCTTACTATCCGAATTTTCCGGGGCTTGATCTGTCGATGATCAAAGGATCGCCTACCTTACGGGCACACCAAAGAGTAGGGGCAAGTTATCCCCGAACATTGTAAATCCTCTTGTTAGCGTTCTTGTGTTTGTTCTTAGCTTAGGGTTCATTTCTGCATACTCTGTTTTCCTTTAGCTTCCGCTGTGCTACTAACATTTGAGGTGCAGAAAATCGATAGTGCTAAAGATTAAGTGTCTGGTTATATTCACCCCCCCTCTCTAGCCATCCAAGTTCCAATAAGTGGTATCAGAGCTTGGGGCTCTGTATAAGTGGATTAACAACCGATAGCCAACTACAATGGTTTCGAGAGAACGTTTTTCCACCACCCGACCTCCCTTCTTCGATGGAGCAGATTTTCAATATTGGAGATCGAAGATGGAGTATTATCTAAAGATGGATATCAACACTTGGTTCACTGTGAAGGAGGGTTTTACCCCTCCAAAGGATGATGAAGGCAAAGAACTAGAATCATGGCGTTGGTCGCCTGAGCAAACCCGGAAGAGTGAAGCCGATGCGAAGGCGGTGGTGACCCTACAATGTGGCATGAACAAAGATCAACTCATCAAGGTTGGTTCCTTCACAAGTGCAAAAGATTTGTGGAATAAACTCATTGAACTCCATGAGGGCTCCCGAGATTCAAGAATCGCCAAGAGTCATTTGTTCCTCAACCAACTACAAAACCTAACCATGAAGGAAAATGAAACGGTGAGTGAACTTCATAGCCGGTTCAAGGAAGTCCTCAATTGTGTTCATTCTATTGATGAAAAGGTCGAGAACCGTGACTTTGTGGTCATCCATGGTGGATGCCTACAAAGTTTCTAAGGACTTATCAATTGTAAAGTTAGATGATTTATTTTGTGAGATGGAACTTCATGAAATGACTAACAAAGGCCCCAGGGACAAGGGGATTGCCTTAGTTGCAGGAGAAAAGAACAAGAAGAAGAAGGAGAAGAAGAAGAAGAAGGAGAAGGAAGTCTCTTCATCTTCATCCTCATCCGAGTCTGAGTCCGAATCCGAGGAGGATGGCAGCGGCTCTTCTTCCTCCTAGATGGCCAATTTTGTTAGAAGGATGATGAGGATGGGTCGACACTTCAAGGGTAAAGGTAACCCAAGTGAAGTTAAGTTTGATAAGAATAATATTACTTGCTATGAATGTAGTAAGAAAGGGCACTTCAAGAAGGACTGCCCAAAGCTCAAGAAGAAGGAGGATAGATCCAAAAAGAAGAAGAAGGGTTAGAAGGCCACTTGGGGTGAATCCTCCTCAAGTTCATCCGAAGAAGAGAAGGATGAGAAGAGTACACGACATGTGGCACTCATGGCATTGGAAGATCAAGAGAGCAGTGATGAATCGAGTGACTCCTCAAACGCGGCTTCATCATCTTCGGATGATGAAGAGGTAATCACTCCCGAACTTGAGAAATGCTATACAGCAATTGCATGCTTAACCAATATGTTGAAAAAATCAAAAATTAAGGTTAAATCGTTGCAATTAGAAGTTGAACAATTGAAATCCTCTAGAGATGAGGATGTTGATGATTTGCATGTTGAATTGTTAGAGGAGGAAAATAAATCATTGATGAGTGAAGTTGAGAAACTCAAGAGTGTTCTTGAGAAGTTCTCAACAAGCTCAATGACCTTAGACATGATCTTGAATGCCCAAAGGGCAGTCTACAATAGGGCCGGTATTGGTTACCGATCCAAAGAACCATCATTTGTGTCCTTAATGTCTAGGTCTGATGTTAGACAATCTAAGACACCTAGAGTCCAAAGAAAAGTAGTCAAGGCATGGGTGCCTAAGTCTTGTTTAGTAGGTGCTTTAGGTCCCAAGGTTTGGGTACCTAAATCTTCTAATTTTTGATTTGTATAGGTTGTGATTGAGGGGGAGCATCTATCAACTTGGTTCATTGATAGTGGGTTCTCCAAACACATGACCGGTGATAGATCATTGTTTACTACACTTCAAAGAAAAAGTAGAGGTAATGTTTCATTTGATAACAATGGTAGTCTTAAGGTCATAGGAATAGGAGACATTCAAATATCCGAATGTCTTAGGATTAAGAAAGCCCTTCTAGTCAAGGGGATGACATTTAATCTCCTAAGTGTCAGTCAATTGTGTGATGCGGGTTACACAATTGATTTCCAATCAAGTCAATGTCTAGTTAGACAACATGACAATGTTGACACAGTACTAGTAGGAACAAGAATAGATAACATTTACCAAGTTTCCTTTAAAAGTGCTACTAATGCTTTAGCTAAGTGTCTCATGTCAAAAGAAGAGGAGTCCACCCTTTGGCACCGGAGACTAGCACATGTTAACATGAAGAATATCCGAAAATTGGTCAATAAGGGATTAGTTCGTGGCTTATCAAGCATCAAGTATGAAAAGGACAAACTTTGTGATGCATGTCAAATGGGTAAGCAAACAAAATCTGCACATAAAGGTAAAAGCGCTGTAAGTAAATCTACCGCTTTAGATTTACTTCATATGGACTTGTTTGATTGTAGCACTATCATATCTTTGAATGGAAGTAGATATTGTTTTGTTATCATTGATGATTTTACTAGATATACATGGACTTATTTTCTAAAATATAAGGACCAAACCTTAGATGTTTTCATTTCTTTTTGTAGAAGAGTTGAAAATGAGAAATCATCAACTATTAAGACAATAAAAGTGATCATGGAGGTGAATTTCAAAACCAACGGTTTTTAGAGTTTTGTCAAGATAGAGGGTATAGACACGAGTTCTCTACTCCTAGAACACTACAACAAAATGGTGTTGTAGAGAGGAAGAACCGGGTCTTACAAGAGGCTGCGTGAAACATGCTTAATGAGTACTCACTACCGAGCTACTTATGGGCCGAAGTGCTACGTGCAAAACCGAGTTCTCATCCATAGGTTCTTAGGTAAGACTCCCCATAAACTTTGGTTTGGAAAACCACCTATGGTTAAACATCTTAGGGTGTTTGGTTGTAAGGTGTATATCCTAAACACCAAGGGTCGCCTTGGAAAGTTCACGGCAAAGGCTGATGAAGGGATATTAGCCGGGTACTCCCATGTTGGCAAAACCTACCGAGTCTACAACAAGAAGTCTAGATTGGTTGAAGAATCTTCTGATGTTGTCTTTGAGGAAATTCCAAGATCAAATGATCAACCAGAAGATGTCGAAGGAGTTCAATTCGAACTCAGGCAACTGGGTTTGGATGAAAGTCCAAATGTTGTTGATAATGGTGATGAGTCTGATAATAGTGAGCCTAGACAAACCATCGACTAGCCGAATCCTGAGGTTGAGCCGATGTCTAGTGAAACCATTCAAGAAGCACCACCAACCCTAGGACAACTAGGTTAGCCTCTAGCCATCCCCAAGACCAAATTGTTGGAGACATCCATCATGGGGTTAGGACTAGATCATTCTTCCGGAATGAGGCTAATGAGGTTGCCCCGATTTTCGAAATTGAACCTAGAAAAATTGATGAAGCATTAAATGATCCCGATTGGATCATTGCCATGCAAGATGAACTAGGTCAATTTGAAAGAAGTCAAGTTTGGGACTTAGTCCCTAGACCTAAGAAGACCACCATTTTTGAACCAAATGGGTCTTTAAAAATAAATTGAACCATAAGGGAGAAATCATAAGAAACAAGGCACGCTTAGTAGCCAAGGGCTACAGTCAATTTGAAGGCCTTGATTATGATGAGACCTATGCTCCCGTGGCCCGATTAGAGTTCATCCGATTGATGCTTGCATTTGCAGCACATCGGGGTTTCAAGCTATATCAAATGGATGTCAAATCGGCCTTTCTAAATGGTTTAATAAGAGAAGAGGTCTATGTCGAACAACCTTCGAGGTTTGATAGTACCGAATTCCCAAACCATGTATTAAGCTCAAGAAGGCGCTTTATGGCCTTAATCAAGCACCCCGAGCTTGGTATGAGCGGTTGTCGACGTTCCTAATTGAAAAAGGCTTTGTTAGAGGTCAAATAGACCCTACACTATTACTACGTAGAGATGGTGACAATATATTTGTATCCCAAGTATATGTCGATGACATTATTTGTGGCTCAAACAACAAGTGCTATTTGAATGAATTCATTGCACACATGGAGAGTGAATTTGAAATGAGTCTCGTGGGAGAGTTGACTTTCTTCCTTGGACTTAAAATCAAACAAACCCGAGATAGGATCCATGTGCACCAATCAAAGTATACTCAAGAGATGCTTCGAAAATTCAACATGAGTGATTCAAAAGAGTTAACCACTCCCATGGCTACAAACACAAGATTAGACAATGATGAGAGTGGTAAACCAGTTGATTTGACTCAATACCGGAGTATGATAGGAAGTCTGCTATACCTCACAGCTAGTCGACTTGACATACATTTTGCTGTGGGTATGTGCGCTAGGTATCAAGTTTGTACAAAGAAATCTCACTTAATTGCTATTAAGAGAATTTTGAGATACCTTAAGGGCACAATAGGAGTTGGTCTTTGGTACCCCCGTATCGAGTCTTTTGATCTAATTGGCTATACCAATTCTGACTATGCTGGGTGCAAGTTGGACCGGAAAAGCACAAGTGGGGGCTGCCAATTTTTAGGATCATCTTTAGTTAGTTGGTCAAGTCGGAAGCAACACTGTCTTGCTCTCTCCACGACCGAGGCAGAATATATTACTATGGGAGAGAGCATATCGCAATTGTTGTGGATAATTAATACTCTAGAGGACTATGGATTAAGCTACAAGGGTGTGCAAGTGTTGTGTGACAACATGAGCACAATTAACCTAACCAAGAATCCGGTCCATCACTTTGGAACCAAACATATTGAAGTGCGTCACCACTTCATTAGGGATCATGTTGCTAGAGGAGATGTTGTACTCTCATATGTAGAGTCCAAATCAAATCTAGCGGACATTTTCACTAAACCACTCCTCGAAAATGTAGCTTCATAAGAAGTGAGTTGGGAATGTGTTGCGCTTCATAGACATCAAAATGTCAAAACCCTTCATGATCAATTCGAATTGTTGGGATACAATTGGGTATCTTGGGGACATCTCACACAAACTATAAGGTTCAATAAAACATTTTTGTTTGCTAGAAATGGGGTGAGATGCTAGGATCAACTAAATTTCTCGAAATGTCAATGCATCCCTTGAGAAATTTGGTTGACGAGATAAAAATCAATTCGGTGATCAAGTATGGGGAAAACCAATGCATAACACATGTGTACTTGGCTCCATGATCATACTTGGACATTCCAATCAAGTAAACTTGATTAGAGACTTGAATTTGGGACAAACTTGCTTGAAATTGCTTGAATGTTTGTTGATTGAGTTTGACTCCACTTGGGTGGAGCAAAGTGATTGTAAACTCAAATGGACCTTTGATCCTCCTTCAGGGATCAAGTATAGTCAAGGGATCACCTCCAAGATCGATAACTTTCATCAGATCTTATCAGAAATCGTTTGGAAGTTTGAAACTGAAAGTTTCAGATCGTATCAGGAAAAATCAGGAAGCCTGATCGGTCACCGGACCGATCAGGAGTAGGACTGATTGGTCCAATAGACCGATCAAGATGTTTCGCGATTAACCACAGAAATTTCTCTGTGTTGGTCTAGATCGGTCCCCGGACCGAACTGGACCTCCTCGTGGTGATCGGTCCACAGACCGATCAGAGAGGTCGCAGAACACTTCACGAAAAATTGACCAAACATTCTGTGTTGGCCTGGATCGGTCCCCGGACCGATCTGGAACCCTGTTGTGATCGGTCCACAGACCGATCAGGGGGCTCACGGAAAAACCTCCAAACCTACTGTTCGCTTCCTGATCGAGCAACCGATCGATCAGGGGCCTGTCTGATCGGTTACCCGACCGATCAGGACCAGGCCAGTCCGATCAGGCCAAAGCCTGATCGGTCTGGACACTCCCAGATCGAACGGTGATTCGAGTTCCAGGTTCCCTAATGCTGCTTGTGAACAGACCTTTCAATCTCGAACTTTCAAGTTACTTTCTTACCGGTCCATTGATGGGCCATTCCTAGCTGAGTACTGTCCCTCCATTGTGGAGATAATCACCTTCTAGAACCTGGGTTTTCTCCTTTCCCTCGAAAGAACTATAAACTATGACCTTGTCTCATAATTCTACAATAACCTTCAACAAGGACCTCAAGGGGGCTTTGAATTCACTACCCGTGTAGCCAAGAGAAATCTTGATTTCTCTTATGAGATCCTGGCGGAGTATCTGGGCGGTCGTCGATCGCCTGACTTGTATTCTATCTATCCTGAACTCCCTGACTCTTTGTTGGCTCCTTTTGCGGACGTCACCCCCAACACTATCTATCAGCACTTCTTTGGCCATCCTCGACCAGCCGGTCTTGATGAGTTGGGCCCTAACTTTCCGACGTTTGCAGCGCTCCGTCTCTCCCCTGTTGATTACATTCTGTTCAAGATAATCACAAACTGCATCCTGCCGATCACTTCTAAACCCTTGACCGAGATCCGACCTTACCATTGCCTGATACTCTATGGTATGCACCGCTGCATGGACTTTGACATCATGGAGAGCATTATTCAATCCATCCTATCCTATAGAGAGCCGAGCCGACGCATTGCCTATATGCCATTAAGTCAGGTCATCATTGACTGGCTTATGTCAGTAGGTGTTGATGTAACCAAGGGCAGGACGGAGCCCATGGTGAGACAGGATTGTAGACTTGGCAAGCGGGCGTTTGCCAAGTCTGGCATTATCATCCGGGATCACGATCGGGCTCTGGTTTGGAAGGATGGGAGGGGTCTTGGTGAGCTACATGGGGGAGTCCCACACTTTCCGGCACCAACAGATGCTGCTGCACATCATGAGGCTCCCGCTGCTGCTGCTGACTATGACGATGAGCCAGAGCCAGACTTGCGCTGGCAGATTTCAGAGCTTGATCGGACTATCCAGCACAATCTTCATTTGCGAGAGCTCTATCGCGAGGAGGCCCACTCGGAGTTCCGATCCTTCGATCGCAGACTGACCGCGGTGGAGTCCGATGTCTCGGGGGTCCATTCTGCAGCAGTGGTGGTACGACGAGTGGCGCCGGCACACCTTTCCAGGAGATGCGCCCTCTGGTAGTGCTGCACCGGGGTCTTTTGTTCCTGATGATGCCACGATGGATGACCCTATGCATGATGACCCCCCCCAGAGATGGTTGATGTATTCTGCTTCTACCTGTGACTTGACTATTTACCTGTCTGGATTATATGACTCTATGGCTAGATGCCTATGATTTGACTTTGATGGTTTTTGTGCTGTATTTGCCTTGACTTTGATGCGATGTGCTGCATCTGCTATAACTGACTTTTATGTTTTACTATATTATGCTTATTGTTGGTTTTTATGATTGTTCATATGATTGCTATCATCATGTATGCCTTAATATGCATTGCTATGCTTATGACTTCATTTGATTGTTTTTCCATGCCTTATCTTTATCGTATATGCCTTCAAAATTCAATCAAATCTTTTGTTGATTTGGGAAACCCCTAGGGTTGAGGGGGAGTATGATTAAACTTAACAACCCGTCTGACCTTTTTCGGTGTTTGACAAAGGGGGAGAGTGTGGTTGGTTAAGTTTAGGATGATTATGTTGTAGGGGGAGGATCCTGATTCCCCTATGATTCTGAAATTTGACAAAATTGACTTCAAATCCCTAAACATAAAATCGGGTTGTCAGACAATAAAAAGGGGGAAATTGTTGATGCAGTCTGACCCTGATTGTTATTTTGGTGTTGACACTGATTTTAGTTTAGGTTGATGATTATGATTGAGATTAAGTCCTGATCGGGGATTAGGCACGGTGTTGAAAAGTCCTAACCTGGAGGGTTAGGTGTGAGAAAATTCTAGCTTGAAGGGCTAGGTGTGAAAAGTCCTAACCTGGAGGGTTAGGTGGGGAAAAATACTAGCTTGAAGGGCTAGGTGTGGAATGTCCTAACCTGGAGGGTTAGGTGTGAGCAAATCCTAGCTTGGAGGGCTAGGTGTGAAAAGTCCTAACCTGGAGGGTTACGTGTGAAAAAATCCTAGCATGGAGGGCTAGGTGTGAAAAGTCCTAACCTGGAGGGTTAGGTGTGAAAAAGTTCTGGCTTGGAGGGTCAGGTCCTAGCCTGGAGGGCTAGGTTGATGAAATCCCGTCTTGGAGGGCCAAGTCCTAGCTTGGAGGGCTAGGTTGATAAAATCCCGGCTTGGAGGGCCAAGTCCTAGCTTGGAGGGCTAGGTTGATGAAATCCTAGCCTGGAGGGCTAGGTTGGAGTCCCTGGATCGGTCTGGTAAACAATCAGGGAAGTTGGCACGGTGCTCCTTCGTGGATCGGTCTGGTGACCGATCCAACGATGACTAATCGGATTGGTGACCGATCAGGGAGCACACAGTGAGGTTGGGAACCTGTTGCTCGGCCCCTGATCGGTCTGGTGACCGATCAGGGAGCATGCAATTCACTCACTGCTCTACTCCTGATCGGTCTGGTGACCGATCATGGAGCATACAGTGGGTTTTGGTTCCCCTTACTGCTTGGCTCTTGATGGTCTGGTGACCGATCTGGAACACTGTTCGGATCGTTCTGGTGAACGATCAAGTGTCGCGAGTTCCTCACTATGACCGATCAGGACGGAGCCTGATCGGTCTGAGCATGCCCTAATCGGTCTGGTGACCGATCAGGAGGGTTGGACTACGAAGCTAAGAAATCACCCTGCAAAGGGGTGGATCGAACTAGTGACCGATCCACAACTTGGGATCGGTCTGGTGATCGGTCCCAGAGAAATCGCGATTTCTGATTGAGCGTTGAGGACCGATCAGGATGGAGCCTGATCGGTCTGAAACCACTCTGATCGGTCTGGTGACCGATCAAGAGGCTCTTTGATCGGTCCGGTGACCGATCACTTTAATTTAAAATGCACTGTTAGATGCTCTGATCGCATCTGAACACATATGATTTCTCTGCGCTTAATCTGTGATACTTGATTCACTGCTGATTTGCTATGCTAATGCTCTGATTAAGAGTGCAGGTGACAGGGATGGATTCAAACACTCAAGGAGAGTCAATGGAGGTCTTTCCTTGGAGCAGGTTTGTCCATTTGTCATCTCAGGTTGCAACGAACGCTGGCGCTGTGTAACGCCCTAAAATTCCCATTTTTAGTTCTTAAAGTCCTTAGAATTATTTAAAAATGGTTTAGAAATATTCTAGATATTTTTAGGAATTTTTAGAATATTTTTATGGAATTTTCCGAGTCCGTTTGGTATTTTAAAAAAAGGGAGAAAGAAAAAAAAGGGAAAAACCACTTAAGGGCAGCCGGTGGTTCGAACCCGCGACCACCCCGGAACCAGAAACGAGCGCGACCAGCTGGGCTAGGGTATCAAGCACAGCAAAGGATGGAGAGAAATATATTTAAGGTGTAGTTAGGTTAATCCGCCCCCATAAGTATAAATAGGTAATTAAAGAGAGAAGTTTTATTTCTCTCCTCTCCAAACCCTCACGCCGACTTCTCCTCTCTTGGGCGAAACAACACCAAGCTCTAGGGGGCCGGCCAAGGCTCTTCTCCAAGAGATCTTCCAATATTCGGAATCCCCGCGACGAGAGGAACGCGTAGGCGCGAAGAATTCTCCGAGATCTCAAGTTTCTCCCGAGCTATAGACGTCAATCTTGGTTGTAAGTCCAAGATATCAAGGTAAGTACTGCTCACCTGCAGTAAGAGGCGGTTTTTCCACGAGAATTTCCTTAAAAGTTTTTAAAAGAGATATTTCCTTTTTGTTTGATTTTTTGCATGTGATCTTAGTTCATTATATGCTTATATATGTTGATTAAGTACCCTATGTGAGTTTAGGGTCCAAGAAAAGCTATGAGAAAAGGAAAGAGAAGATAAAGATAAGAAAAGAAAAGGCCAAGGCCTTAAGAAATCCCCAAAAGTCAAGACTTAGGGATTTTAGCACGCAAGGTGCTCGAGAAAATGCCAAGGCATTTACAGATAAGAAAGAAAAGAAAGAAAAGCTATTTTATTTTCTAAGGCCAGTACCCGGCGTCCAAGGGCGTCGTTAAAGAAATCCAGGTGTCCAATTCCAAGGTCTTGGCCCTGGTAGACCAAGGTCTGCTCTATTAGGATTGGTGGCTCGCTACCCCAACCTTTTAGGGAACGCGCATATGAGATGGTACTTACGTCTTCAGTGGATCCAAGTGATTATTATTTTCAAGTATATGCTTTAGCAAAGTTTCGAAAGTTTAAGAAAGTTTTCAAAAGTTAAAGAATAGCTAAAGTTTCAAGTTGAGCCAAGAAAAGTAAATTGAGATTTATTATTGCTTAAGTATGCATGTTTTGAGTTATACATGTTCTTAGTTTTCTTTCAAGCATATTAGTATCTCATATGATTTTCATATTGTTCTAGAAGCATGTTTGCACATTTCGAGATTTTGTGAGCTAGATAGTACTTACTAAGCTTTTTGCTTACTAGTTGCATTTCCTCTTACTGCAGATAAAGGTAAAGGCAAGCAATTCTGAAGGAAGGCGACGAGGAGGTGCTGAGTAAAGTGTGTGTGGTGGCTGATTTTGGAGAGATCCTTGAGACGAGACAATTTAGTTATTTGAATTACAATGTTTTAGTTTATTCAAATTTCGAGCTCTTGCTTTATGGAGTTTAGCGAACATTTAAGCTTTGGACAGTCTCGCATGCTCAATTTCTTAGAATAAAGATTCCATGTCATTTTATTTAGCTTACATATCCTTATGATTGCATTGGATGAGTAGAAGTGTGAGTAGTTTGAAATATTGATACCTTGTTAGAAATATAGATGCATGTGCCAAGATAGTATTAATTTCTCTTTGAATCAAGTTTTATTGCTTAAATATGTTTAGAAGAGTTGCATTCACATTTCATAATGCTTTAGCAAGGTTATAGAACATGTATTTGGTGTTATGAATGCATAGGAGTCAAGATTGGTACACACTCTATTGTTAAAGTTCATATAACCTTGAATAGCTTATTTTCTTCCGCAAAAGTCCTAATTACAAGTTTATGGATTCATTTTGATTGGCTAAATTGATTGGAAAACTGGCCTAGAGTATAGAAATGGTGTCATGATTCTATTTGGCTCGAAAGTATAGGTTTGGTGGAGTTTTGAAGCAAGTGCCGAAATCTGAAAATTCTGTTTTCAGGCCTATCAGTCGACTGATACAGTATCAGTCGACTGATACCCGAAAGTGGAGTTGGGCGAGGCAAGTTTCAATAAGTTTCATCTTAGGAGTTTTTGAGGAAGAAAGTGTGACATGGTATCATGCATGACTATTAGAGTTAGTATATCATAGATAGATTTAAATTGAGAAGAAAAAAAAAGATTTTCGCATTTTTAGTCATGTATCAAAAGTCGAGAAGTAGAGAGAAGTAACGATCCGTCAGAAGCAGAGAAGGCGGGTCGTTACACGCTGGCTGGAGCTACTGACTGGGGTTGGTCTGAGGGAAGCTCAGGGAGTCCAGGAGAGCTCAGTAGGCTGGTGGTTGCAGGTGAGCAGCTGGAGGTTGCAGTGAGATGACCTGGCGATCAGTGGAGGGACTTAAGCGCTTGGTGGCGAAGATGTCTCAATAACGAAGTTCTCAATATTGTGCTTGTGTGATCTGTGGTTCCATCATCTTGAGCAAGCAACTGCGATTACTCTATTGTCTGAAGCAACCTCTGTTACTTGAGCATTTGGAAGAAGAACCAGGAAGCTTGGTGAGTCCATCAGCGAGAAGACACCAAGAAGGGAGTTCTTGCGTGAGATCTGCGCTGGGTGGAGCTCGGTGAGAAGTTTGCTTGGGTTCTTGCTGTCCTAAGAGCTTTGTAAGATCCTTCATGTGTTTCATTGTGCTTAAAACTTTATCTTTGTTGAAACGCTGTGGAGAGGTTACTCCACCGAGAAGGAGGTTGCTTACTATCCGGATTTTCCGGGGCTTGATCTGCCGACGATCAAGGGATCGCCCACCTTACGGGCACGCCAAGGAGCAGGGGAAAGTTATCCCCAAACCTTGTAAACCCTCTTGTTAGCGTTCTTGTGTTTGTTCTTAGCTTAGGGTTCATTTCTGTATACTCTGTTTTCCTTTAGCTTCCGCTGTGCTACTAACATTTGAGGTGCAGAAAATCGATAGTGCTAAAGATTAAGTGTCTGGCTATATTCACCCCCCCTCTATAGCCATCCAAGTTCCAACAAGTGGAATCAGCGCTTGGGGCTCTGTACAAGCGGATTAACAACAGAGAGTCAACTACAATGGCTTTGAGAGAAGGTTTTTCCACCACCCGACCTCCCTTCTTCGATGGAGCAGATTTTCAATATTGGAGATCGAAGATGGAGTATTATCTAAAGATGGATATCAACACTTGGTTCGCTGAGAAGGAGGGTTTTACCCCTTCAAAGGATGATGAAGGCAAAGAACTAGAATCATGACGTTGGTCGGCTGAGCAAACCCGGAAGAGTGAAGCCGATGCGAAGGCGGTGGTGACCCTACAATGTGGCATGAACAAAGATCAACTCATCAAGGTTGGTCCCTTCACAAGTGCAAAAGATTTGTGGAATAAACTCATTAAACTCCATGAGGGCACCCGAGATTCAAGAATCGCCAAGAGGGATTTGTTTCTCAACCAACTACAAAAGCTAACCATGAAGGAAAATGAAATGGTGAGTGAACTTTATAGCCAGTTCAAGGAAGTCCTCAATGGTCTTCATTCTATTGATGAAAAGGATGAGAACCGCGACTTTGTGGTCATCCATGGTGGATGCCTACAAAGTTTCTAAGGACTTATCAATTGTAATGATAGATGATTTATTTTGTGAGATGAAACTTCATGAAATGACTAACAAAGGCCCCAAGGAGAAGGGGATTGCCTTAGTTACAGGAGAAAAGAACAAGAAGAAGAAGGAGGAGAAGAAGGAGAAGGAAGTCTCTTCATCTTCATCTTCATCTTCATCCTCATCCGAGTCCGAGTCCGAGTCCGAATCCGAGGAGGATGGCAGCGACACTTCTTCCTCCGAGATGGACAATTTCGTTAGAAGGATGATGAGGAAGGGTCGACGCTTCAAGGGTAAAGGTAACCCAAGTGAAGTTAAGCTTGATAAGAATAATATTACTTGCTATGAATGTAGTAAGAAAGGGCACTTCAAGAAGGACTGCCCAAAGCTCAAGAAGAAGGAGGATAGATCCAAAAAGAAAAAGAAGTCTTTGAAGGCCACTTGGGGTGAATCCTTCTCAAGTTCATCCGAAGAAGAGAAGGATGAGAAGAGTACATGGCATGTGACACTCATGACATTGGAAGATCAAGAGAGCAGTAATGAATCGAGTGACTCCTCAAATGCGGCTTCATCATCTTCGGATGATGAAGAGGTAATCACTCCCGAACTTGAGAAATGCTATAGAGCAATTGCATGCTTAATCAATATGTTGAAAAAGTCAAAAATTAAGGTTAAATCATTGCAATTAGATGTTGAACAATTGAAATCCTCTAGAGATGAGGATGTTGATGATTTGCATGTTGAATTGTTAGAGGAGGAAAATAAATCATTTAAGAGTGAAGTTGAGAAACTCAAGAGTGTTCTTGAGAAGTTCTCAACAATCTCAATGACCATAGACATGATCTTGAATGCCTAAAGGGCAGTCTACAATAGGGCCGGTATTGGTTACCGACCCAAAGAACTATCATTTGTGTCCTTAATGTCTAAGACTGATGTTAGACAATCTAAGACACCTAGAGTGCAAAGAAAAGTAGTCAAGGCATGGGTGCCTAAGTCTTGTTTAGTAGGTGCTTTAGGTCCCAAGATTTGGGTACCTAAATCTTCTATTTTTTGAATTGTGTAGGTTGTGATTGAGGGGGAGCATCTATCAACTTGGTTCGTTAATAGTGGGTGCTCCAAACACATGACCGGTGATAGATCATTGTTTACTACACTTCAAAGAAAAAGTAGAGGTAATGTTTCATTTGGTAACAATGGTAGTCGTAAGGTTATAGGAATAGGAGACATTCAAATATCCAAATGTCTTAGGATTAAGAATGTCCTTCTAGTCAAGGGGATGACATTTAATCTCCTAAGTATCAGCCAATTGTGTGATGTGGGTTACACAATTAATTTCTAATCAAGTCAATGTCTAGTTAGACAATATGACAATATTGACACGGTACTAGTAGGAACAAGAGTAGATAATATTTACTAAGTTTCCTTTAAAAGTGCTACTAATGCTTTAGCTAAGTGTCTCATGTCAAAAGAAGAGGAGTCCACCCTTTGGCACCAAAGACTAGCACATGTGAACATGAAGAATATCCATAAATTGGCCAACAAGGGATTAGTTCGTGGCTTACCAAGCATCAAGTATGAAAAGGACAAACTTTGTGATGCATGTCAAATGGGTAAGCAAACAAAATTTGCACATAAAAGTAAAAGCGCTGTAAGTACATCTACCGCTTTAGATTTACTTCATATGGACTTGTTTGATTGTAGCACTATCATTCAGAAATGAAACCAAATTCAGAATTGATTCAAGTGCGAAGTAAGCTGACCTAGTGCAATTGTTCACTATACAAACCACCTAGCTAATAAGAACGCAGAATTGAAACACTAATTAGAGCAGAAACGATCCAATAAACTGAGACAACGTTCAGAAATGAAAATGGCACGTTGAAATTAAAATTACAGCTAATAACATAAATTCATTAAGAAAACTAAGCTTCAATCCATTCCTTAGCTCATGATCTTCTTGTCGTCACACAAGAGTAAGCCTCGAACCCCTTAGCTCCACAGATCGCTGGAAAACCCGACTCTATGATCAAATCAGCTCAAACTCTGCATCCAGTTGAGGAAAACCAATCCGATCTCTTCGATCTCGCTATGTTGGATTGCTATGATGATTTGGAGATGATCAGAGCACTCTTGAGGACCCTCCGGCTAGCTCAGATGGATGGAAATGGCACACAAACAAGATCCAATCAATCAAATTACAAATCTGACGAAACCCTCAATCAGCTTTGTTTTTTTGTGTAAATTGGAGCTGGAAATCTCATGGAGAAGAAGATTCTACGATCTAGATCTTGATCCGAAGTTAAATTGAAGTGGTCACGCCCTCTGCTGAAGGAAACTTGAAGAAAAACGAAGAACAGTGCTCAAAACGCGAAGAACTGGAACTGGCGAAGACGCGAGAAGCCGATCTGAGCAGAGCAGCAGTTAATATATTTTCAGAAATGAATGACCGAGATTCACTTAACTCCATCCAACGGCTAGATCTCTTCAGATTTGAATCAAACTTCCCAAATCTTGATCAAGGGTCAGGATCTGCCTCTCAGTAGCTCGGATCTTCCAGATTTGCAGCGGATGGCTCAGATCAACCTGATCTTTGAATGGACGGTCTAGATCCCTCTGATCTTGATCCAACATCTAGATGATCTCTGATTTGGATGAAATCTTCAGATCTTGATCCAAGTGCTTGATTAACATTAACCTCTGCTCGGATTGCCTCAAAGTTCTCAGATGGCGAAGATCTAACTATTTTTTAAAATCGAACAACCCATATTAGTCGATGCTTGATCACTCGATCCGGGTCCACTTCTGACTCAAGTTTGACCCAGCATGACCTAGGTCCATGATCCTTCCAAGCCTACAAAAGTAGATCAACAATTTAGTAGCAAAATAATTCAAATGTATCAAGATTTATAATAAAGCCCAAAATAGAATAGATTCATGAAACTTAGTCTAAATTCAATATTAAGCAAGTAAAATATGGGTCAAACATGGACTTAAGAATCTGAAATAATCAATAAAATAACACTTATCAACTCCCCCACACTTAAGCTTGAGCGTCTCGCGAAAACTACTAAATATGTATCCCTTAGATTCTTTCCAAACATAGTTAGAACCAATTGAAAAGAAATTACCTAAGGTTGTCAATTCTCAAAAATCTAAGCTCTATGGATTAGTATCTCGTCCTTAAATCAACAACTTAGCATTTTCATCCTTCATGATTCATTGAGATGAATTTAACTCACTAAGCCTTTCAAGGGAAATTTTTGGTGGCTCTCTTTTTGAGTTCTAAGTTCATGATGAAAATGGAGCTCACTCATATACACATGCTTTTTGCACTACCATAGGCTTGCTTGTTATCTACTCTCCAACATTATTCATGATCATCTATAAAAGTATATTCAAACAAATTAGAGACATATGAAATGGTAAGAATGAAGTGAAAGCTAAGAAAAATAGAAAAGTTGATGAATTGGTAAACTTGGATGCTCAAGAATATTTCCCATGCACTTTGCCCTCTTTATAGTCTTCTATGGAAGTCAAAAGTGTGGTGGAGTAAAAATTTTACATTGCCCTTGATTCGGATGAAGAAAACCATATTAGTCTCAATGTGCCAATGTTGCTCTTGCGTGCCAACCTTGCTTACTTTTTCCTTTTTTTTTCCTGCTTTCTTGGTCAGTCATGTTGTGGCCAGCTTCAATTCCTTATCAGAACTAGCTCCCATTACACTCTAATGTGAGCTTTCATACGAATTGCCTCTGCTGTTCCCTTAGTTTCCAACTCTTCTTCTTCTTTTTTTTTTGCATCTAAGTTTTTTTTTCTGTTTTAATCTAAAAAACTGCCAATGGAGTCAAACTTCATTTGGAAACATTTCGGACCAAAGTTGTATCATAGAAGCTTGAGACATCAAATAACAATTATGGAATTAGATGCTCCACATATAACCTTCACTAACCATCTCTTGCAACTCATTTTTGATACACATCACCTTCAATTTGGCACTCTTCTACTTTTATTCCTTTTTTTCTGCTTCAGATTCTAGCTCCACGGCATCACTTTCAAACCTTGCAATTCTCTGATTCCTCAAAACAATTAGCATCAATAGTAGTGTGGAGTTTAAGGCTTCACTTGAGAGTTTCCTTAACTGATTTTTTTCCATAGTGTTTTTTTTCTTCTCCCTTGCAGATTCTACAACAGCTCTTCAATAGATTCAACACTTTGCAGTTTACTTCGAACTCAGCTTGTATCATTCAGCAGCTCCATGTCAAACTTTCTCAGATCCCAAGCTCTCCCTTGCAATGCAGTTCAATTTTTTTTTCAGTTTCAGATTTTTTTTTTCAGCTTTTGATCAGCCTTTATTCAACCTCAATTCAGACTTTAGCAAAGTGTTGCTAATCTTAACTTCCATAATTCCAACTTCCCAATTCTTGATCCAAACCATTTGTGATACAAACTTCATTGATTTCAGATTTTTTTCTTCTTAGCACAGATTTTTTTTTTCTGCTTTTTGCGTGCCATTTGTTTTCATTTCAGATTTTTTTTCTCAGCCGAATTCAACTTGGCACAACTTTCTTGGATCTTCAAATTATGATCAAGAATCTAGATGCTTCAATTGCTTTCCTCCTTAACTACTTCATCCCACTTGTTCTTGATACCAAACTCAACTCAACTTGGCACCTTTTTGAATCAACCGCAAAAAAAATCTTTCTCTTTGAAATGAAATGCATCCTTACTACAAAATGATTCCAAAACACTAGCCACCTCCCTCACACTTGATCTTTTGTCCGTCTCGGGCAAAGTAACATCAAGAAAAATCCCAAACAAACAAGTTCATTGAAAAGTATGGTTAAGAGTAGGAAGTATGGAAAAGAAAATAGAATAAACTTGATTATTGCCAAAAATGGATATGGAAAGGAAAACAAATTGATTAGCCTCTATAGATGTGATCCAATCATAGAAATATGGTTTTGAAAGAACCTAAGCAAGTTCTAGAGTACAATCACATATGTGTGTCACAAAAATAAGGCTAATTCTCACTAGGTACAAATGATTCATCTCAAGTCTCCAATTAAGAATCCATAGCCAAGTAGTACTCAAGCATCTAAGATTTCATCCATGAGCTCAAACCCTAAATTTTAACAACCAAATTTAATTTATTTTCAAGAGACTCTAAAATGACATGAAAACAACCTAGAGGGATACATTTATTCCTACTCATTAAGAAAATTTGCCAAAAGAAATAACATGGTATTTACAATGTCTATTTATTCATCCTCTTTTACCTAGGAATTTATTATCAACAACTTGCTTCAAAAATGAACATTTACTTCTAAATCATGAAAATGTTATATATAATGAAATGTACGTGCATGAAAAGTAAACTCCCCTTAATTTGGATAGATAGCGTCCTTGAGGTCCAAATCATCCACCTCTAGCTTCTTTAATTCTTCAAAATACTTTTTGAGCCGGTGGCCATTGACTTTCCAAACAAAACCGTTAGATTCATCTTTAATTTCAACAACTCCATATGGAAAAATATTGGTTACAATAAATGGACCATCCCACCTTGACCTTAACTTACCTCTTATCAATTTGAGCTTTGATTTGTACAATAATACCTTGTCACCAATTTGGAAGTCTTTCTTCAAAATATGTTTGTCATGGAAGTTTTTGGTCTTTTCCTTGTAGATCCTTGAATTTTCAAATGTCTCTAGCCGAATCTCTTCAAGTTCTTAAAGTTGAAGTTTTCTTTCTTCTCCCACTTTGGTAGCATCAAAATTACATGCTTTTACTGCCCAATATGCTTTGTGCTCAATTTCCACGGGAAGATGACAAGCTTTTCCATAAACCAAACGGTAAGGAGACATGCCAATCGGGGTCTTGTATGCCGTTCTATAAGCCCAAAGTGCATCATCTAGCTTTTTGCTCCAATCTTTTCTAGTAGACCCAACGGTCTTTTCCAAAATTGATTTGATCTCTCTGTTAGAAATTTCAGTTTGTCCATTTGTTTGGGGATGGTAGGATGTAGAAACTTTATGTACAACCCCATATTTGCCAAGTAAGGCCTTTATGTGTCTATTGCAAAAATGAGATCCTTGGTCCCTTATTATGGCTCTTGGAATTCCAAACCTGCAGAAAATGTGTGACCTAACAAAACTAACAACAACAAAAGAATCGTCAGTCTTGGAGGGAATGACCTCCATCTATTTTGAAACATAATCCATAGCAAGTAAAATATTCAGATAACCAAATGATGCAGGAAAAGGTCCCATAAAATCTATTCCCCAAACATCAAAAATCTCACAAAAAAGTATAGTGTTTTGGGGCATCTCATTTCTTGCTCCTATGTTCCCAGTTCGCTGACATCTATCACAATTTTTATAAAATACATATGAATCATGAAATAGGGTGGGCCAGTACAATCCACATTCTAACACTTTCCTAGCAGTTCTTTGGGGTCCAAAATGCCCCCCACAAGCAGATGAATGACAAAATGTAAGTACAGAAGTAAACTCATGGTCTGGTACACATCTCCTAATTATTTGGTCATTACAAAACTTCCATAAATAAGGATCATCCCACACATAGAATTTTGCATCACTTTTAAGTTTATCTTTTTGAGCTTTAGAAAAGTGTGTAGGGAAAACATGTGCAACTAAGAAATTAACTAGGTCTGCATACCAAGGTGTCTCACCATGTACTGCTAGAAGGTGCTCGTCTCTAAAATCATCATCAATGGTGGCAGGTGATCCATCTCCTTCAATTCTGCTTAAGTGATCTGCAACTAGGTTTTCCATGCCACTTCTATCTCTGATCTCCAGGTTAAATTCTTGGAGCAGGAGCATCCATCTGATAAGTCTAGGTTTAGCATCAGGCTTTTTCAACAAGTATTTAAGAGCTGCATGATCAGAAAAAATAATATGTGAGCACAATAAGTAAGATCTGAAATAGTCTAAAGCAAAAATTATGGCAAGAAGCTCCTTCTCAGTGGTAGTGTAGTTTGCTTGGGCGGCATCTAGGGTCTTGGAGGCATAGCATATGACATGAGGTGCTCCCTCCACCCTCTGTGCTAAAACAGCTCCCACTGTAAAATTAGAGGCATCACACATTAATTCAAATGGCAAATTCTAATCAGGTGATTTAATAATAGGAGCAGAGGTAAGAGTCTCCCTGAGTCTGTGAAAAGCTTCTTTGCACTTATCATCAAAGCAAAAGTCAACATCTTTTTGTAAAAGTTTTGTCAAGGGCCGAGCAATATCGCTAAAGTCTCTAATAAATCTGCGGTAGAAACCTGCATGTCCAAGGAAAGCACGAACATCCCGTACGCATACGGGGTAAGATAAAGAAGAAATAACACTTATTTTTGCAGGATCTACCTCTATACCTTTCCTAGAGACTATGTGTCCAAGTACAATACCATGCTCCACCATGAAATGATATTTTTCAAAATTTAGCACAAGGTTAGTCTCAATGCAACGGTGTAAAATCCTAGACAAATTTTCTAAGCATGTATCAAAAGACGTGCCATAAACTGAAAAATCATCCATAAATATCTCCATACAATGCTCTAGCAACTCACCAAATATACTTACCATTCATCTCTGAAATGTTCCGGGTGCGTTGCAGAGTCCAAAAGGTATCCGTCTGTAGGCAAAAGTGCCAAAGGGGAATGTGAAGGTAGTCTTTAACTGGTCCTCTGGATCTATACAAATCTGAAAGTAGCCTGAATAACCATCCAAAAAACAATAATGGGACTTCCCTGCCAGTCTTTCAAGCATCTGATCAATAAAGGATAAAGGGAAGTGATCTTTCCTTGTGACCTTGTTTGGCTTTCTGTAATCAATGCAGACTCTCCATGAATTCTTAACTCTGGTGGGCACTAGTTCATTATTTCCATCTTCCACCACTGTCACCCCGGATTTCTTGGGCACCACGTGTATGGGACTAACCCACTGACTATCAGAAATAGGGTAAATAATACCTGCCTATAGAAGTCGAGTCACCTCTTTCTTTACGATGTCCAAAATGAGTGGATTAAGTCTCCTTTGTGGCTGCCTCACGGGTTTTACATTTTCTTCCAAGAATATCCTGTGCATACAGAGAGCTAGGCTAATACCTGATATATCTGATAAAGTCCACCTAATCGCCTTCTTGTAATGCCTCAGGACTTGCAATAATTTCTCTTCCTGCTCTGACTCCAAATGCTGTGCAATAATAACTGGAAAATTCTGCTCCTCTCCTTGGTACGCATACTTCAGATGGTCTGGAAGTGGCTTAAGCTCAATCTGTCCCTGCTCAGTGGGTATGAGTGATCCTTGGGGCTCTGTGAAATCCCCTACACTACCATACCTGTGCTCTAAGTCCTCTGAAATGTCAATAGAAATAGGTGATCCTTGGGGCTCTGTGCAATCCCCTACATCTAGAAAATCCTCACCAGCTGGAAATGAATATGAAATAAACTCTGAAATATCCTCAGTCTTCACAGCAAGTTCTTCCTCAGCATCCTCTGTAAAAATATCTCCTCCAGAAAAGCATGTAAAACTCCCTCAACCACTGAATCTGTCTCAACCAATCCATCCAGAATGTCAATGCTCATAATGGAGTGATCTTGTGTTAGTGATATGAGAGAAGTGTCCTAAGGCAATCGCCTTATGATTGTAAAACATTTATATTAATAAATGATAATTCACTATTTGAGTATACATGCTTGTGTATTTGATTGGGATCTTAAACTCATCTACTGAATGTCCGCAATACAACTCACAGCATAAGAGAATTTGTGATGAGATCACAACTAGTGATTATCTCTAAATGCGCAAATGTGAAGTATTGAAAATATCCCTAGTCGATGAATTGATAAAAACGGACACTATCAATTCTGTTGAGACTAGCATGGGTTATTCTCTAATCAGCTGATTCTCACTGGCTGGTGACATTGGGATGTCCGGAGATAAACATGGATGCTAGTTAAGGGAACTAGTTCATTGGAGTGACTAGCTGTAAGACTTCATATGGGAATCTACATGTAGATATGTCAATGAAGATCTTACTGCGGCTTAAGTGCGATGTTCCTTTGACTTGCGGTGTTCAAGTCATCTTGGTCATGGAGACTTATACTTTGACATCTTAAGCAAGCATCTCCAAGGAGGTGTGGACCCAGGATGATCGGGTATAAGCCGAAGTGCCCGAAGATGTTTGAACAGCCTACAAAGGATTCACCACTCCTTGCGAGGAGATGTATACCCAGGCCTATCGTCGGATTGTTACTCAAAGCCTCTGGCCAGAGCATATCATTTTTAGAGTGAGAGTCTCTAAAATACATGAGAGTAATTAGAAATCCAAAGGACGAATAAGACATTACTTAGGCTAGGTGTGACGTAGTCAGCCTAGTGGGGACTGACACCATAGATCGTGTCCTAAACCAATTGGGTATAAGGTGGTGAAGGGAATGGGGCACGATTCATTAGAGCTGCTGAAGGGTTTCAGAATAATTTCTTCTGAGGTCAAACCGTTGATCTTTCGATTAATTGGGGATCATGATGTACTACTAGGTGCCACTCATGATCGTTCTATAATTAGTTAAATTATAGACGGCCAACATAAATCGAAAGCCTATTTAGTCACACGCACTACGAGTAATCCGAGGGATTTAAAACGAGTTGAAAATTGGATTTTCCGTTCAAGAGAAATAAGTCGAATCTGAGTTAGTCAGAGGCGCAATGGAAGCTAAAAAATAGCTAAGTCTTTTGAAGGTTTTTTGGGCGAATTAAATGAGTTTAATTCGCGGCGGTTCGGGTTGGTTTTAGCCGGCCAAAGAGGGTGTTAAACCCTCTTTGGTGGCCGGCCAAATAGAGGAGAATAAACCAATTTAATTGGTTTAATTAATTAAATAAATCTAGTACGATTTATTTTATAAATTATGGATAAATAAATTTGTATAAAGAAATTTATATAAATAAATTTGTAGAAATTTATTCTTTTTATGGAAGTTAAAATAATCCGTGAATTGGGTTTATTTTAATTTTATAAAATCAATTATGAATTGATTTTTCCATAATAAGAAAGTTTATAAATTTCTTATAAAATTTATTCCATAATTTAAAGAGAAGAGGAATTTGTTTTTTTATAAATTAGTTATAATAAAACTTGGTTTAAACGGAATAATTCATAAGAATTTATAGGATAAATTTCTTATGATAATTAATTAGTTTTATTATAAAGTTAGTTATAATAAAATTCATAAGAGGATTTATAGGATAAATTTTCTTATGATAATTAATTCATTTTATTATAAATTAGTTATAATAAAACTTGGTTTAAACGGAATAATTCATAAGAATTTATAGGATAAATTTCTTATGATAATTAATTAGTTTTATTATAAAGTTAGTTATAATAAAATTCATAAGAGAATTTATAGGATAAATTTTCTTATGATAATTAATTTGTTTTATTATAAATTGGTTTATAATAAAGACTCGGTTTAAACGGAATAATTAATAAGAAAATTTATAAGATAAATTTCTTATAACTAATTCCGTTAATTCGGTTTAGAGGGAGACTTAGCAAAGGAGTTGCTACTATATAAAGGAACCAATGGCTAGCCCTTATTCCTACATCAACTAATCAAGTTGTGAAGAGCTCTCCCTCTCTCTCTCTTCTTCCTCCCCTCTCCTCCCTTAGGGCCGGCGCCCACTTGGAGACTTAGGGCCGGCGCCCACCTTCCTCCATCTAGGGCCGGCGCAACCCTCTCCTCCCCTTGAGGTTGGCGTGAGCTTACAAGAAGAAGGAGAAGCCAACCAAGAAGAAGAAGAAGCGGATAGCGACTCCTCTCTTCTCGGAATTCGATTCCGTTACTTCGTTGGTTAGTTTCCTTTACTTCTCTTGATCTTCTTTGTTGTGCCTATAGAGAATCTAGTAGTTCTCGTCGGCACAAAACTCGTGACTTTGCGAAGTCATCCCGAAGAGAACTCGGCGTGGACGCGAATAGAGGCGAAGCTTCCAAGGGACGCTACGGTTGGATCTCGTCCCTTACTTCGAGTTACGCGAGGTACTTGGTAAATTAGTTTACTTTTTCGCAAACTTTTATTTTATGATTATGTCAACACACCATAAGGTTGCATGCTAGATACGAAGTTAAAATAATTTTGGAAATTATTTTATGCAAATTCTTCAGCTGCACGTAAAAATTTTGAATTTTACGAACTCGTATCCTTGTCGACATGCACCCGGTCCCAACAGTGGTATCAGAGCCGGTTAGTGTTCAACTTAATCAAATAATTGTTTTGTGGAAAACTTTTTCATGATCTCAATTTCGGAAAAAAAATTTTTAATTATGGAAACTTTCAAATTATAATAAATTTTAGATTTAGGAATTTCAAAGTTTGGAAATCCTCATGAAATTTCGCAAACGTTTGAAATTTTCTATTTTCTGAAATTTTATAATAATTCGAAATTTTTCCATATTTGGAAACTTTCCAATTTTGGAAATTTTTCTATTTTAGAAATTTTCCAATTTTGGAAATATGTAAGTTTTCTTTGTACCGGAAACTTGCAATTATTCTGAAAATCAATTTTCGAAATCTCGCAATTTTGGGCACTTTCTTTTAAGAAAGTCTAGACAAATTCATGGACAGTTAATTGACAATTAAATTTGAATTGGTTTTTAAATTGACAACAAAATTCTTTATTTTGGATTGAGCCTCGGGGAGCCGTCCAATTGGATTTACAACACATTACTTTTCTTTGGGTATCTGAGCCTCGGGGAGCCACCCTTAGAAAACAATTTGTTGTAATTAATTAAATTCATGAATAAAATATGTTTAAGAGGTGATGCTCTTACATATTGTTGTCTCCAAAATTAATTAGGAAAATAGTTTCCTATAGAGTTTCTTAAATGAGATTTTCATGAAAATAATATGTAGTTGAATTAAGGGATTTGTCTCTTAATTTAACAAGATTTGATTTAGAGAAATCAAAGTCTTGAACATATTATTTCCGAAATTAATTATGACAATTTAGGAAATTGTTTCCCAAAACAATTCCTTTAATAAAGTATGAAATTATAATTTAGAAATCCGGTTCCTAATTTAATTCATGAGACTTGATAAATTAAGTCACATACATACTTTGTTAAGGAAATCGTTAGTCATGACATAATTTATGTCATGAATGTGCTTAAAGAGAATGAGACCCAAAACCCCTTACAAAATATTAAGGCCAACACCTTCCATTAATATGGTTAGAATCGGAGTTTTGTTTCTCGCTTGGGTTGATGGACACATCCATGCCCGACTTGAACCTCAACATGTTCAAACCATGGAATTAGTTTATGAATAATATAGTTCGAGTCAGAGGTCAATCATTAGTTTTGGTTGTTGGACACATCCAAGCCTGACTAAGCGGTTGAATGAGCTCCAACCATGTTAAAACTATTTCTTGATTAATGGGTCAGCCTTAAGCTTGGAGCATCGATTTGTTGTGCCACAGCCAAGGTCGATGCAAAGAGAGGTGCAGTTGGGTGCTATGTATAATGATACATACTTGTTAATGAGTTAACAACCCAATGTTTTATGCAAACATTCAATTAGTTGATAGCATAATGTGATAGTTACATATATTGATGTGTAATCGGTATAA
>JAGFNQ010006637.1:0-27428 GCA_024364735.1 Boesenbergia rotunda
GGACAGAAAGTTTAGGAATTTGGTATCCTAGAACATCCCAATTTGAACTTATTGGATTTTTGACTCAGATTATGTTGGTTGTAAATTAGATAGGAAAAGTACCAGTGGTGGATGCCAACTTCTAGGGCCCTCACTAGTTAGTTGGTTCAGTAGAAAACAGCACTGCGTTACCCTATCCACCACTGAAGCTGAGTACATAGCCATGGGTGAGTGTGTAGCCCAATTACTTTGGATGATGCATACGTTAAAAGACTTTAACTTAGATTTTAAGAAAGTCAAAATATTTATAGATAATCTAAGTTCAATTAATCTAACCAAAAACCCAGTCCACCACTCTAGGACCAAACATATAGAAATTAAACATCATTTTGTCAGAGATCATGTTAATAAAGGAGAAATTGAACTTAACCATGTTGAATCTAAGGCTAACCTAACTGATATATTTACTAAACCACTCCCTGAATCTGAATTTAGTAACTTAAGAAGGTTAATAGGAATGTGTGTTATAGACTAGAACTGACCTGATCACACTTACTTCTTTTGAACAATCAGCTCGCATATTCTGTTTGGCCATTAGCTTAATTACTTTGATTCTTGGTTTAATTGGCTTAATTTTAGTATTTCAAAGTCGCATTAAAAAAAAATGGTGGACTTAGCCTAAGTTTGACCCCAAAAACTGCATGAACCTATATATTTAGGTAGCCGCATCTCACAAAACACATTAAGGATAACTTGTTTGTGCTTGCAAAACATAGAACGGTTGTGAGATGCATAGGACTTTGCCTGGACTTCAGAATGCTTAAATCTGTGCATCGCAATAAGTCTGGGCGTAAAATACCCATATTACAGTGATCAAGTCAAGTAGTCGTGAGTTAAAATCTGAGCTAGACATTATTACTTGACTTGACTAACCCAGTGAACACTACTATCATCTAGATAGTTAGCTAGTAATTAAGGTTAGACACCTAAAAAGGGCTAAAATTCTTACTTGGTTCAAGGAGAGCATAAGTTAAAATCTTTCTCTTTTTGTGCTCTTTCAAATATTGTGTTAAAAAAAAAATTATCTTTATCCTCAAATTAATCCTGAAAATACTCTAAATGATCTTTTGAAAAGAAAATTTTAGAGAAATCTTCTCCTTTTCATTAATTCGCTTTGAGATATTCTTTATTGGTTTGGAAAAGATTAATATTTCATTAATTTATTATCCGAATAAAAAAATAAACCAGAATCAGTACTACTACTACTAGAAAATCTAAATAATTGTGTTTGAGAGCGCTCAAGCCCATATTCCGTTGGGTGCTTCATTTCTACATGTCGTTTCAACGACCCATAGTTGCCCCCGACTTGGAATTTGTAGGAAGCATTGTAATGCTTGCATTTTGCACGCAATTCTCCCGACGGAAGTGTGACATTCTCAAAATGTTTATTGAAAATAGACGATTTTAAAGGAGAATTTTCCTGAATCTTAGAAGTAATTACATCGGTACTTCCTTGCGTTTCGGGGATCGAAGGGCGTTAGGGCTGAGCCTCGGTCTCATCATCGGTGGATTGAATTTGAAGGTTGGGATCCTCGTACGCTATTTCTTTTCCCCTCCGAGATCGAGATGATGAAGCTCCGTGACCTCCTTCCATTATCGTCGAAAAATTAAGAACGCGGAGAGAAGTTGAGATTTTTGAGAATGAGAGATTAAGAGAAGAGAAGTTGTATTGTGTGTGAAAATGATGAAATGAGCTCCCTATTTATAGAGTTTGGATCATAACGGTCACTAAATCGTAGCCATTGATCAAAAAACGGTCAAATGATCTCAACCGTCGAAAAAAAAAATACAAAACCTTCCCAACGGCACTGAACCGGCGGTTAACCGCCGGTTTGCGGGTTTTGGCTGCGCGAATTGGAATCGGCCCGGTGAACCGTGTCAACGGGCCACCCGGCCTGGCAAATTGGGTCAACGGGCCACTCGGCCCCGGGTCGGGTCTAGGGGCATATACTAAGTGACAAAAATAATTATTACAATAATGACCTCCCCAATCTTTCAAAGATATATATATTTTGTTGAAATTTGTAAAATAAAGAGAAAAAAATAATTTAGTCTCTAAAAGATTTGAACTCTAAATGCATGTTAAAAATAAACAAAACTTACCAATAAACCAACTATAAATTATATTTAAAAGGTTCAAATAATATATATACTAAGAAAATAAAAAATTATATATTAAAAAATAAAAATGACTATATAAAAATAATATTATTAAAAATTAAAAAGGAGGTCGTGGCTCCCGGGCGCTATGTAAATTCACCCTTGACTAAATATTTGTTAAATTTATTACAAGAAGTCCAATGTTCCGCATAAATACATTGATCAATTGGGATAAATACATAATGTTTTTTTTATAAAAAACATTTTATTAATATGAAAATATTCCTACCATTTTTATTTTCTATTAAATTCTGCCATCGAAAATTGCAATACACTACTGAAAAAACACAACATGGATAAAGAATTTAATCTCAGACATCAGGTCTGAAAAATAATTACATGCAATTATTAAGTTAGCCAGGTGGGGGATATTATGTAATAACTTTTTTAAAATACGGCCTAATTTTTTTATTAATGTCAAAACATTCCTAACGTTTGTATTTGCTTTTATATTCTCCTATCTAAAATTGCAAAATCAATTTTAGTCTTCTCAAGGACTACCTAAATTGCTCATTTATTAATAAAACAATAAAATTTTAGAAAGCATTTTTAAAATACCATTAAATCTTAGGAGCATTTTAAAATTTCACTTAAATGACTAGTCTCAATGTAAATGATGAATACATGCCATACAAGACAACCCTGTGCCAGAGATAAGTATAGTTGCATGAAACTGGAAAATAATAGCCAAACATGTTACAAGTTTACAATAGCACGAACAGTTTGCAAGGCATTACCACTGAGTGGAAGGTGAATGTAGGTTAATAAAGAAAGATACTTGTTATAGCTATATACAAGCTTATCACTGTAAAATGCTATATCTTCCTGTAAATTTCAACCTTTTTGCCATTGTTGCAGCCAGCCAGCATTTTATTGATAAGAAAAGTTGCTGCGCCCGGCCCAGAAAATTGAGCACCATTTGGATCTTCTACGATTTGCAGTGATGAAACGGCTTGAGCTGCCAAGAGACCTACGGAGGCGTCAGCTCCTTGACTTGTTCCTTCGTGAGCCGGCAATTGACGGTCTTCCACATAAGTTTGTGGTGGCCATACTGATCGATTCCCCAACCTGTTACACTTCCACACAGGCTCGTACGGAATGCTTACCTGATTCAGACAGTCAAAACAATGTTTTGTGGAGGTCTGATAACCCATGAGAAGATCGATATTGCCTGAACAATTCCAACAGTCGTGTTGACCAGAATAGTCCATCGCAAAGTGACAGGGTTCATCCGTGTCCTCACCGAGAACATGAAGGGCGACTGCTTCAGCAATTGAGGCACCTTCTTCATCAAGCCTTCGTTGTTCTTCTAGTTTCTTCTGTTTCTTCTTCTCTAATTCAGAACACATGGCAGCAGATGCTGCAAGTGCTTTCTCCAAACGTCTCTTTTTCTTCTCAGCCTGCTTCAGACGATCTAACTCGCCCTTCGCTTGTTTCTTTTTTCCTTTCTTTGGAACCGAGCTTGGCTGACCACATCTTAGTTTCTCCATATCTTATTATCCCACTGATATATGGAACCCTACCTATCCTTTCAAAATGACTAATATGACAAAAGCTGGATTGCTGAATCCAACAACAAACCTAATAGCTGCTAAATTTGCTCAAAGTTAATTAGTAGTCAATCAACTGAAACTGTACTCCTACACGCATTCAGGTCTGAAGGAGTATCTGATTTTGCGAAAGATGCAGTCCCAAAAGGAGATAACAGGAGAAAGAAGGAGAGAGAATTGGTGGGTTCTGAGTAACGCATTTCTGATAGTTCTTTTCCCAGAAATCTCACAACATGGAAAAAAATCCATATCACAAACACTAGAAAGACAAATTAGGCACCAACCACAGCAGCGTTATAAGAAGGATCGAAATTATCTACTCTACTGCTCATAACCTTGCTGCATAAAAGAAAACATACATCCATCAGAATCTCAACAAATTACAATGCATAATACAAGAGGAATCACAACTAAAATAGTTAAGGTTCTGTGCTTCTATAGGCTAGCATTACAAGTCAAGGTCATAATAACTCAAAATTCTGGGTGCTTGATGGGATAAAGAAATTATGTATCGATTGTCTAGGCATGTACAAGCCTAGAAAAATGCAAGATCGAAGCACCCCATGTCCCTCTTTAAGTTCTGGCCAGAAACAGATTTCTTCAAAATAAACAGTCAGACCACCACTTCCTAAAGCGCACGAACGAAAACTAACACTTTCTTGTTGTATCAAACATGCATATGCTAATACTCCTCATACTTCTATCAACCGATGTGGAGTTCACGACATATAGGAGACTGGATACTTAGAAGCAGAATAGTGAGAAGGTCGATTCAAATCCATTAGAATTTAACATGAGGTAGGTTCAAATCCTTAAGCGCATGAACAATGCCTTTGCTAATTGAGAAAATAAATTCAAATCCCCTAATAATACCAATCTATGTTTAACATGAGGTAAATCACAAAAGTATGTCTTTGTTAATCGATCTGGAAATTCAGCCTTAGTCAGGTCAAAGGGTGTTTACTGTGATTGGATTATCAAAAAGATACCTTTGCGTTCATGTCGAAAATAAAAAATTCCCACAAGGGAATAGGAAATAGGAGCTTCAAACAACCTCAGAGGAGTTTATTTCCAGATAGAGATGCACCATCCCTTCATTAACCGACCAACAAGATTCCAGATCAAAAATACCCAAAACGTGGGAGGATCCAGCCCATACTTACGTTATCTTCAGCACGGGAGAAGCATAACAAAATCCAGATCTAACACTTCAAGTGCCGTCGTAAATTCCTCTCGACTATTCCAACACAAGCACTACCAGAATCTCCGCCAGTCACCTTAAATTTACCAAAACAAAGAGCACCGAAACCCTAATCCCAAATCACAGATCAGTCCACAACTACACTTGGGGAATCAATTACGATTTACGAAAATGAAATTAACACTACACGGTCAAGATTCATCGAGGAAATCCTATCAAAAACACCGGCAAAAAAATCGATAGAAGGCGGAGAAAAGAGGCTATACTATACCTGACTTGATTGAGCAAGGATAAAAAAGGCAATCCTTTACATCGCTAAGAAACACATCTCGATCTTGGTCGATAGAGAAGCTCTGCGCTGGGAATTCAGATCTGAGATGGACCTCGAGAGTCGAGAGTGAGGCGACGAGGGATTAGATTGAGATTAGCATCTGATTACATGTTGGGGATGGGGATGATGGGTGAGGAAGGTTAAGGGACAAAAACAATTGTGGTACCGTCGTATTAACTGTCCCCTCATAAATTTCCTACTATTATTGAGAGAATATAATAAGAATCCAAATGGATAAGGGCATGAGCGGGAGTTTATGCAAGTCATTAAATTTTTTGTCTACACTTATCCTCAATAAAATTAATAGAAGAATAAATAAAAATAAATTATTTATCATTTTTATCATAATGGATTTAATAATTAAATTATTATTATTGCAAGTTGTCACCGGAAAAGATGCATGCTGCCGTGAGGATAAAATTAGAATAAATTTCATTCGAGTTCTCTTTTTTTATATTTCGATTTGGGATTAAAAAAGTTAGGGACGTTTGGTTTACATTTTCTAATTTATTTTTTATTTTTATTTTCTGTAGAAAATATGATTTTTTAGAAAATATGTTTAGTTTATATTTTTCAACTTTATTTTCTAGAAAAAAATATAGCGTTTTTTGAAAAATTGGAGAATGAAAAAAAGTTATTTTCTAGAAAATTAGAAAATACGGTTTTCTAAAAAATGAAAATAGAAAATGACTCAAACCAAACGCCCTCTTAACTTCTTTTTTCTCCTCGTAGGGTTAAAGTTGAACCTTTTTTCTCCCTCATCTCCTTAACTTACTCTTTCCCAAATAAAATTTAGGAGAATGAAATAAAGATTTCATTCCCATTTATGATACTTGATATATGAAAATATGAATTAGAATATGAATATGATATCCCTGATTTTATAATCTGACCCCTACTAAATTATCACTAAACCCATAAATCTTCCAATCAAAACTCATTACCATTCTTATTGTCAAATATATACCAAGCGGCCCTTTAGAATTGTTAAGATAGTAATATAAGTTATTTAATTTTTTTAATCATAAAAAAAACATAGTAGATTACATATTGGATGTAAAATAATTTTAAAGATGATAAAATTAAATCTTTATAATAGTAATATTATCAACCTATTATTATAATATAAAAATGTAATGTTATTTTTATATACATGGTGATAAAATATAATCCGTTCGCTTCAACGTCCTATTCAATCCGTCCAAAAACTAACGTCCTACTCAATCGGTCCTAAAACTAACGGGGAAGAGATGAGATAAATTATAAATACTATTAATTTGGATAATTATTAACGTTTACAACAATTGGCATTGACTTTATCGGAATATTGACTCTAAAAACTTATTATTTTTATATACACCCAAGGACGGGATGGTTGTTGATGCAATGAAACCTTCCCGGTGAGGTTCCACCTACCGAGAATTGAATTAGAAGGAATGAAATAATGATAATTAATACTATATACATAATATTCAAGTATAAGTGAACTGCTCCACCTCAATTTTAAAGGTTGGAACCGTCAACCTAGCGGCCCCCTGGTCTCTGCCCCACAAATATCCAAAAGGGGTAAATCACGGTGAATACTGGGCAGGTTAAGACACCCAGGCGCGAGGGATTTTTTTTTTTAAATAGCAGCCGAGGTTTCACCCCTCGTTCATACTGTCGACCCTCGAACCCACGCCCTCCATTTTAAGTGCGAGTATCTTAACCAGCTGATCCAGCCCGTGGGGGCGAACTGCTCCACCTCAAGAATAAATGGACGGTCGATCGGTTTTTTTTCTCCTTCGTATATATAAAAAATTAAATTTTAATTTTGATAAATTAACGAATAAATTTATTTTAATAGATAATTAATTTAAGAATAATAAATTATTGAATCATAATATTTTTTAATTTATTTTGATGTTGATAAAAAAAAACTTATAAATTGATCCATCATTCTAAAATTAAAAGTAAATAGATATATGGCGCACCTTAAAAAAATAGTTTTTTGAAAACAAAAACAATTAACGTGAATAAAACAAAAGCATGGTCCCAATTCTCAAATGCTTTTGCAAATGTAATAAACATTTGAACTTGCTGCCAAGGTCGTGCCTTTTCTAAATTATTTTATCCTTAATCCAATGGAGACCAATCTTGTTTTTTCTACATTAATTTTTATTCTGGATTTGTTTTAAAGAAGGAGGAATCGTGCCTTTTTACTAAACTAGATTATCCTTAACATTTAAATTTTCATCAGAATCCAACAACTATAAAGTACTGCATAATAATTTTTATTGGCAAAGTTACGTAATTAGTATATCCGTCTCTTTATGTATTAATTATAATATCTGAATTAGTAATTTTTATAATTTATCTTCGTTATATTAATTATGGGATGAATTGACAAAGATTAGAGATGAACAAATCATTTTTTTCCCACCCTGCATAATAATTTTCGCTCCCAGACCTAGATCATGAAATTATAGACCAAAATAAAAATCAACTGTCCAATTTCTTTTTATATATATATATATATATATATATATCTCTCGTAGGCATATGACGAACACATTAATAGATAATAATTTAAATTAATTTTAATCAATTGAATTTTATTATATTTGGTATCATATCAAGATCATCATGTCAATCAATTAAGTTTTATTATATTTGATATAATATCAAGATCAATATTGGTTGTTAGTAAAAATAATATTTTCAAATATATTATATTTATTATAAGTGTTATGATATATTTAATCTTTTTTTATTGGATAAATAAATATTATAAATAAATTTATTAATTTCAATAATAAATCATCCAAGAATTTTATATATTCTATTTTATTTCTTGGTTCCTCTTTATCTCCTTCATAGTATCGAAGAGATGATGCTTCTTCTCTCGTTCATTTTTATCTAAATCTACGTTTCACTCTTTGATGACCTCTCGGTTATAATTGTTTGGCGCCGTCGATGAGTATTGCTGCCGGAAAAGATGCAATCTAATATAATATCGTCAAGGCTAGTGTTCAACACTATCTCCGTAAAATGATATTACTCCGCTCAGGTGCTTACGGATAGCAGTAATTCGTTTCCAAGATACAACGACGATTTCTCGGAATAGTAGCACTTCAAATTCCGAGATCGGCGAACCCTCTCGTAGGTTTTTTTGGACTCCGAATGCAGAAGATGGAATGGATGCAAGGTTGATTAGGCTTGAATAAGTATGAGTGATTTTTGGTGATTTCTTTCCATCATCTAGGGGTCCTATTTATACTAGTTGAAGAGGTGAAGTACCCCTTGGTGAGTTCATCTGAGCCGTTTGATCTAGAGGGTGTAACCCTTCAACTAGATCTCTTAATCTCTGCCCTAGATCTGGAGGATTGTAACCTTTCAACCCTCCTTTGATCTCAGCCGCCAGATCAACTTTTATTACCAATGGTCCGATCATGATTATTCGTGATCAACGCTCCAGATCGCGTCACTTGTGATCCATTACTCTCTTCGATCCAACGGTGGCCATCCGTTTGCCCAGTCAACAGCCAATCATCCCTCTCTGTCCAACCGAGAGTGCCACGTATGCATGCCACATCACCCAAGTGCCACGTAGGTATAGCCACGTCACTCGGAGCATAAATTTAAGCTCCTCAATGCTCCTTGCGACGATGTGTATGTGCGAAGTGCAAAGTGTGCCAACAAAGCGCTCATTGCGCATGTGGCGCATGCGCGCGTGGTGCGTGCGCATGTGGTGGGTGGGATGAGTGCATCTGTGCTATTTGTGTTAACACAATTAACACAGCAACGTATATAAGGAAGTAAATTCTCTATAGAATTTCCAATGTGGAACTATTTTCCCCCTACTTCCTTTTTGTAACATTTTAAGCTGACTTTAACAATTAATTTCTCATTCACCCGTAATCGGTTTTGAGCAAATTAATAGTCTAGATTCATCTACTCGAAACGTAGATTTCGATTTTGAAGTCAATTTAGACTTTCATCGATTGATGACATCTCGATTTTCTCTTGCAAAATCATAAATCGTATTGGTCTTTTAAGACCCAATATCCAACAATCCCCCACATGAATGGAAATTAATGCGTGTATGCATGCAGACACTTTATAGGAGTCCAATCGATAAGTCAATGCATCGGAAGAGGTAGCTTGTCGCTTTGAACCTTCCGTAGTGGAATGCTATCGAGCATACTAGGCTACGCAGTGAACGTGATGTCTTGAACTGCTCAGCTGTTTGTGTATACTAAGACAATAACATCCACACAGAGACTTATCTCACCTACTTTTGGTTCTCATGGTTGGTTCCGTTTCGGCCATAGACACCATCTTGGATTCATGAGTGTTTCATTGAAGCGGTCTGTCTTCACACTCACATAGGTGACACTTCTATCAAGAGTATCCTACCATACTCTACCTTATAAAGGTATAAAAGTCATTAAAAACATAAGCTTAACCTCACTACATGTGGTAGGACAACACTTATTCATCCTAGGATTGGGATAATATATTTTGTGTGCTGTAACACAACTTCTGTAACTTCGTTGTCCCATTGAACCAAGATCTTGGGATCTCCAGTCAACAAGGTTGAGTTACCGTTACAGTCATTTTAGTAGTAAATTTTTAATCTTATTCCTCTTGACGAGCAGTATACTTGTTCTCGATTTAGCCCCTTCGTAAGAGGATCTGCCAAATTATCTTTGAACTTTACATAATCGATTGCAATCACTCCATTCGAGATCAACTGCCTAATGGTATTATGTCTACGACGTATATGTCGTGACTTACCATTATACATATTACTCTGTACCCTTCCAATCGCCGATTGACTATCACAATGTATAAGTACGACGGGCACAGGTTTTGTCCAGCTCGAAATATCTGTTGATGCAGTCTGACCCTGATTGTTGTTTTGGTGTTGACACCGATTTTAATTTAGGTTAATAAGATGAGTCTGGTTTAAGTCCTGGTTGGGGACTGGGCACGACTCTCGGTGAGTGAAGCCGGGTCCCGGTGAGTGAAGCCGGGTCCCGGTGAGTGAAGCCGGGTGATGGAAACCCCGGTGAGTGAAGCCGGGTCCTGGTGAGTGAAGCCAGGGGATTGAAACCCCGGTGAGTGAAGCCGGGTCCCGGTGAGTAAAGCCGGGTGACTGAAACCCTGGTGAGTGAAGCCAGGTCTTAGCTAGGGAAGCTAGGTTGAACGAAGTCCCGGTAAGTGAAGCCGGGCACGAAGTCTTGGTCTGGGGGATTGAGCATTGCGTGTACTGGTCGGAGAGGGCACGTGAGCTCGTTCTCTGGGACCAGAATGAGTCAGAGAAGGCTAGGGAGGCTGTTCTCTGGGCATGGGGCTGATTTGGTCGAAGCTGGATCGGTCTGGAGACCGATCAGGGAGTTGGCATGAACTCCCTGTAGTGGATCGGTCTGGTGACCTACCCAGTGATGTCTGATCGTTATGGTGAACGATCAGGAAGAGAACAGAAAGGTTTCTGTTTGGCCTCTGATCGGTCTGGTGACCGATCAGGGAGAAATCAGATGGCTTCACAAGGGTTCTGTGAGGAATTTGATCTGTCAGTCTAACCGATCAAACTATCGCGAGATTCGTTCTCCTGACTGATCAGGATGGCTCCTAATCGGTCAGGGAGCGACCTAATCGGTCACCAGACCGATCAGGGCACAACCTGATCGGTCATGTGACCGATCAGGGCCTTTGGCCTGCGGGAGCTGGAGAAAACTCCAGCTAGTGTTGGATCGGTCCGGTGACCGATCCACGATCTGTGATCGGTCAGTCTGACCGATCACAAGGAGTCCGCGATTGCCAGTTTCTCACTGTGGACCAATCAGGCTGGAGCCTGATCGTTCAGGGCTTACCCTGATCGGTTTAGTGACCGATCAGGGTTCTCTCTGATCGGTCTCCGGACCGATCAGTAGCTGACAGTTTTAATTCAAATCCGCTGTCAGACTTCTGATCACTTCTGTTTCCTCTATGTTTTCTCTGATGCTTACAGATTTGCGTTTGATTTCATTTGCTAAGTATCTGCTAAGTGTGCAGGTGATATAGGGAGGATTCAAACAATGAAGGAGAGTCAACTGGGGACTTTCCGTTGAGCAGGTTTGGACGTTTTCCTCTTCTCAGGTTTCAACGGGCGACTGCGCTACTGGCAACAGCTAAGATGCTGAATGGGGCTCGGCTGAGGAGAGTTCAGGGAGTCTAGGAGAGGTCAGGGTAGCTGGGCTGTTTCAGATGAGCAACTGGTGAGTTGCAGAGGAGCGTCTGTGACTTGGCGATTGGCGACGCAGGTTAAGAGCTAGCTGGCGAAGAAGAGAAGGGAACTCTTCATCTCTTTGGTAATCACTCTGAATCTTGAAGCTCTTGCATACACTCTGATACTTTGAATCTTGAGAGACTTGAGCACTTTGAAGGATTCGTGGCAAGGCGATCAGCAAGCAAACAAGGAAGAGCTGAGTGAAGGCTCTTGCCGAGGTTGTGCTGGGTTGTTGTTTGTGCTTGTAAACGTTTCTCTTCGCCTGCTTGTGCTCTGTAAGTCTTTGTGTGTCTCTGTGCTTTATTCTTCATCATTTTGTTGAGACTGCTGTGGAGAGGTTTCTCCACCGAGAAGGAGGTGTTATTTTATCCGGATTTCCTGGAGCTTGATCTGCCGACGATCAAGGGATCGCCCACCTCACGGGCACGCCAAGGAGTAGGGGCAAGTTATCCCTGAACCTTGTAAATCCTCCTTGTTAGCAATCTTGTATTGTTATTTCTGTTTGTGTTCTTGTCTTTATTTTTCTGTGTTTCCTCTGCCGCTAACCCTAAGTGCAGAAAAACTTGAGAAGTTTTAAAAGAGAGCAAAAGTCTGTGTCTGGCTACATTCACCCCCCCTCTCTAGCCATCCAAGCACCAACAAGTGGTATCAGAGCTTGGAGCTCTGCTCAAACGGACTAACACCCGAGAGTCAACAAGAATGGCAATGAGAGAAGGATTTAGTGTTGATGCAGTCTGGCCCTGATTGTTGTTTTGGTGTTGACAACGATTTTAGTTTAGGAGGATGATTATGATATGGAAAATCCTAATCTGGGAGGTTAGGTGGATTATGATTAAGTCCTGATCGAGGATTAGGCATGATTTGGAAAATCCTAACCTGGGAGGTTAGGTGTGATGAATTATGATGATTGTGATTAAGTCCTGATCGAGGATTAGGCATGATATGGAGAATCCTAACCTGGGAGGTTAGATGTGATGATTATGATGATTAAGTCCTGATCGAGGATTAGGCATGATGTGGAAAATCCTAGCCTGGAGGGCTAGGTATTGGAAAATCCTGACCTGGAGGGTTAGGTGTGGAAAATCCTAACCTGGGAGGTTAGGTGTTGGAAAAGTCCTAATTTGGAAAGGTTGGGTGAAAAGTCCTAGCTTGGAGGGCTAGGTGAAAAGTCCTAACCTGGAGGGTTAGGTGCAAATTCCCATCCTGGAGAATTAGGTGAAAAAGTCCTGGCTTGGAGGGTCAGGTGCCTAGCTTGGAGGGCTAGGTTGGATGATGTTCTAACTCGGAAGAGTTAGGTGAAAAGTCCTAGCTTGGAGGGCTAGGTGAAAAGTCCTAGCTTAGAGGGCTAGGTGAAAAGTCCTAACTTGGAGGGTTAGGTGCAAATTCCCAACTTGGAGAGTTAGATGGAAAAATCCTTAGCTTGGAGGGCTAAGGTGGATGAATTCCTAGCTTGGAGGGCTAGGGTTGAGTCACTGGATCGGTCTGGTGACCGATCAGGGACATTGGCACGCTGCTCCTTAGTGGATCGGTCTGGTGACCGATCCAGCTATGTCTGATCGGACTGGTGACCGATCAGGAAGCGCACAGTGAGATTGGGAATCTACTGTGTGGCTCCTGATCGGACCGGTGACCGATTAGGGAGCAGGCTGCTTCCTTGCTGTCTTGCTCCTGATCGGTCTGGTGACCGATCAGGGAGCAAACGGTGAGTGAGTTCCCTTGCTGATCAAAGTCTTGGATCGGTCCGGGGACCGATCAGGGATCTTGGATTTGATTAAAAAGTAACTGTTGATCTTGCCTGATCGGTCTGGGTGACCGATCAGGATCCAATCTGATCGGTCTGGTGACCGATCAGGATTCACCCTGATCGATCTGGTGACCGATCAGGCGTGTATAGCTGCGAGAGCTGGGAATCCCAGCAAAGCAGTGGATCGATCTGGTGATCGATCCACACACCCTGGATCGGTCCGGTGACCGATCACTTTAATTCAAATTTTACTGTCAGACGCGATCAGAGCGTCTGATCATATCGGATTTGCTGATGTATGTGATATGCTGTGTCATCTTCTGCTCTAATGCTCTGATTGAGTTTCAGGTGACAGGGGAGGATTCAAACACTCAAGGAGAAGTCAAAGCATGCTTTCCTTGGAGCAGGTTTGTCCCTTTTCGCATCTCAGGTTGCAACGGCGAGCCGAAGATTGGGGCTGAGACTGGAGCTTGGTTGAGGAGCTTAGTGAGTCCAGAGATAGCTCAGTAGAGGCTGGCGTTGGCAGATGAGTAGCTGGGAGCTACAGAGATGTGGTCACTTGTCGCTTGGTGGAGAAACAAAAGGAAGCGCGAGAAGACGAGGCGAAAAAAAGAGTTTTTTTTGGAAGCGATTTAGTTTGAAAAACTTCTTTGTGTTCTTGCGTTATGCTGCTACAAGCTTGCTGTTCTTGAGTTCTTCAACCATTCTAAGCAAGCTATAGAGGAGCAATCATCATACTTGAGCGCTTGAAGGAGAAAACAAGAAGCTTGGAGTCCGACAGTGGGAAGACACGAAGCAGACAGGGGTCTGCGTGAGATCGTCACTGGGTGGAGCTCAGGGAAGCTTGCTGTGTTTTGTCCTTGCTAAGAGTTTGAGTAAGATCCTTCTTATTGTTGTTTCATTGTGCTCATTATATATCATTGTGTGAAACACGCTGTGGAAAGGTTTCTCCATCGAGAAGGAGGTTGCTTCATATCCGGTGTTGACTGGGGCTTGATCTGCCGACGATCAAGGCATCGCCCACCTCAAGGGCACGCCAAGGAGTAGGGGCAAGTTATCCCCGAACCTTGTAAACCCTCCTTGTTAGCGATCTTGCTAGTTGTGTTTGTTTCGCTCTCGTTTAGTTTTTCTGCATACTCTGTTTTCCACTCTTTCCGTTGTGCTACTGATATTTGAGTTGCAGAAATCGTGATAAGTTGACAAGGGGCAAGCGATTGTCTATATTCACCCCCCCTCTATAGCCATCTCGTTTCCAACAAGTGGTATCAGAGCAAGGTTGCTCTGTTTACGGCTTAACAACCGAGAGTCTTCAACAAGATGGCTTTGAGAGAAGGCTTCTCCACCACCCGACCTCCATTCTTTGATGGCACCGACTTCCAATATTGGAGATCAAAAATGGAATACTATTTGAAGATGGATATCCATATGTGGTTCGCGGTGAAGGAAGGATTTATCCCTCCTAAGGATGATGAAGGTAAGGAACTCGAATCTTCGCGGTGGACTGCCGAACAAACAAAGAAAAGTGAAACCGACGCTAAGGCGGTTGTCACTCTACAATGCGGCATGAACAAAGACCAACTCATCAAGGTTGGTCCCTTCACGAGTGCAAAAGATTTGTGGAACAAACTCATAGAGCTCCATGAAGGCACCCGAGACTCGAGGATTGCAAAGAGGGACTTGTTCCTCAATCAACTTCAAAACCTCTCCATGAAGGAGAATGAGTCGGTAAGTGAGCTCCATAGCCGGTTCAAGGAAGTTCTTAATGGACTTTATTCAATTGATGAAAAGGTCGAGAATCGCGACCTTGTGAGGTATGTCTTGAAAGCATTTCCAAGGAATGCTTTGTGGTCATCCATGGTGGATGCCTACAAAGTATCCAAGGATTTATCTATTGTAAAATTAGATGACTTATTTTGTGAGATGGAATTGCATGAAATGGCTAACAAAGGCCCCAAGGAGAAGGGGATTGCCTTAGTTGCAGGGGACCGGACCACTAAGAAGAAGAAGGAGAAGAAGAAGGAGAAAGAGATCTCATCATCTTCATCCTCCTCCGAATCCGAGTCAAACTCAGAGGAAGATGGTAGTGGCTCCTCTTCATCCGAGATGGCGAACTTCGTTCGAAGGATGTGTTGGTGCAGGAAGCACCAGATCGAACCTTGTTTTGATATTGGCAAAGGATTCAAAGTTAAGGGTTGTTTGGTATCTAACAATGCTGCTTGAGAGTGCAGGAAACAAAGTCCTAGCGAAGGGCTGCTAGGCACCTGACGATGGGCTGTCAGGAAACCAAGTCTTGGCGAAGGGCTGCTAGGCGAAAACCAAGTCCTGGCGAAGGGCTGCTAGGCGAAAACCAAGACCTGGCGAAGGGTTGCCGGGCGAAAGTCCAACTGGAGGATCCAGTTGGCACCAGGTAAATTCTCCCGAGAGGAGTAGGTGAGGACGCGTTCCCCTTGAGGGAACATTAGGCGTCGGTTCGACCTAGGGCTCCATTTTGGAGACCCAAAGTCAGAACCAAAACAGCCAAGGCTGTGTAAAATTAACTTATTAATTGCTATTTTGGACTAACCCTGGATGCAGGACCGAAGGACTGTGTTTCTGCAGCTCAGAGAGCCTCAAAGGAGTGAGGTAGTAGCTGAGCAGGGCGCCCCGGACGTTTCGGGCGCCCCAGAGTCAACCCAAAGTCAGCAGAGCAAGTAAACGCCCCGACAATAGCACATTTGGGGGCGCCCCGGATGTTTCGGGCGCCCCGCGCGCGTCGGGCGCCCCGCGTGTCGCGGGCGCCCACTGTGCCACGCCACTGGCAGCTGCAGCAGCTCACCCTCGCGAAGAAGATGAAGCCTTGACCGGTCAACCCGGGCGCCCCGCGCGCTTCGGGCGCCCCAGTCAAAGGTGATCCCGAAGAAGCAGAGATCAGCCTTGACCAGAGGGCTCGCCGGATCGAAAGCCACGTGGGGGGCGCCCCGAGCATCCCGAGCGCCCCCAGCCCTATATAAAGGACCCTCGACCCTCTTCTTCAAGCATCAATCACTGCGACTTTCATACGCTCTTCTACTTCCACGACACGCTCCAGAAATCTTCCATCTCGAGCTCTGACGACGTCCTGCTGCTCCAATACTCCGATCTACACCGGACGTCGGTAACGAAATATTCATTTAAGTTTACGAAGCTAATTCTGTAATACTTGTGATTGTAAACTTTCTCGAACGTATAGAATTGCCCGCAGAAAACGGTCAACGACCGTGGGCCTTGGAGTAGGAGTCGACACAGGCTCCGAACCAAGTAAAACGACCGTGTTAGCATTTCTCTTGTGTCTTATTTCCGCTGCGCACTTACTCTTTTTAAATCCGAACGATTTGCGACATTCACCCCCCCTCTCTCGCATCTCTCGATCCAACAAGTGGTATCAGAGCGGGATTATTCAAAGTTGGTGCAACCACCACTTTGAAATTTCTTTTCGGATTTTTTTTGCTTTATGTTTTTTAAATAAATAATATCTGTGAGTGTATTTAAAATATTCTTACGCCTTTTTCAATTCTGAATTCTCATTTTTTTACCATAAGTCAGAATTGATAAAAGAATCAATTTGTGAAAATTTGTCATAAAATTTTTATTATTATTTTAATATTTTTTCTCGAAATTCGTGCAACCTTAATTCGAGAAATTTTTTTCTCTTACTTCTTCTTCATTAATCAAAATTGTTAAAATCAACATTTTCTAAAAATTTTATTATTATTTTAATATTTTCCCTCGAAATTCGTGCAATATTTTTTTGTTGCTCCCGCACTACTAATCCAAGACCAAGTCTTGGTACATCTCTATTTTTTATTGTGTGCAAGATTTAAACTAATGGCTAATCAAGAATGGAACAGTACCCGTCCACCACTCTTCTCCGGCAAGAACTTCAACTCTTGGAGAAGTCAAATGGAGTCGCTTCTAAAAGCCCACATGGACCTATGGCTAATCATCCAAACGAGATTTTCTTTTCCCGTAGAAGATGGAATGTCGATCGCTTGGGAGAAATTGGACGAACCAACTCTGAGGAAGATCGAGACTGATGCTAAGGCAACAGTAATCTTGCAATGTGGTCTAACCAACGAGCAACTCAAACTAGTAGGTCCATTCAGATGTGCTAGAGAAATCTGGGAAAAACTGATTAACCTTCATCAAGAGATCTCAGATGAAGAAGAAGATCAGGTAAATTATCTTGC
Organism: Boesenbergia rotunda; assembly: GCA_024364735.1. NCBI lineage: Eukaryota > Viridiplantae > Streptophyta > Magnoliopsida > Zingiberales > Zingiberaceae > Boesenbergia > Boesenbergia rotunda. The sequence continues at coordinate 17,484 of JAGFNQ010006637.1, forward strand.
CTTTCGGTCCAAGCACAAACAGCCGAGTCAGAGTCTGAACCAGAATCAAACGACGAACTGACAGGGATGGTAAGTAATTTTAAATGCTTTTCAAAATTAGAATTAAATAATCAAACAGATACTATAATGGTCGAGGAAGGTATAATTTCTATTGCAGGGAAATCTCCTAAACAACTACCAAAGAAGGAGCTTCAACAAGTATCCGAGTCCGACTCAGACACGGAACCAGAAGATGAATCTAGATCCGAGGCAGCAACAATTAAGGGGGAGATTCCCAATAAGGAATCAAAAGGTAAAATTACAAATTTAAAATTTAAAAATCATATAATTTGTTACATATGCAGGGAGAGAGGGCACTACCAAACTAAGTGTCCTACTCGTAAGATTCAAACGATACCACCGACGGTAACAAAGAAACGAGCTCCAAAAGCATGAAAGAACAAGAGTCGCATTCAATGCTTCAAGTGTCAGGAGTTTGGGCATTACAAAGAGGAATGCACAGATAAACGTTACAAAGATCCAGGGCAACCAACCAAAATGGGTAACTGTAATTTACATCTAAATCAACTCTTTACCTTGAATACTGATAGTTTAATTAATCTCCCTTGGTCAAATTTAGATATGGATGCATGCTTAGATAACTTAATGAAATCATGTATATTAGCAAAGTCAAAATTCAAAATGTTAAGACAAGAAAATGAGACTTTGAAAATTAAAATTGATATACAAGAAAAACTGATTAATAATTTTGCAAACTTAGAAAATCCAGAAATTTCTCCTCACTATGACATTATCTGAAGTTTTGTTTTGGCTATTCATAGGACTAGATAGCTTAAGGACTTAACCAATTACTTGAAATTTGAAAAAAATAGTATTGGGAGGAGGTGAGATGATAGTACGTTGGGGAAACCAACTCTAATAAGATCAAGTCTACTTGGTCTCTTTAGACTGGTGAAACCAGCCGAAGCTACCGATCCAAGACCCAAGCTAGTTAGATCAGAAAATGACCTAATTTAATTTGAAAATGAAATTTCATTAAAAGGCTTTGTCTAGGAAAGGGTGGATGATCCCATAAGGCTACGGCCAAAGAAGGCCTAGTGCCTCGCCAAGACCTGGAAGCCAATTTCTGAAATTCAAATTCAAATTATCTTTTGTCAAATTCGAATCTAACACAAATTTCAAATAATTATAGATTCTAATCTGTTTTCAAAATTTCTATTTTTCAAACTTATTCTGTTTCAAAAATCACTTAATCAGTGTTCAAAATTTCTGCTTTCTATACTTATTTTTTTTAAATCTGTTTTCAAAATTAAATTACTTTTTTCAAAATAAATGAAAATTCCTTTTCAAAATTAATTTTTATCTTCAAACCTGTCTCACAAGAACTTTTAAGGCTAACTGTTTGAAAACCCTAGATTGGGTGAGACAGGAAAATTAAGTTCAAATTAAAATTTCTTTTATGTTGTGTTTTAATTCAGAGGATAATTCCAACATAGTCAAACCATGATAAACATGGTCAAACCTTAGTCAACTGAGTCAAACATGGTCAAACCTAGTCAACACTAAGGTCTTAGATAAAGTCAGTCTATGTCGGATACAGGGGGAGTTCTTCTTAATATTTTTTTTGATTTCTCAAAATCCTTATGCTTTAAAACTTATTTTCATCTCAAAAATAAGGCTTTCAAAAGTTGATTCAAAAGCCTTCGTATATTACTATCTATTTGAAAAATTATTATCATTTCAAAATGTTCTTCGACAACTGTGTTATCATTCCAAATTGTGTTGAAAATTACTATACTCAAAATTATCTTCATTCCAGATTGAATTTTCTAAAATTATCTTCTTGAAAATTACTATACTCAAAACTATACTCTTTTGATTTTAATAAACCCTAAAGACACAGAGGAAGGTCCATTTCATGATCCACTAGGACTCCTAGGAAGTGTCAAATTTAGGAGGAGTTTGATTCAAAAGAAGAATTTTTGAAATTTTTTTTTGGTAATTATTTTAAAGTTATTAGATAATTCTTATAATTTAAATCAAACCCTAAAACTCAGAGGAAGATCACTTGTAGTCAACAAGCTTCCTAGGACTGGGTCAAGTTTAGGGGGAGATGAAATTAAAAGAATTATTGAACATTTTCAAAATTATATGTTTTCATGCACTGCAAGTTCAAAATCCTTTTGAAAACTTAAATAATTTTTCTGTCAAAATACTATTATTTTACAAAATTCTTGTGGCTTATGAAATTAATTTTATAATATTTACTTGGGTTGGAGAAAATTTTCCAGGACACTTAGGAAAATGTCCTTGTAGTCAACAAGGTTTCCTAGGATTGTGTCAGACTGGAAAAGAAACCTAGTCAAGTAAAATATTTTGTGTTCAAAATGCATAATTCTTTTTAAAAATTACTTATACTTTTCAAAGTCTAAGTCTTTTCAAAATTACTTATATCTTTCAAAGTCTAAATACTTTTTTAAAAGTACTTATGTGTTTCAAATCTTAATTTATTTCAAAAGTACTTAGATTTTTCAAAAATGCATAATATTTATTTCAAAAGTACTTTTGAAGATTCAAAAGCACTTATATCTTCAAAAATACATAATATCTGTCAAAAAGTACTGCTATAATGTTTTCAAAAGTATAAATATTTTTCAAGGTAATAGTGTTCCAAGTGCGTGAATTTTCTAAAAGATTGGCCTACAAATATAAAATATCTTTTCAATACTTTTACAAATAAAGTTTTGTTGGTGCAATTTAAAACTTTTTGCTATACTTTCAAGAATTATACTAAGTATTTTTATGCTTTCAAAACTCATAGGCTCTGATACACAAACGCTCTCCTTAAAACTTCTCTCAAAATATTTTTATATTAGACTTAAAAATGGTCTAAAACATAAGGAGAAGAGTTTTACATTAAGGGGGAGAGAAAGGGAATTTTATTTTTAAGCTATTTCAAAATTTTAAGCATTTCTAAGTGGTTCAAAGTTATTTTTAGTGCATGTTTTTTTAAATAAAATTTTCCTTAGTAATCAAAATTTGTCTGAGAAAAAGGGTTTTTAACAAAGTTTAAGCTTGCTTTTCAAAAGTGTCTATGGATACAAATACTTTTGCTCTTTTTGAAAAATACTTTGTCAAACACTTATTTTTGGTAGAACTCAAAACTCCCCATTAGAAACCTTGCTAACCCATGTATGCTTTTGATATATGTCAAAGGGGGAGGAAAGGTCAAAGTTAAGTATTTTAAGTAGTTTATAACACAAGTATTCAGGGTTTTAGGGGGAGTATGAAAAATAAAGAATTTTTTTTCTCAACTCTACAGTTATGCTTCAGTTATGCTTCACTGTTTACCTTATGCTCTTAAACTGTTGTAATTTTTTCCTTAACTTTGAATTGTGTTGCCATAATCAAAAAGGGGGAGATTGTTGGTGCAGGAAGCACCAGATCGAACCTTGTTTTGATATTGGCAAAGGATTCAAAGTTAAGGGTTGTTTGGTATCTAACAATGCTGCTTGAGAGTGCAGGAAACAAAGTCCTAGCGAAGGGCTGCTAGGCACCTGACGATGGGCTGTCAGGAAACCAAGTCCTGGCGAAGGGCTGCTAGGCGAAAACCAAGTCCTGGCGAAGGGCTGCTAGGCGAAAACCAAGTCCTGGCGAAGGGCTGCTAGGCGAAAACCAAGACCTGGCGAAGGGTTGCCGGGCAAAAGTCCAACTGGAGGATCCGGTTGGCACCAGGTAAATTCTCCCGAGAGGAGTAGGTGAGGACGCGTTCTCCTTGAGGGAACATTAGGCGTCGGTTCGACCTAGGGCTCCATTTTGGAGACCCAAAGTCAGAACCAAGACAGCCAAGGCTGTGTAAAATTAACTTATTAATTGCTGTTTTGGACTAACCCTGGATGCAGGACCGAAGGACTGTGTTTCTGCAGCTCAGAGAGCCTCAAAGGAGTGAGGTAGTAGCTGAGCAGGGTGCCCCGGACGTTTCGGGCGCCCCAGAGTCAACCCAAAGTCAGCAGAGCAAGTAAACGCCCCGACAACAGCACATTTGGGGGCGCCCCGGATGTTTCGGGCGCCCCGCGCGCGTCGGGCGCCCCGCGTGTCGCGGGCGCCCACTGTGCCACGCCACTGGCAGCTGCAGCAGCTCACCCTCGCGAAGAAGATGAAGCCTTGACCGGTCAACCCGGGCGCCCCGCGCGCGTCGGGCGCCCCAGTCAAAGGTGATCCCGAAGAAGCAGAGATCTGCCTTGACCAGAGGGCTCGCCGGATCGAAAGCCACGTGGGGGGCGCCTCGAGCATCCCGGGCGCCCCCAGCCCTATATAAAGGACCCTCGACCCTCTTCTTCAAGCATCAATCACTGCGACTTTCATGTTAGTGATATGAGAGAAGTGTCCTAAGGCAATCGCCTTATGATGTAAACATTTATTTTAATAAATGATAATTCACTATTTGAGTATACATGTTTTGTGTATTTGATTGGGATCTTGAACTCATATACTGAATGTCCGCAATACAACTCACAGCATAAGAGAATTTGTGATGGGATCACAACTAGTGATTATCTCTAATGTGCAATTGTGAAGTATTGAAATTATCCCTAGTCGATGAATTGATAAAAACGGACACTATCAATTCTGTTGAGACTAGCATGGGTTATTCTCGAATCAGCTGATTCTCACTAGCTGGTGACATTGGGATGTCCGGAGATAAACATGGATGCTAGTTAAGGGAACTAGTTCATTGGAGTGACTAGCTGTAAGACTTCATATGGGAATCTACATGTAGATATGTCAATGAAGATCTTACTGCGGCTTAAGTGCGATGTTCCTTTGACTTGCGGTGTTCAAGTCATCTTGGTCATGGAGACTTATACTTTGACATCTTAAGCAAGCATCTCCAAGGAGGTGTGGACCCAGGATGATTGGGTATAAGCCGAAGTGCCCGAAGATGTTTGAACAGCCTACAAAGGATTCACCACTCCTTGCGAGGAGATGTATACCCAGGCCTATCGTCGGATTGTTACTCAAAGCCTCTGGCCAGAGCATATCATGTTAAGAGTGCGAGTCTCTTAAATACATGAGAGTAATTAGAAATCCAAAGGACGAGGAAGACACTACTTGGGCTAGGTGTGACGTAGTCAGCCTAGTGGGGACTGACACCATAGACCGTGTCCTGAACCAAGTGGGTATAAGGTGGTGAAGGGAATGAGGCACGATTCATTAGAGCTGCTGAAGGGTTTCAGAATAATTTCTTCTGGGGTCAAACCGTTGATCTTTCGATTAATTGGGGATCATGATGTACTACTAGGTGCCACTCATGATCGTTCTATAATTAATGGGTTAATTATAGACGGCCAACATAAATCGAAAGCCTATTTAGTCACACGCAATACGAGTAATCCGAGGGATTTAAAACGAGTTGAAAATTGGATTTTCCGATCAAGAGAAATAAGTCGAATCTGAGTTGGTCAGAGGCGCAATGGAAGCTAAAAATGGCTAAGTCTTTTGAAGGCTTTTTGGGCGAATTAAATGAGTTTAATTCGCGACGGTTCGGGTCAGTTTGGGCCGGCCAAAGAGGGTGTTAACCCTCTTTGGGTGGCCGGCCAATAAAGGAGAATAAACCAAGTTTATTTTGGTTTAATTAATAAAATAAATCTAGCGCGATTTATTTTATAAATTATGGATAAATAAATTTGTATAAAGAAATTTATATAAATAAAATTTATAGAAATTTATTCTTTTATGGAAGATTAAAATAATCCATGAATTGGTTTATTTTAATTTTATAAAATCAATTATGAATTGATTTATCCATAATAAGAAAGTTTATAAATTTCTTATAAAATTTATTCCATAATTTAAAGAGAGAAAAGAATAAGTTTTATTATAAATTAGTTTATAATAAAGACTTGGTTTAAACGGAATAATTAGTTAAGAAAATTTATAGGATAAATTTCTTATAACTAATTCCGTTTAGAGGGAGACTTAGCAAAGAATTGCTACTATATAAAGGAACCAAAGGCTAGCCCTTAATTCCTAACTAATCATCTAATGATAGAGCTCTCCCTCTCTCTCTCTTAATCTTCTCCTATCCCTCTCCTTCTCTTGCCTAGGGCCGGCGCCCTTCATTGAGTTAGGGCCGGCTCCCCTTTTGGTTGCTAGGGCCGGCGCACCCTATCAACTCCAAGAGAAGTTGCCGTGAGCTATACGAAGAAGAAGAACCACAACAAGAAGAAGAAGAAGCGGATAGCTACTCCTCTCCTCTCGGAATTCGATTCCGTTACTTCGTTGGTTAGTTTTCCTAATTTTTCTCTTGTCCTTCTAGTTGTGCCTTCCGAGAATCTAGTAGTTCTCGTCGGCACAAAACTCGTGACTTTGTGAAGTCATCCCGAAGAGAACTCGGCGTGGACGCGAATAGAGGCGGAGCTTCCAAGGGACGCTACGGTTGGATCTCGTCCCTTACTTCGAGTTACGAGAGGTACTTGGTAAATTTGTTTACTTTTCCGCAAAGTTTTATTTTATGATTATGTCAACACACCATAAGATTGCATGCTAGATACGAAGTTAAAATAATTTAGGAAATTATTTTATGCAAACTCTTCCGCTGCACGTAAAAATTTTAAATTTTACGAACTCGTATCCTTGTCGACATGCACCCGGTCCCAACAGTGGTATCAGAGCGAGGTTAGTGTTCGACTTAATCATATAATTATTTTGTGGAAAACTTTGTCATGATCTCAATTTCGGAAAATTTTTCCAATTATGGAAACTTTCAAATTATGATAAATTTTAGAATTAGGAATTTCAAAGTTTGGAAATCGTCATGAAATTTCGCAAACGTTTGAAATTTTCTAGTTTCTAAATTTTTATAATAATTGTGAAAATTTCCCATCTTTGGAAACTTTCCAATTTTGGAAATTTTTCTATTTTAGAAATTTTCCAACTTTGGAAATATGTAAGTTTTCTTTGTACCAGAAACTTACAATTATTCTGAAAACCTATTTTCGAAATCTCGCAATTTTGGGCACTTTCTTTTAGGAAAGTCTAGACAAATTCATGGACAGTTAATTGACAATTAAATTTGAATTGGTTTTTAAATTGACAACAAATTCTTTATTTTGGATTGAGCCTCGGGGAGCCGTCCAATTTAAAGTTAGATGTTGTAATTTAATTTCCCAATTTTAATTGAAATTGTCATGTTTGATTTGGATTGAGCCTCGGGGAGCCGTCCAATTGGATTTACAACACTTTACTTTTCTTTGGGTATCTGAGCCTCGGGGAGCCACCCTTAGAAAACGATTTGTTGTAATTAATCAATCCATGAATAAAATATGTTTTAAGAGGTGATGCTCTTACATATTGTTGTCTCCAAAATTAATTAGGAAAATGGTTTCCTATAGAGTTTTCTTAAATGAGATTTTCATGAAAATAATATGTAGTTGAATTAAGGGATTTGTCTCTTAATTTAATAAGATTTGATTTAGAGAAATCAAAGTCTTGAACATATTATTTCCGAAATTAATTATGACAATTTAGGAAATTGTTTCCCAAAGCAATTCCTTTAATAAAGTGTGAAATTAGAATTAAGGAAATCCGGTTCCTAATTCAATTCATGAGACTTGATAAATTAAGTCACATACATACTTTATTAAGGAAATCGTTAGTCATGACACATGTCATGAATGTGCTTAGAAAAGATGAGACCAAAACCCCTTACAAAATATTAAGGCCAACACCTTCCATTAATATGGTTAGAATCGGAGTTTTGTTTCTCGCTTGGGTTGATGGACACATCCATGCCCGACTTGAACCTTAACATGTTCAAACCATGGAATTAGTTATGAATAATATAGTTAGAGTCAGAGGTCAATCCTTAGTTTTGGTTGTTGGACACATCCAAGCCTGACTAAACGGTTGAATGAGCTCCAACCATATTAAAACTATTTCTTGATTAATGGGTCAGCCTTAAGCTTGGAGCATCGATTTGTTGTGCCACAGCCAAGGTCGATGTAAAGAGAGGTGCAGTTGGGTGCTATGTATATGATGCATACTTGTTAATGAGTTAACAACCCAATGATTTATGCAAACATTCAATTAGTTGATAGCATAACGTGATAGTTACATATATGTGATATGTAATCGGTATAATTACCCACCTTCATAGCTGAGGAAAACTTGATGGCCACAGCCATGGTGATTCTTATCTATGGTTGGATATCAACCTATTTGGAGATGTTCCTACGATCTCCCGAATTGATAATAAGGGTTATTCAATTTGAAAAATAAATAGGATTTTATTTATGAATGTTGATACATTCTTTAATAAATCTTCTCACATAATCTCAATTTGTATTTCTAGGATAATCACTCGATCATGTCTTCTCTGAACTTGCGTTCCATTTTGGACACAAATAAACTGACTGGGCCGAACTACATGGACTGGCTTCGAAACCTGAGGATAGTCCTCAAGGCAGAAAAGCTTGCTTATGTCCTTGAAGAACAACTTCCCACCCATCCTCCAGAAAATGCAACTCCAGACCAATTGTTGGCCTATCAGAAACATGTGACCGATTCTGAACTTGCGAGTTGCATCATGCTAGCCTCTATGGTACCTGAGTTGCAAAAGCAGCATGAGCATATGGATGCTAATACCATCATCTTCCATCTTCATGAGTTGTTTGAAGAGCAGGCGAGATCCGAAAGGTTCGAGGTCTCCAGACTCCTCTTCACACTAAGATGCAGGAAGGCACTTCTCCTCGCAGTTTGTGTTAAAGATGTTGGGGTACATTGAGCGACTGAGCGCACTCGGTTTTGCAATGGATCATGAACTAAGTATTGACTTAATTCTGAGTTGTTTGTCCAAGAGTTGTTCACAATTTGTGATGAACTATCGGATGAACAAACTGGAGACTACCATTCCTGAGTTGATCAACATGCTGAAGACTGTGGAGCCTTCTGTAAAGCCAGATCAAAAAAGCGGTACTGTTAGTTGGTTCCTCGAAGAAAGGTTCTAAGAGGAAGGCCAAAGAACAGAACAAAGGAAGAAGAAAAAGGCCAAGAAAAACTGAAAAGAAACCAAAAGGAACTTGCCATCACTGTGGCAAGGAAGGTCACTGGCGAAGAAACTGCAAGATTTATCTTGAGTCCGTGAAGAGAAGGCATCCGATGCCCCATCCTCTTCAGGTATCTTCGTTATTGAATGTCACTCTATTTCCTCAGATACCTGGGTACTTGATACTGGGTGTAGCTCACATATATGTAATGACATACAGGGGCTAAGGAATAGAAGAAGGCTCGTCAAGGGAGAAGCTAATTTGCGGGTTGGAAATGGAGCAAGGATTGCTGCTATTGCCATCGGAACATATTTGCTAAAGCTCCCAACTGGACGTGTCTTAGAATTGGATAATTGTTATTTCGTTCCTTCGTTAATAAAGAACATTGTATCTATTTCATGTTTGAATGAAAAAGGTTATCATTTAACTTTCAGTAACAATTGTTGTTACATAACTTTAAATGGCGTTCTTTATGGGAATGGAACTTTGTGCAATGGCATCTACACGTTAGATTTATCCAGTGACGTTTTCAATATCGAAGTAAGCAACAAACGTGCTCAAATAGATAATCAAATAGACTCCTACACGTGGCACTGTCGTCTTGGCCATATAAGTAAGAAACGCATGACCGAATTACACCGATGTGGAATTTTGGAATCATTTGAACCCGGTTCATTTGATACATGCGAATCTTGCTTAAAAAGGCAAGATGACCAAATTACCCTTTCCCGGAAAAGGTAATCCAGTGGGAGAATTGCTTGGTCTAATACATACCGATGTATGTGGACCAATGTCACTCTTTCACAAGGAGGCTATAGCTACTTCATCACCTTCATCGATGATCACTCACGATTCGGGTATGTGTTCTTGATGAAAAACACAAATCTTGAAGCCTTTG
>JAGFNQ010006638.1:0-19015 GCA_024364735.1 Boesenbergia rotunda
ATCAACTCTAGTTTCATGCTATATACTTTATGATGGTTTTCCCTAAAGAAAACTTATGTTGATTTCCATGATGTGTTCGTTAGAATCATATGTTGGCTTTAGGCTTGATGGTAGGATAAGTTATGATTGATGCAAACATGTTCAAAAATGTTATGTCTCACATGCTATGTCTTATTACTTTTATGTTATGACAAATGCTAAGTTTATCAAGTGACCATGTTTAAGAAGGATAGTTAAGATATGTCAATATGAGTTGCAAGGTTTAAATGTACATGTAAAAAGTTTAAAATTTTTCCACTGCATTAAGATCTCCATATGCATACATGTATGATAGCGTAACGCCGCCTTCCGCCTACACCGTAAGGCTGGGAAGGGCGGGCGTTACAGGTTGGTATCAGAGCTAGTTGCTATCTCACTACACACACATCAAGCCTTCTTCCTGCAGCTTCCAAGTAAGTACTCTATGCATACCTTATTTTCTGTTGTGATTCTAGAATATGCAAGTATGAATGATACCTTATGATAGAGAGTACTTTTAGGATATGTAAATATGAACAATATCTTACCTTACTTTATGATATCGAATACTTTAGAGTTTGATATGCGGGTAGGAATAACAATAACTTATATTAGCCTTACTTGTCTTTATGAAGAAAAGCATGGCTAGAAGAAAATAAGTGTAAGAATGTAAGAAATAAACTAGTATAATTAAAAACATAAATGAGAGAAAGCTTATGAAAAAGATAAAAGAGTAATAATAGATTTTAGTGAAGATAAACAATTTTGGTAATGAAAATAGATGTGAGAAGACAAAGTAGAGTATGTAGATATGATGTCCATTATATTATTAGATAATAAGATAACAGAAGTGAGTAGTATTTTTATGATAACATAAAAGCAGTAGAGTAAGTGTACTAGTAAAAAAAAATTAAATAAGCAAGCTTAGCGTAATGTTCTAAAAAAAACACAAGAGATAAAAGATGATAAAGTAATAAGTAGAAAAATGATTAAGATTAAAAGATAATTGAGAGTGTAATTGGATAAATGTTTTATGGCTGGAGAAGTAAGTATTGCTGAGAATAGAGCATCAATAATGACAATAAAGAAATGATCTGTGACATTAGTGGAAGATATAAATAAAGAGTTAAGTAGGATGAATGAGAAAAAAATGATGAGGATTAATGTTGAAGAATAAGTAAATATGTTGTAGTAAAGTAGTTAAGATAAGTAAAATAGATCCGAAGTGAAGACTACGATAAGTGTGTTAAAATCAGAAGAGATGTGAATTATGAGAATCAATTAATATGTGGAAGCTTAATTTTATGTTCGAGGACGAGATGAGACGCAAGTACCCGGAGCTATTTTAAGTTCGAGGACGAACTTTCAAGAGGTATGGGGATTGTAACGCCCGTAAAATCCTCTCAATATTTTTTTTTAAAATATTGATCAAGCTTATATGGATTCTTGAGTAATATATGAATATTAGCATGAATCTTAGCATGATTTCTTATATAGATTAAAAAGTTAAGTACTAGTGGGCCTTACATGGGCTCTTCTAGTACCATGGCTAGTAGTGGACCATAGGTAGAATTTTAACATAGATAGAAATGAATTTCAATTAGGAATGTTAGCATAACTCTTGATGGGCTCTTATGTGTGTGTCTTGCCAAAAATAAGAGTAAATGGAATAAAAAGAAAGTGCATGCACCAAGGATTGAACCTTGGACCTAGGATAGAGGCAAAGCCTCATCATGCATGTACTAACCAATTCACCTAGCAAGGGAGTGCTAATGGAAAAGGAAGAGGATTGTTGTTAAGGCTAAAGGAAGTGAAGAGTCACCATGTGAGGAGGCACCATGCCCCTTCACTTGCCCCTCCACTTAGTATAAAAGAGGGGGATGAGGAGTGAAGAGACACCTAAGTTATTTCTTCCTCTTTTCTTCCACCAAGGGCTCTTCCTCTCCTCTCTTCTTCCTCCTCCTAGCTGAAACGCACAAGGTGGTTTTCCCCTTGGAAAACTTCACAAGAAGACTCCCTCTTGAAGATCTAAGTTTTCTACAAGGCTACAAGGGCAAGGAGTGATCTAAAGTCAAGAAGGTTTTCGTTTTCTTTCTCTATTCAAGGTTGATAACCAAGATAAAGAGATGTAAGACTCTCTCACCTGTGGTATAATAGTTTTCTATGTTGTCTATCATGATTTAAGTTTTGTTTGGGATCTATATTGAGAAAACTATGGAATAGGGCTTCCTAGGGTTTCGGCCAAGCATGGTTTTTGGGTTTAGGATGATGTTAAAACCTCACTTATGTTTTCTAATGCTTTTTCATGATAAATAAAGAATGAATTGTTTGTTATATGAATTTTCCATGGACTTGTGACTCCCTAGGGTTTCGGCCACCATCTCTATTTCATGGTTAGGATTAGATCTAATCCCCCAAGCATGCTTAGTATGATTCCCTATGATATAATGGATATTAATTGTGAATTATATGAATTTCCCATGGACTTAAAACCCCTCTATGGTTTCGGCCAAGACCTATTCTAGGGCTAGGAATTAGGGTTAGCCCCAATCATGTGTTCTAATGGTTTCCTATGACATTGTATGTATTGTATGGGTGTTATGTTACTTATGGTACCTCACATGTTACTTGAATGATGGGACCTCCACCTATAACTTTCGGCCAAAGCTCCAAGCCTAGGGTTTGGGATAGTCTAAGGTTTCAAATATACTTGTTTATGGTTTATTATGATGTATATATATGTTCAAGCATGTTGTATGAATTTTATGATGCCTAAATCCTAACTTTATGTGCTATGCATCATGATCTTGTATGCTTATATTATGTGCCATGTTTTAGTAGGTATATTTATGGATGTTTTAAACCATATACCATGAGCACATGTGTTGTGAAGTATGCCTCATGTTTATGTAGAATTATGCATATATTATGATTAAATGCCTTGAACATAGGTATTATGATAGAGATATGGTTATGTAGACCTATGCATGTTTTAGGTTGAATGTTATGAACCTATGTAGTATGTATCATGTTCATATGGATCCTACCCATGCATGCTTTATGATAGATATAATGATCATGTATGCTATGTGATATATACCATGTATGAAAAAAACTTATCTATGCATGCTCACCTTATGTACCATGATCATGCATGCTTTATGAACTAAGATAATATTTATGTCTTTAAGGCATAATTATGTATGTATGTCATGCCTTATGAATGAAGATGATGTTTGTAACGACCCGGCCCATTTGGCGGCCCATTTGGCGGTCTCGACCGTCGACCGTCGACCGTGCCGTTACCAATACTAGGTCTTCCCCACTCCTGGGCGTGGATTTTTGCCTTCCCAGGATTCGAACTCTAGACCCAGGCTTAAATCTAGTTCTTTGTGAATCCTGAATACCAATTGAGCTATATTGTAACGCCCCAAATTTTGGGGCTTGCTTTCGATTTTCATTAGGGCACAAAAATGTCGATATAGGTTATCGGATGGTATGACATTTATTTCATGAATGAATAGAATTACATTTTTGTGATGTCATGATTAAATGATATGTGATTTCATTAGAAAGAATTAGAATATGTAATTGCATAAATTAGAATATGTGATTTCATAAATTAGAATATGTGATTGCATAAATTAGAATATGTAATTGCATAAATTCGAATATGTGATTGCATAAATAGGAATATATAATTTGCATTAATGTGATTTGAGAATATGAGAGTAAATTGGGCTAATGGGCTTTGCAAAAGTGAAAACCAAAGAGGAGCAAAAATATGCTCTTGCCGAGAATCGAACCTTGGAACTCTTAGTAAGCAAAGCCTTGAAAAGCAACGAAGTAACCAATTCACCCAGCAGGGGATTGCTGAGAGAAAGGAAGGGAAATTCTTGTTAAGGGTTAGGGAATGTGAAAGGGTAGAGGAAGAGACTCTTGATGAGAAACCCCTTAGTGAAGAGACACTTGGAGAAGAGGCACCTTGCCTCTTCCCTTAGTATAAATAAGAGGGAATGCTAAGGGGCTAACCATCATTGTTGCAAGCCCCTCACTCACTCTCCCTCTTCAATTTTCGAAAATCCAAGAGACTCCCTTTTCAATTTTCGAAAATTGAACTCCCTTCTCCCTCTTCAATTTTCGAAATCCTAACTCCCTCTCCCTCTTCAATTTTCGAAAATCCCAAGACCCCATTGAAGGTTTGAAACTCTTGCAAGGCAAGAAGAAGTCAAGGACCTCAAGAGCAAGGACAAGCACCTCCCCTCCGATCTAAGGGTATACCTTAAGGATATTTAGCGAAAGAGGTAAGTGCCCCTCACCTGTAGCATAATTGCTCTTGAATGATTTCTTCTCTTGTTGTTTTCGAAAATGGGGATTGCCCTTGTGTAAGTTTCGGCCACCCCTTAGGGGAAGGCTTTGGTTACTCCTTGATGCATGAGAAGACCCCTTGGAACTTAGGGTATATTTATATGTTGTTTCCCTTCATGATGCCATGAACAAAAACTAGGGTTGAACATCCTACAAGATTCGGCCAAAGGAAAAGAAACTAGGGTTTAGGGTTTGGATGATTATCCTATGATGTATCCATGCTTAGTAGTGTAGACAAGGTGTTTGTATAAATGTTTGTGTGAAGGTTTGATTTCAAAAACCCTAATATCCCTACCCTACACTTTCGGCCAACCCTAGGAGAATTAGGGTTTAGGGTGCATGATTATCCTATGATGTATTCCATGATTAATATGTGGCATGATATGTATATGAGGTGTTTGTGTAAATGTTTGTGTGGAAGTTGATTTCAAAAACCCTAGTTTCCCTACTTTACACCATTCGGCCAAGGCATGAAACTTTAGGGTTGTGAAGGTTAAACTACCCTATGAGATATGTTTAATGTTTAGTAGGACGATATGTATATGCATGTGATGTTTGAATGGATTGCTTGATTGGAAAAACTCAACTTGCTCTAGCATGGAACTTTCGGCCAAGGCATGAACATTAGGGTTTGTAAAGGTTGATTACCCCATGATGTATGCTATGCTTAGGATGATACATGATGTATATATATGTGATGCTTGTATGGGAGTTTAATGTCAAAACCTAGTTTATCCCTACCCTAGGACTTTCGGCCAAACCCTAGGTTTAGGGTTAAGAAGAACTCAATTAACCCATGAAATGCATGCTTTATACTAGGCTAGTTATCATGATTATGAATGCATACATATGCATAAGAATGAGCCCTTTAGGGCATGAACGAAGAAGGCTTAGGGCCTAAAGAATGCTTCCCTAGAAGGTTAGGACTAAGAGCATACTTTATGAAAATGAAGAACATGATAACTATTTTATTTTGTAATGGCTTGTACTATAGACTCTTAAAGCGAGTCAAATGATTATGATACTAGGCTGAAGGACTTTTGAGAAGGCCTAGTAAACCCTAGTGGTTCGGGATTAGCTACCTCGTTCCCATTCAGGGGGGCGCGCAAAACATGAAGTACAAGCCGGGCCCTAATGATTATGCTATGTTCAAGTATTATGTTTATATGTTTTCAAAAGAACCTTCCTATGAAGTTAACATGCTTAGATGTTTAACATGCTTAGATGTTTAACATGCTTAAACGCTTACCATGCTTGAATGTGATATATTCTCTTACCTTTTTATGATATCCGGTTTTGTGAGTAGGACAGGGTCTTACTAAGCTATTGCTTATCGTTTAGTGTTTCCCCTTATGCTACAGATAAAGGACGCTAAACTATGGAGGCTGCGGGAGAAGGGCAAGTGTGTGTGTGATAGTGCTGGTGGATAAAAAGATCTTGCTCTTAGTTGTTTCAAGTTTTGGAACTTGTCATGTTAAACCCATGTTATGCTCTTTTTATATAATACTTGATGTCCATGCTTGGTTAAGTGTTCTGAAAAATAATTATGCTTCCGCTACATGAACCTTGCATGCTTTAATGATACATATGCCCATGCATAGATTAGATAGAAAAATATGAATGCATGCGTGTAGTTGTAATGTACGAAACTTAAAGTAGCGCCGCCCGAATTCCTAGGGAATTAAGGGCGGGCGTTACAATGTTCATGCCTTTAAGGCATAATGATATTATGCATTAAGTAAGAATGATGAAATGCTAAGTATACTTTATACCATGCTTCATGTATTAAGATCACATTTATGTCTTCAATTAAACTATGAATGTTCTATGAATGTATGAATGATGAAGCATGTGAAGCTATTTTACTTTATGAATAGGCTTATACCGGACCGAAGTAAGGGTCCAAGGGATGGGCTCCTTATGAAAGCCTCGGGTTCTGGACTACCGTAGCTGTCCACGGTTCTGGGACTACCACAGCTGTCCAACAGGGATGGGCTCCTTATGTCAGCCTCAGTTCTGGGACTACCGTAGCTGTCCCTACCCTAGTAGGTCGAGACTAGTTACCTCTCATTTACTTAGGGATGCGCGCATATGATGTATGTATGTGGTAGAAGCCGGGGCCCCCCATGATGTTATGATTATGTTTAAGTATTTATAATTATGATTTTCAAATAACCATCCTTATGTTATGTGCATTTAACTCATGCATTCATTCATGCTATGCATCTATGTCATGTCAAGTAGGTCTTATGCTTATGTTTATGTTAAGAACTATGCCATGTCATGTATGTCATATGCTTATATTTATGTTAAGAACTATTCCATGTCAAGTATGTCATATGCTTATGTTTATGTTAAGAACTATGTCATGTCAAGTATATCATATGCTTATGTTTTATGTCAAGAACTTCTCTATGTTAAGTATATTATGTGCTTTTATTTTATGTGACGTATGGTTTTAGTGAATAGGAAAGAGTCTTACTAAGCCTATGTGCTTATTAGTTTTATTTCCTTATATCGCAGATCAAGCAAGAGGATACTAAACTATGGGAAGCAGCAGGAGGGGCAAGTGTGTGTGTGTGGCATGGCTTGGCAAAGAAAAGAAAAGATCCTATTACCCATAACTGTCACATGTCTTATATTTTGCATTGTTATCTTTAGTTTCATGCTAGACTTATGATGGTCCTCCTAAAGAACAACTTCTTATGTTTTGCATTATCAACTCTAGTTTCATGCTATACTTTATGATGATTTTCCCTAAAGAAAACTTATGTTGATTTCCATGATGTGTTCGTTAGAATCATATGTTGGCTTTAGGCTTGATGGTAGGATAAGTTATGATTGATGCAAACATGTTCAAAAATGTTATGTCTCACATGCTATGTCTTATTACTTTAATGTTATGACAAATGCTAAGTTTATCAAGTGACCATGTTTAAGAAGGATAGTTAAGATATGTCAATATGAGTTGCAAGGTTTAAATGTACATGTAAAAAGTTTAAAATTTTTTCGCTGCATTAAGATCTCCATATGCATACATGTATGATAGCGTAACGCCGCCTTCCGCCTACATCATAAGGCTGGGAAGGGCAGGCGTTACAATTATAGCTTGTGTGTGGTATTATATAATTGCGTATTATATATATATATATATGATATAATTTGTGTGTGGTGTTTATATCTAGTATTTGAATGACTGTAATCGCAGCGCACACTATGAATGCTCTTAATCGCAGCATGTGGTGTGCGCTATGAATGCTTTTGATTGTTCTTAACCACAACACGAGTAATGAATACTCATATCCGCAGCACGCATCATGCGTTGTCGATGTTTTATGACTTTTTATAGCTTATAGTTGTGCAGCGTGTAATGAACGCTGCGGATAACATAATTGAGGTGTGGAAAGTCATATTTGTTATAGTGAACTACTTGGTTAGACCAAGGACTATAATCTGTACTAGTCTCATAGAATTGATGATGTCTGAATATATTAATTCATCAACTAGGGAAGATTTCAATACATTTATAATTGTATATATAGTGATATCCACTAGTCGTGATCTAATCACAAGTTCTCTAATACTATGAATCATATCGCGGGCATTTAATAAGTGAGTTTAAGATTGACCATATATATAAATATATACACACAAATAATAAATCTTTATTAATCCATAAATAAGTAAAAATTATAAGGCGATTGTCTTAGGACACCTCTCAAATATAACATCATCTTGGATATTTGATATTCTACTGTCTGTAACCTAGAAAAGTAGTTATGATATAAATTATTGATTACTTCAGCCAAGGTTTCACGCTTGTTCGGGTGTTCGTCAAGAGATGCATGCATGGTCAGGCTTTTGTCCAGGGTTGCACGCATGCCCATGCATTCGGCCAGGGTTGCGCGCGTGCCCAGGCATTCGGCCAGGTTACCACGAATGGCCACCCGACCAACGCTTCACGACCTCCCCTCCAAACTAGTGCTCCATGACCGACCGCCCACGGTTGCACGGGCATGCCAACCAGGGTGTGGTCGACCTCATGAGCACAATGCAATGTTGCTACCGGCCTCACAAGCACAACACAAGGCCACGACTATACTAGGAACACAGCACGAGGCCAACTGCGATCTCACAGAGGTCAAAGGGGAGAAGAAAGGGAGAGGAAAGGTTACCTCACGCAGGAGAACAGAGACCATGTTGGAGAGAGGAGATATTGCTAGAGAAGAGATCAAACTCGAGATGCCGGAGAGGAGATCGAAGGAGAGCGGAGAAGTGGGAGACAAAAAAATTCCGTATCGAAAACCATAACTATCCTATATTGGCGACAAAACTTAATTTTCATCGATAATTAGTGACGAAATCTAATTTCCATTCCTAAATTAAATTTTTATCGCTAACTTATCGATGGAATTATATTTCGTCACTACCATAGTGACAGAATTAAATTGCCATCATTAATCAGCGACCAAAATTTAATTCATTATTAATCAACGACGAAAATTTAATTTCATCGCTAATATAATGATAAAAATTTAATTCTATCACTAATTAAATAGATTAATTATGTATTTTTGTTAATAGCGACCCACATTGCAATGAATTTTTAATTATGTTAGGATCAAAAAAATTTAGATATCTCCATAATGGTATGATATTTTTCACTTTACATTTAACTTAAAAGATCTCATACCAATGGAGATATCTTCCTCTTATCAGTCCATGATCTTGTTGGTATCGTATGGCCGACAAGAGGGGGTGAATTGTCCCTGAAAAATAAAATCAAAATCTTTTGTTTGACTTAACAAAGATAGAAATTAGTTTCACAAACAATTCAATAACATAAAATAATCAACTTAATAACTTAAAAAGAAATGAGGCACAGACGATTTATTTGGTTTGCGACCAGGAGGTTGTTATCTAAGGAAAATAAAAGCTCACTCTCCACATGATCTTCTTGTGGGCGGAGAAACCTCTTACACAATTGTGTTGGGACCGGGTGCATGTTGACATGGATGCGGGTTCGTAATTTTAAAATTAATTACGTGCAGCGGAAGGTTTAACATAAATAATTTCTCTAAATCATTTAACCACACATCTAAGCATGCAATTTTATCTTGTGTAGACATGATCATATATTTAAAATTTTGCAGAAACATAAACTAATTTACGTATTACCTCACGTAACTCGAAGGAAGGGACGAGATCCAACTGTAAGCGTCCCTTGGAAGCTTCGCCTCTATTCGCATCCACGCCGAGTATCTTCGGGATGACTTCGCAAAGCCACGAGTTTCGTGTTCTCGAGAACTACTAGATTCTCCGAGAACGCGACGAGAAAAACCAAGACAGAAGTCGGAAGACTAACCACAAAAGGATGGCTGGCTGGTGCTCCTTCTTGGGGCTGGTTGGCACACGGCAAGAAGGGGAGAAGAGAAGGAGAGAAAGAGAGGGAGAGAGCCTATGCCTTCATCTCTATGATTATCACCCAAGCCTTGCCTTGGGTCCTTTATATAGTGGCCTCTCAACCATCAAGCCTCTCAAATATGGAATAACTTATTCCATCATGCCAAGTTTGATTTTATATCATGGTTAAAATCATATTTTAATTCATGATAAAAAATCAATCAAGTCTCTTCTCTCCTATGGAATAAATTTCCTTATCATGGTAAATCAATCCATGATTGATTTTATAAAATAAACCAATCCATGGTTCATTTTAATTTCCATGATAAATAAACCAAACCTTGGTTTATTATATAAAAATTTATATCATCCATAATTTTATAAAACAAACCACACTTGGTTTATTTTATAAATTGAACCAAAAACTTGGTTCTCTCCCTTTGTTGTGGCCGGCCAAGCAAAGAGGATGGAGGCCCTCTTTGGCCGGCCCATCGAAGCCAAGCCCCAATGAATTAAACTTATTTAATTCATCTATTAAGTCTTCAAAAGACTTAGCCATTTTACGCTTCCGATGCGTCTCTGAAAAATTCAGATTCGACTTATCGTTTGGCTCAACCAAACCTAATTTCTCTTGATTGGAAAATCCAATTTTCAACTCATTTTAAATCCCTCGGATTACTCGTAGTGCGTGTGACTAAATAGGCTTTCGATTTATGTTGGCCGTCTATAATTAATCAATTAATTATAGAACGATCATGAGTGACACCTAGTAGTACATCATGATCCCCAATTAATCGAAAGATCAATGGTTGACCTCAGAAACAATTCTGAAACCCTTCAGCAGCTATAATGAATCGTGCCTCATTCCCTTCACCATCTTATACCCACTTGGTTCAGGACATGGTCTATGTGTGTCAGTCCCCACTAGGCTGACTACGTCACACCTGTTAGTAATATGAGAGATGTGTCCTAAGGCAATCGCCTTATGATTGTAATCATTTACTTTAATAAATGAATATTCACTATTTGAGTATACATGTTCATGTATTTGATTGAGATCTTAAACTCATTAACTGAATGTCCGCAATACAATTCTCAGCATGAGAGAATTTGTGATGAATTCACAACTAGTGATTATCTCTACATGTGCAATTGTGAAGTATTGAAATTGTCCCTAGTCGATGAATTGACAGATACGGACACTATCAATTCTGTTGAGACTAGCATGGGTTATTCTCTAATCAGCTGATTCTCACTGGCTGGTGACATTGGGATGTTCGGAGATAAACATGCATGCTAGTTAAGGGAACTAGTTAATTGGAGTGACTAGCTGTAAAACTTTATATGGTAATCTACATATAGATATGTCAATGAAAGTTCTTACTGCAGCTTAAGTGCGATGTTCCTTTGACTTGCGGTGTTCAAGTCATCTTGGTCATGAAAACTTATACTTTGACATCTTAAGTAAGCATCTCTAAGGAGGTGTGGACCCAGGATGATTGGGTATAAGCCGAAGTGCCCGAAGATGTTTGAACAGCCTACAAAGGATTCACCACTCCTTGCGAGGAGATGTATACCCAAGGCCTATCGTCGGATTGTTACTTGAAGCCTCTGGCCAGAGCATAACATGTTCCGAGTATGAATCTCTAAGAAACATGAGAGTAATTAGAATCCGTTGGACGAGAAAGACATTGCTTGGGCTAGGTGTGACGTAGTCAGCCTAGTGGGAACTGACACACATAGACCGTGTCCTGAACCAAGTGGGTATAAGATGGTGAAGGGAATGGGGCACGACTCTTTATAGCTGCTAAAGGGTTTCAGAATTATTTCTGAGGTCAACCGTTGATCTTTCGATTAATTGGGGATCATGATGTACTACTAGGTGCCACTCATGATCGTTCTATAATTGGTTAATTATAGACGGCCAACATAAATCGAAAGCCTATTTAGTCACACGCACTACGAGTGATCCGAGGGATTTAAAACGAGTTGAAAATTGGATTTTCCGATCAAGAGAGATAAGTCGAATCTGAATTTTTCAGAGACACATCGGAAGCATAAAATGGCTAAGTCTTTTGAAGACTTATTGGACGAATTAAATGAGTTTAATTCGTGAGGTCATGGCTTGGTTTGGCCGGCCAAAGAGGGTCCCCGCACTCTTTGTTTGGCCGGCTACAATAAAAATAAGAGGGAAGAACCAAATTGTTTGGTTCAAAATTATAAAATAAACCGCGCGTTGTTTGTCTTATAAAATTATGGATAAAGAAATTTGTATAAAGAAATTTGTATAAAGAAATTTATATAAAGAAATTTATATAAAGAGATTTATTTATCATGGAAATTAAAATAAACCTTGGAATGGTTTATTTTATTTTATAAAATCAATAATGGATTGATTTACCATGATAAAGAAATTTATTTAAAGAAATTTATATAAAGAAATTTCTTTCCATAATAAAAAAGGAGACATGGTTGTTTTTATTATAAATTAAGTTATAATAAAAACTTGACATAACGGAATAATTCATAGAAAAATTTATAAGATAAATTTCTTATGAAAAAATTTATTCCGTTAAGAGGAGACTTGGTGATTAAGAGGCTACTATATAAAGGTACCAAGGCAAGGCTTGGAAATTAATCTAAGTGATCAAGGATTCTTACCTAGCCTCTCTCCCTCTCCTTCTCTCCCTCTCCCTCTTCTAGTGCCACCGGCCCTAGAGCCCTCCCCCTTTGCCGTGAGCTTCCACCACCAAGAAGAAGCCGAAGAAGAAGAAGAAGCGGGCGCGACTCCTTCCTTCCTCCCGGAATCTTGATTCCGTTCTTCGTTTGGTGGTTAGTTTTTCATCTCTCTCTTGGTATTCTTGTCGTGCCTTTGGAGAATCTAGTAGTTCTTGTCGGCACGAAACTCGTGGCTTTGCGAAGTCATCCTGAAGAAAACCCGGCGTGGATGCGAATAGAGGCGGAGCTTCCAAGGGACGCTACGGTTGGATCTCGTCCCTTTCTACGAGTTACGCGAGGTATTAAGTAAATTACTTTACATTCTGCAAAATTTTAAATGTATGATCATGTCTCCACAACATAAGGTTGCATGCTAGATACGTGGTTAAAATAATTTGAGAAATTATTTATGCTAAACCTTCCGCTGCACGTAATTAAATTTTAAAATTACGAACCCGTATCCATATCAACATGCACCCGGTCCCAACAACACCTAGCCCAAGTAACGTTTTCTCGTCCTACGGATTCTAATTATTCTCATGTATTTAAGAGATTCATACTCTGAACATGTCATGCTCTGGCCAGAGGCTTCGAGTAACAATCCGACGATAGGCCTCGAGTATACATCTCCTCACAAGGAGTGGTGAATCCTTTGTAGGCTATTCAAACATCTTCGGGTACTTCGGCTTATACCCAATCATCCTGGGTCCACACCTCCTTGGAGATGCTTGCTTAAGATGTCAAAGTATAAGTTTCCATGACCAAGATGACTTGAACACCGCAAGTTAAAGGAACATCGCACTTAAGCTGCAGTAAGAACTTCACTGACATATCTATATGTAGACTACCATATGAAGTTTTACAGCCAGTCACTCCAATGAACTAGTTCCCTTAACTAGCATTCATGTTTATCTCTGGACATCTCAATGTCACCAGCCAGTGAGAATCAGCTGATTAGAGAATAACCCATGCTAGTCTCAACAGAATTGATAGTGTCCGTATTTATCAATTCATCGACTAGGGACAATTTCAATACTTCACAATTGCACATGTAGAGATAATCACTAGCTGTGAATTCATCACAAATTCTCTCATGCTATGAATTGTATTACGGACATTCAGTAAATGAGTTTAAGATCTCAATCAAATACACAAACATGTATACTCAAATAGTGAATATTCATTTATTAAAATAAATGATTACAATCATAAGGCGATTGCCTTAGGACACTTCTCTCATATCACTAACAAACTCCCACTTGGCCTAATGCCAATCGCTACGGTACCCAATACCACATGCTCTAACATGACCCTCAAACTTGCTTTGAGGCAAGGCCTTAGTTAAAGGATTCGCTAAATTCCTTTCAGTGGGAATTTTCTCAATTTGTATATCATTCCTACTTATAATCTCTCTGATCAGATGATAGCGGTGAAGCACATGTTTGGATCGCTGATGAGACCTTGGTTCCTTCGCTTGTGCAATAGCTCCATTGTTGTCGCAGTAAACCAGTATTGCTTCATCAATGGTTGGAACCACACCAAGTTCTGAGATAAACTTCTTGATCCAGACTACTTTCTTTGCTGCTTTCGAAGCTGCAATATATTCCGCTTCCGTGGTAGAATCCGCTACGGTGTCTTGCTTGGAACTCTTCCAATTTATTGCGCCTCCATTCAAAATAAATACGTATCCGGACTGAGATTTGGAGTCATCCTTATCTGTCTGGAACTCGCATCTGTATACCCACGTATTACCATATCACCTTCTCCTTATATTAGGAACACATCCTTAGTATTTCTTAAGTACTTGAGGATTGTCTTGACAGCCGCCCAATGATCCATTCCTGGATCAGACTGGTATCTGCTTGTGAAGCTCAGAGCATACGATACATCGGGCCTAGTACATAACATAGCATACATGATAGATCCTATCGCGGATGCATAAGGAATCTTATTCATGCAAATCCTCTCGTCTTCTATGTGCAGACACATAGACTTCGAAAGGTTGATCCCATGCCTGATGGGAAGGTAACCTTTCTTGGATTTCGACATGCTAAACCATTCTAGCACTCGGTCTATATATGTAGACTGCGAAAGACCAAGCTATTGATGCAGTCTGGCCCTGATTCTTGTTTTAGTGTTGACACCGATTTTAGTTTAGGTGGATGATGTTTGATTATGATTAAGTCCTGATCGGGGATCAGGCATGGTATGGAAAATCCTAGTCTGGAGGGCTAGGTGTTAGAAAATCCTAATCTGGAGGGTTAAGTGTTGAAAATCCTAGCTTGGAGGGCTAGGTGTATGAAAAGTCCTAATTGGGAAGAGGTGGGTGAAAAGTCCTAGCTTGGAGGGCTAGGTGAAAAGTCCTAACTTGGAGGGTTAGGTGCAAATTCCCATCTTGGAGGATTAGGTGAAAAAGTCCTGGCTTGGAGGGTCAGGTGCCTAGCTTGGAGGGCTAGGTTGGATGATGTTCTAACTCGGAAGGGTTGGGTGAAAAGTCCTAGCTTGGAGGGCTAGGTGAAAAGTCCTAGCTTAGAGGGCTAGGTGAAAAGTCCTAACTTGGAGGGTTAGGTGCAAATTCCCAACTTGGAGAGTTAGATGGAAAAATCCTTAACTTGGAGGGCTAAGGTGGATGAATCCCTAGCTTGGAGGGCTAGGTTTGAGTCCCTGGATCGGTCTGGTGACCGATCAGGGATATTGGTATGCTGCTTCTTCGTGGATCGGTCTGGTGATCGATCCAGCGAGGACTGATCGGTCTGGTTGTAAAATTTGCTCTTGTTGTAAAAAATTTTGTTGTTGTTGTAGGACTTGTTGCAACATCTCCATCATCCTTTGTTGTTGAGCCTCATCCCAATCAGGATTCTCAAAACCTCCTTGGTTAGTGTAGAACCCCTGTTGGTCTTGAAATGGAAAATAGGGCTGCTGAAGTCCAGGAGGAGGTTGTGCATGCTGAAATGCAAACTGTTGGGGCTGCTCAAATGGATGAAATGACTGATTAAACTGCTGAATATTTGGTTCACAAGTTGGTGGAGATGGCTGAAAACTGTAGCCCTGAAAATTCTGGATCTGAGGTTGAAATTGTGGTGATGAAAACTCAAATTGAGTAGGCTGAAAATTCTGGTTTTGTTATTGGAAATTCTGAAATGTTGGCTGCCCATGCTGAGCTTGTGGCTGGAAATTGGGCTGAAATTGTTGGAATTGCTGTGGTTGCTCTAATTGTTGTAATGGTGGCTGAAAAAATTGATTGGGTTGCTGAAAATTTTAGTTGCTAGGTTGTTGAAATTGGTTGAAAGGCTGAAACTCTGATGACCACATTTTTATCTTGCAGCCCTGTCACAAAGCAAACAAGAAAAATGGCAGTACCCGTATATGAAAAATAAAGCACAAGAAAATAGGACCCAATGAGATATCCAAAAATATACAAGCAAAAATCAAACAAATCAACTAGTTGCGTCCCCGGCAACGGCGCTAAAAATTTGACAGACCCAAACTATGTGTCACGAATGTGGGCCTCAAATTTAAAATTTATAAATGAATGCTGGAAACCCTTTTTACAATCAAAATATGAAAATGTAATATAGGGGCCACAGGTCGTATTTTTCTCGGGGCTAGTTGAAGGTTTGTTTGATTCGCGCTTGAAATTAGGTGTCGTTTGTGAATTTGGGTTTCGAATATGATTTGGGTTTTGGGTTGTAAATTTGGAAATGAAACACAAGAAAATAAAGGAAACCAAACTAAGGGGCCAAGCAAGGTGATAGCAATTAGTAATTCAACCAAAGAGCAAGTAAATCAACTTATGCAATTTTGCAAACTTCAGGAAATCAAAACTAAATCCGAGACTCACTAATGCAGAGTGTAGCTTAAGGTTTTGCCATTCAAAACAACCAAAGACTCGACAATCTATAGACAGTTTGATACAAAGTCATTGTAAAGCTCACTTGATACAAGATACATGCCACCAAAACTTGATACACACTAAATAAAGCTTAGGTGCCGAAATGAAAATACAATTCAGAACCAACCCAATGCGAAAGAGATGATTTTCAGGCTTGAAAAGTACACTACAAATTGCACTCAATTTGATACAAACTCATGCCAAATCTGCTCTTGATACAAGGTGCAGAATTCATCACTTGATACACAAAAGAATGAGAAAACTATTGTGCCAAATCTGATCCGAACAACCCTGAGATGGAACTAGTCGATCAGGTTGGAAAGGTAGCTATCAGTAAAGCATTTTGCAGAAATGAATGAATGCAATTCAAACCAAGGTTGGATAAATTCAGATACACATCTAAGGCTTCAAGTGAATGCGCAACACTGCATGCAGAAATTTACAGGAATAAAACGCAGACATTTCAGAATTCAATTTGGATGTGAAACAAGGATTCTAAATTAACTCAAGTGCATAAATGGATATCGCAGCATCAAGCACAAACCAATTAAATCCTTAAGTTGATGCGCAGAAGAGAAGTTGATACAAAAATTCAGTACCAAACTTTAGCATAATTCAGAAACTGTCAACTAAATCCCATCTGATAATTGATGTAAAGCAATTGTAACGATGCAACATTCAATCACAGATGGATGCAGAAACTGAGGAATTCGAAACCAATTTCAGAAATGAAAATGAAGTAAACTGAATTGAGTGCAGTAATTCGAAAGCTGAAAACAGGGGATTGATATGCAAGCTTAGCTGGGAAACAAACTGAAATTCGGTCTTACCAAGCTAAACTAGATTCAGAAATGAAGCTAAGATCTAAACAAACTTAGACTACTGAATTAGCATCACTAACAGTGAAACAATTTGAAAATCTCAGAAACTAAATTGCAAATCAGAAATGAACTGATACACAAGGGTAATGGAAGTGGCACGCAAGAAATAAATTGCAAACTACTGAAATTAAATCTAATTATCATCTAAACAAGCTCGTAAACTGACTAACTTAAAGATTGATAACCTAATTAAGCTAAACAAATCAGAAACTTGGAATTAAACTGCTGATACGAAACTGCAGAAACAGAACAGTGCCGAAATCCAATTACAGCTACAACAAAATGAAATCTAAGAAACTAAGCTACTCCTCAATGCTTCCCTAGCTCAAATTCTTCTTGGTCGTCAAGCAAGAGCCGGCCTCGAACCCCTAAGCACAGCAAATCAGTGGAAATCAGATTGGATAAGTGAACTCTGCTCAAACTGCGCAAGCTGGGAATTTCCAATCCAAACGCTTCGATCTCAGTTTGTTGAGCTTCGATGATGATTTGGAGAAGACCTGAGCTCACTTGAGAACCCCTACAAGTGGCTCAGGTCGTCGGAAATAGGTTGTGCTGAGATTCCAACGCTCGGACCACAAAGCCACCGAAACCCTCAAATAGCTCTGTCCAGCGCGAATTCAAGCTGAATTCTCCAACCAAACTGACCTCCAAAGATCCAGAAGATGATCTTGATGAAGAATTGAGGGACCGCGCCTTCGATTGGATGAGGAAAAAGAAGAAAACGATGAAGAAAATGAAGAACTCGACTGTTGCGGCGAAGACGTGATAGGGAGAAGCGCTGGGCATTTTTGATTAAATAGCTATCAATGGACGGCCCAGATTGATCGGAGGAGATCCAACGGTAGATCTTGGTCTGATTTGAGCCAAACTTTTATGATGATGATCTGGGGTCAGGATCTGCCTTGTGGTAGCTCGAATCCTCCAGATGTGCAACGGATGGTCCAGATCAACTCTATCTGTGAATGGACGCTCTAGAGCCCTCCTTGCTTGATCCAACGGTTGATTTAGCTCTAATTGGAATGAAACCTTCAGATCTTGATCATAGAGCTTGATCAACCCTAACCCTAGCTCGGATTGCTTCAGATCGTCCCGGATGGGTCAGATCTAGCCGCTCTTGAATCGGACGGCCCGGATTAATCGTAGGCTTGATAATGGCTTGATAATTCGATCCGGTTCACATCCGACTCAAGTTTGACCCAGTATGCCCTAGGTCCAGGATCCTTTCATGCCTACAAAAATATATCAGAAAATTAGTGGCCAAATAATCCAAAAAATGTGTAAATTTGCAATTAAGTCCAAAATAAGAGGAAATCCTAAAACCTAGGGTAAAATCACAATTAAGCAATAAAAACATAGGTCAAACATGGATTTTAACAATTAAAATAATCAATAAAATGGTGCTTATCAATAGCTCAGTGGTAGCTGGCGTTGGCAGATGAGCAGCTGGGAGCTGCAGGGATGGTGTCATCTGATGCTTGGTGGAGAAACAAAAAGGAGAAGAAGACTTCGGCGGAAGAAGAGAAGTGTTCGATAGTTTTTCTATGTTGAGCTTGCTGAAGTTCTTGTTGCGCTTTGTGTTTCTCCACAACTTACTTGTTGTGTTTTCTGAAATCTTCATCACTTTGAGCAAGCAACTGCAATCGAGAAGCAACCAACTCTTACGTAAGTGTCAGGAGGAAAGAACAAGGAGCTTGGAGTCCAACAGTGAGAAGACACGAAGGAGGGAGTCCTTGCG
>JAGFNQ010006639.1:0-237368 GCA_024364735.1 Boesenbergia rotunda
CATAAGTAAGAAACGCATGACCGAATTACACCGATGTGGAATTTTGGAATCATTTGAACCCGGTTCATTTGATACATGCGAATCATGCTTAAAAAGGCAAGATGACTAAATTACCCTTTTCCGAAAAAGGTAATCCAGTGGGAGAATTGCTTGGTCTAATACATACCGATGTATGTGGACCAATGTCAACTCTTGCACAAGGAGGCTATAGCTACTTCATCACCTTCATCGATGATCACTCACGATTCGGGTATGTGTTCTTGATGAAACACAAATCTGAAGCCTTTGAGAAATTCAAAGAGTTCAGAAATGAAGTAGAGAAACAGCTTGGCAAAAGTATTAAGATACTTCGATCCGATCGAGGTGGTGAATACTTAAGTCAAGAGTTTCAAGATTATCTAAGGGGACAATGGGATATTGTCCCAATGGACTCCGTCGTATACACCACAGCATAATGGTGTAATCTGAGAGGCGTAACCGAACCTTGATGGACATGGTTAGGTCTATGATGAATCATGCAACTCTTCCAAAATCCTTTTGGGGCTATGCACTTAAGACAGCTGTTTACTTGCTAAACAGAGTCCCGACCAAGGTAGTCTCTACTATTCCATATGAGATCTGGAATAGTAAGAAACCTCACTTAACTCACCTTAAGATATGGGGTGTCCTGCTTATGTGAAGCGGGTTGTATCAGACAAATTGGATGCTAAGTCTGATAAATGTCTATTTATTGGATACCCTAAGGAAACGAAGGGTTACCAATTCTATCATCCCTTGGAACAAAAGGTGTTTGTTTCAAGGCATGCTGTATTTCTAGAGAAAGAGTTTCTTTTACAAGAAAACAGTGGGAGTGGCATTGAACTTGATGAAGTTCAAGAAACTCCAATAGACATTACAGAGACACCGAGTCTAGGCCCACAACCGATAATTCATAATGATGAGCTATCAGTTGAACATAAAACTACACCACCTCTTCGTAGGTCTGATAGGACACGCAACATTCCAGAGAGATACGGATTTCTCGTAAGTGAATCGAACGACGTGTACTCATTGGCGATGACGAACCTATCAGTTATTGAAGATGTTCTGAAAGTTCAGAAAGGACAAATGGCTTGAAGCCATGAAGTCGGAAATGGATTCCATGTACGAAAATCAAGTATGGGACTTGGTAACCCACCTGAAGGATTAAACCCATAGGGTGCAAGTGGGTTTCAAGAAGAAAACCGACATGGAGTAATGTAGTTACCTTTAAGGCTAGATTAGTGGCAAAAGGATATCGTCAAAAACAAGGAATTGATTATGACGAAACCTATTCGCCAGTAGCTATGCTTAAATCCATTCGGATGCTCCTAGCCATAGCAGCTCATTATGATTATGAGATATGGCTAATGGATGTGAAAACAGCTTTCCTTAACGGAAACCTGATTGAGGATGTATACATGATACAACCTGAAGGTTTCACATCGGTTAATAAAACCAAAGTATGCAAGCTTCGACGATCCATATATGGACTGAAGCAAGCATCTAGGAGCTGGAACATCCGTTTTGATGAGACAATCAAAAAGTTTGATTTCTCACAAAATCCTGACGAACCTTGTGTGTACAAGAAGGTTAGTGGGAGTGCAGTCGTATTCCTAGTATTATATGTCGATGACATCTTACTTATAGGAAACGATATATCAGTTTTACAGACAGTTAAGATTTGGTTGTCCAAAACTTTCTCCATGAAAGACCTGGGAGAAGCAACCTATATCCTTGGGATTAGAATCTATAGAGATAGATCAAAACGGTTGCTTGGTCTTTCGCAGTCTACATATATAGACCGAGTGCTAAAAAGGTTTAGCATGTCGGAATCCAAGAAAGGTTACCTTCCCATCAGGCATGGGATCAACCTTTCGAAGTCTATGTGTCCGCGCACAGAAGACGAGAGGATTAGCATGAATAAGATTCCCTATGCATCCGCAATAGGATCTATCATGTATGCTATGTTATGTACTAGGCCCGATGTATCGTATGCCTTGAGCGTCACAAGTAGATACCAGTCGGATCCAGGAATGGATCATTGGGCGGCTGTTAAAACAATCCTTAAGTACTTAAGAAGAACTAAGGATGTATTTCTAATATATGGAGAAGGAGATTTGATAATACGTGGGTATACAGATGCCAGTTTCCAGACAGATAAGGATGACTCCAAATCGCAGTCTGGATACGTATTTACTTTGAATAGAGGCACAGTAAGTTGGAAAAGTTCCAAACAAGACACCGTAGCGGATTCTACCACAGAAGCGGAATATATCGCAGCTTCGGAAGCAGCAAAGGAAGCAGTTTGGATCAAGAAGTTTGTCTCAGAACTTGGTGTGGTTCCAACCATTGATGAAGCAGTGCCGGTTTACTGCGACAACAATGGAGCTATTGTACAAGCGAAGGAACCAAGGTCTCATCAGCGATCCAAACACGTGCTTCGACGCTATCATCTGATCAGAGAGATTATAAGTAGGAATGACATACAAATT
Organism: Boesenbergia rotunda; assembly: GCA_024364735.1. NCBI lineage: Eukaryota > Viridiplantae > Streptophyta > Magnoliopsida > Zingiberales > Zingiberaceae > Boesenbergia > Boesenbergia rotunda. Next base: position 2,514 of record JAGFNQ010006639.1, read on the forward strand.
GAGAGAGTTCCCACTGAAAGGAATATAGCGGATCCTTTAACTAAGGCCTTGCCTCAAAGCAAGTTTGAGGGTCATGTTAGAGCCTGTGGTATTGGATACCGTAGTGATTGGCATTAGGCCAAGTGGGAGTTTGTTAGTGATGTGAGAGAAGTGTCCTAAGGCAATCGCCTTATGATGTAAACATTTATATTAATAAATGATAATTCACTATTTGAGTATACATGTTTTGTATATTTGATTGGGATCTTAAACTCATCTACTGAATTTCCGCAATACAACTCACAGCATAAGAGAATTTGTGATGGGATCACAACTAGTGATTATCTCTAATGTGCAATTGTGAAGTATTGAAATTATCCCTAGTCGATGAATTGATAAAAATGGACACTATCAATTCTGTTGAGACTAGCATGGGTTATTCTCTAATCAGCTGATTCTCACTGGCTGGTGACATTGGGATGTCCGGAGATAAACATGGATGCTAGTTAAGGGAACTAGTTCATTGGAGTGACTGGCTGTAAGACTTCATATGGGAATCTACATGTAGATATGTCAATGAAGTTCTTACTGCAGCTTAAGTGCGATGTTCCTTTGACTTGCGGTGTTCAAGTCATCTTGGTCATGGAGACTTACACCCTCGACCTCCCTGAGCACCACGCAATGTAGAAGACTCCTCTACCTTGCTTCTGTAAGCCTTAGCCGGAGTTTGGTGGAGGAGGGAAGAAGAACCGAGGAACTCTTCCTCTTCTTCTTTGTTGCGCCACCGAGAGAGAGATAAGGAGAGGAGGGGGTTTTGGTCTTGGCTCTTGGATTGATTAATTGGCTTGGTTTCTTGATCTCATAGGGTATTTATAGGGCTAAGACAGGGACCATGAGGAGGACTTGGTTCTTGGCCCGTTAATGGATCCAAACCTGATCCATTAGTTAAGATACATTCCACTAAAGGGTCTTAATTGAACTTACCTCACCAACCCCCATATTTTCATATGGGCTTCACATATTATGAGTCGTCCATCCCTCCGTGTTCAAGATCGCGCATGCCCGTTAATTAATTAAATTACTGACAATTTAAATTAATTAACTTCTGAATCCTTGATTAGTACCACTCAACCTTATCAACGTGCCGGATCAAATCCACCAGCAGGGTTTAGCACGATGAACCTTTTGAGCTCATCAAGGGGGCATCATCATCCTGACTCACCAGGACATGGATTCTGTTAATAATCATCAACACATCATATTATTAATATTATTTTCCAACTTACTAGGTTTGTCGATCTAACAGAATAGATCTCGCCCTTTGATAAATCAAAGAAATAATAATTAATAATATATGCCCGATATTATTTCAAGATTAAGGGATCGTCCTCCATAATATCAACTAAGGTCCTATCCAATTATCTAGTCAGTACAAATCGGATAACCTCGGGTATCGGTCCTGCTCAATGTACTCATAGCACACTAGTGTAGTCCTATAGACAAGACCAACCACACCTAACTACACTACAACCATCCAATGGGTTATATAATTCCATCTAGGTTGTGAGCGTCTATTTATGCTAAGTAAGGTACTGATAACATAATCATTCATGTGACACCACACACCATGTTATCTACAATGCAAAGCAATGAGACTTCGTGTATGTACTATTATAAACAAACACCTAGTGTAGTGTGATTCTCTTTTCATAATAAAGATGTTCATATATTAAAAGTCATGTCTTTCAGTATACACATCTTACACAACCCTCGGTTAGTCTTCGGTGCCCAGCCCTCGGCCAGGACTTAGTGCCCAATCCATGATCAGGAATTAGTGCCCAATTTTTCGAACCAGGACTTCGTGCCCAACCCTTGGTCAGGTCTTCGGTGCCCAGCCCTCGGCCAGGACTTAGTGCCCAATCCATGATCAGGACTTAGTGCCCAATTCTTCGAACTAGGACTTCGTGCCTAGGTTATCTAGGACTTTTCTTTACTTTGTTACTCCTTTCTTGACTCACCCTTCCCTTGTTCATTGTATCACTAACATAAACATATTGTTAAACATTAAAACACATGAGGAGGATATTACTAATGCATCTTGCATCAACAATCTCCCCCTTTTTGATGTTTGATAATATCTTAAGTTAGATTGCATTAAAGGGCTAAGTTATAATCCGTCTCTATCCTTTCGGAGAAAAAAAAATCTAACTTAAGCTTAATCTCCCCCTTTTTGAAAAAACATTTTGAAGTTCTAACTTAAGCTTACTCTCCCCCCTTTTTGAAAAAATATTTTGATCCTTTGGGAAGAAGAAAAAATTTCAAAACACTCGCCCCCTTTGTCATACATCAAAAAAAAAATGAAGTATAAGATTGTATTTCTATGCTGGGCCCAAAGAAGGATATTTATTATTTTGAAGAATATGAAGTGTAAGATAAGTTTCAAGTTTTTCCATAACAAGTATTCATTTAAAGCAAAGTTTCTTCCTAATGCAAACAATTGTTACAAATGTATTCATGGGCATCTTTCATGTTGAAGAATGGCATTTTTAGTTACAAGCATGTTTCAAAGCAAGCATAAGCATGTTCATATCGAATGCATGTTTCGTGAGTTAGGTATCTACTTACTAAGCAAATTGTTTATAGTTGCATCCTTTTATTGCAGATAAAGGTAATGAAAAGATATAGGGTAAGGAGGCTACGGGATGGATGGTTGGTGCCGGTGGTGGTGGAACGGTGGAATAAGATCCTTCGGGATAAGTTGTTAATGTTCCAAGCTCTAAACAATAGAATGTTATTAGTTTTCTTGAGTTTATGATTTATGGGTCATCTTAGTAGTTTTATTTCTGCAAAAGACTTTAAGTTGAGTTGTCATGATTTGAAGTTGATATGCATGCTAAATTGAGTTTGATTGAGTCTAATTATGATGGGTTGTATGATTATAGCTTTCTATTTGTTGGGTAGTCGAAATGGGATGTATAAGTACACTTGATCAATGTTTTCGAGACCTGGAAGCTACTATTCCAGGAGTATTAGTCGACTGATGAAGGTATCAGTCGACTGGTCGAGGGAACAGAAACATTCGGGCAAGTGAAACCCAGGTGCAGTCAACTGCACCAGTCTACTTGCAAGATATCAGTCGACTGGTGACAATATAAATTAGAAAGTTTAGTAGGGTTGATGGTTAGTGCTTCCGTTTTGCAACTAAGAGGTTTAGGGGTCAAATCCTTAAAAAGCCAATAAAATTAAAGTTTTTTTTATTTTGGTTGACCCAACAGTAAAGTCAACATAACGACCTTATAAGGTCAAAGTTAGCAAAAGAGGGTCGTTACATGGATTTATTTACTTGATGCGCTGCAAGTTTGAATGCTTTGATAAGTTCAAAGAATTCAAGGCTGGTGTGGAGAAACATCAGGGTAAATGTCTCAAGACACTATGATCAGATCGTGGTGGTGAGTACCTCTTGGGAGAGTTTAGGACTTACTTATCAGAGACTGGGATTCAGTCCCAATTGTCTGCACCAAGTATGCCTCAATAGAATGGTATAGTAGAGCGAAGGAATATGACTCTTATGGAGATAGTTAGATCGATGATGAGTTACTCCGAGTTGCCAGATTCGTTCTGGGGATATGCTTTGGAAACAACAACGTACATACTGAACTTGGTCAGTACCCTCTTCTCCCACAGAATTGTGGATTGGATGAAAGCCTAGTCTAAGACATATTCAGATTTGGGATAGTCCAGCACATGTGCTGAAGGGAGATGCTGATAAGTTGGAATCTCGTACAGAAGTACGCTTGTTCGTAGGCTATCCTAGAGGAACGAAAGGTGGTTTGTCCTATAGTCTTAAGGATCAGAGGGTAATCGTTAGCACCAATGCCCGATTCTTAGAGGAAGACTATGTGATGAACCACAAGCCCATGAGTAGAATTATTCTTAAGGAATTAAGAGGGGACGTTCTGACCTTAGTACCAACGGTATAAGAGGACATACCACAAGTCACTACACAGCGTATCATAGATGATACATAGGTGTACATCATCATAGTGGGAGGGTGTTAGACAACCTGAAAGATTAATGTTCTTGGGAGAGTCTTCGGACTTGGCCCCTGGCGAACATGGACCGGATCTCTGGACCTGTGATGAGGCACTCAAAGATTAAGATGCGAAATCTTGGCAAAGGGCAATGTTTTCTGAGATAGAATCTATGAATTCTAATCATGTCTGGGAGCTTGTAGAACCACCCAATGGTGTAAAAGCATTGGATTTAAGTGGATCTACAAGAGAAAGCGAGGATCAGATGGGAAGGATGAGACCTTCAAAGCTAGGCTTGTTGCGAAAGGGTATACTCAGAAAGAGGGTATCAATTATGAGGAGACTTTTTCGCCGATAGCCATGCTTAAGTCTATCCGGATTCCCTTATCTATTGCCGCTCATATGAACTATGGGGTATGATAAATGGATGTCAAGACAACTTTGTTGGTGCTAGAAGCACCAAAGTCAAACCTTTGTTTTGATAATAGCAAAGGGTTCAGAAGTTAAGGTTTTATTGTGATCTAACTGTGGGGACCTGTGCCGTCGATAGAGGGGGCTGAACATCTGTTGGTGCAAGTTGCATTAGTGATGTCCACCTCTAAGGGTTTCAATGTTTGACAATATGCTTAAGTCAGTGATACATTGAACAAGGGAGGGTAAGTCTGTAGGGATCTATAGGTAAAAATATTTAAAATCGCAGCGGAAATAAGATCCCTCGAGCGATCCATGCGAAAGAAAAACTCATACCAAGTGATCTACAATTCCTATCTTATAGGAGTACCTTTGTCGCGTGCCCTTCGCTTATCCCGCTAGTCCATTAGTTTGCCGGATTTCTTACACGTTCAAGTGTTCGTGCCTCTATGCGTATCCACACGAACACGATCTACGCCTCGGAGAGGAACTGCCTTAGTTGTGCTAGCAACTTAGGATCATTCACAAAGCACAAGAACCTCCACTAGAGAGTTATGGACAAGGAGGAAGAAAGAAGAGGAAGAGAGATTCACCCTCTAGCCTTTGACAAGGGGGGGTATTTATACTCATCTAATGAATACCAAGGGTCTATGTCCCTTGAACTCCTCTCATCTTAATGCTAATAAAACCCAATGAATACCAAGCCTCTTGGTATACCTTGAGACTCTTAGTATTCTATTCATCTAATGAATAGAATGTCTCTTACCCTTCCTCTTAAATAATATTTTATTAAACCCTTTAATGAATATTATCTATAATTAAGTGGTTGAGTCTAATCTAGATGAGTCTAACTCAAATTAGACTCAATCTCATAATCTAATTAGATTCACTTGAGTCTAACTCAATTAATCAATTCGAATCAAATCTTAGTCAAACCAAGATCAATTAATCTCCGAAGCATCGTGTCCTTAGTGTGTGACCCAATAGGTTCTCGTAACGTTGGCAATGTGTCTAAACCACTTTAGACACATAAGCAATGAGTGACATCTAGCAATGCATCATTGCAACCCAAGTAACAAACAAAGTCGAGATCCGACTAAACCTCCATGACTACGATAATGTATGACCTTGTCCTTCTATCCTCGATATCTAGATTGACCAATGAGGTATAGACCGTGTCATCTATTGATGCAGTCTGACCCTGATTGTTATTTTGGTGTTGACATCGATTTTAGTTTAGGTTGACGATTATGATTATGATTAAGTCCTAATCGGGGATTAGGCACAGAGTGATTAGAATATCCTAACTTGGAGGGCTAGGTGTTGAAAAGTCCTAATTCGGAAGGGTTGGGTGAAAAGTCCTAGCTTGGAGGGCTAGGTGAAAAGTCCTAACTTGGAGGGTTAGGTGAAAAGTCCCAACTTGGAGGGTTAGGTGAAAAAGTCCTGGCTTGGAGGGTCAGGTCCTAGCCTGGAGGGTTAGGTTGGATGAAATCCCGATGAGTGAAGCCGGGTCCTGGTGAGTGAAGCCAAGTGATGAAAATCCCGGTGAGTGAAGCCGGGTCCTGGTGAGTGAAGCCAGGTGGTGGAAATCCCGGTCAGTGAAGCCGGGTCCTGGTGAGTGAAGCCGGGTCCTGGTGATTGAAGCCAGGTGATGGAAATCCGATGAGTGAAGCCGGTCCTGGTGAGTGAAGCCAGGTGATGGAAATCCCGGTGAGTGAAGCCGGGTCCTGGTGAGTGAAGCCAGGTGAGGGAAATCCCAGTGAGTGAAGCCGGGTCCTGGTGAGTGAAGCCAGGTGATTGAAATCCTAGTGAGTGAAGCTAGGTTGAAATCCTAATGAGTGAAGCCAGGTCCCGGTGAGTAAAGTCGGGTGACCGAAACCCTGGTGAGTGAAGCCAGGTCCTAGCTTGGAGGGCTAGGTTGAAGTCCCAGTGAGTGAAGCTGGGCATGGCACGAGTCAGAGAAGGGCTGGAGGCTTGTTCTCGTGACTTAGAGTGCATTTGGGCTTCCCTGGATCGGTCTGGTGACCGATCAGGGAAGTTGGCACGGTGCTCCTTCGTGGATCGGTCTGGTGACCGATTCAGCGATGACTGATCGGTCTGGTGACTGATCAGGGAGCATATAGTTCACCTGCTGCTCTGCTCCGGATCGGTCCGGTGACCGATCAGGGAGCATCCAGTAGGTTTTAGGAACCTTACTGATCTGCTCCTGATCGGTCTGGTGACCGATCAGGGATACTGTTCAGATCGGTCTAGTGAACGATCATTTGTCACAAGGTTCTCACTATCACCGATCAGGATGACTCCTGATCGGTCTGGAGCAGTCTGATCGGTCTGGTGACCGATCAGGCGGGAGCCTGATTGGTCTGGGGACCGATCTGGAGTGTGCAGTAGAATGCTGGATTGGTTTAGGGACCAATCAGGAGTGTGCAGAAGACTGCTGGATCGGTCTGGTGACCGATCAGGGTCCTTCCTGATCGGTCTGGTGACCGATCAGGAGCAGAACTTTAATTCAAATACGCTGTCAGAAGCTCTGATTGCGACTGTTTTCTCTGTCGATTCTTGATACATTGCTGATTTCATTTGATATGCATTGCTAAGCCTCTGGTGGAGTGTGCAGGTGATAGCAGGTGATTCAAATACTCAAGGAGGGTCAATGGGAGGCTTTCCTTGGAGCAGGTTTGTTTGTTTCTCCTTCTCAGGTTTCAACGGCAACTGAGGCATGGCTGGCGACTGACGGAGGCTCAGCTGGAGAGGGACTTTAGTGGACTGAGTGCTCAGGGAGGTCAGTGGGTTCAGGCTGTGCTCAGGGGATGCTGATGGAGCCTGGCGATGAAGCAGAAGCTTAAGAGGAAGATGAGAAGTAGAGGAGGCGACAAGAACGAACAGGAAAACAAGCAAGTGTGGCTGTGGGTTTCGCTGTTGTGGTTGTGCTCCTTGTGTAGCTTCTCTCTTGAGCTTTCTTGTTACTGTCTTGTGATAGGTTCCTCCTTAGTCTCGTGAGCTTAACTTGTATCCTATTGAGACACTTGTGGAGAGGTTTCTCCACCGAGAAGCAGGCGCTGTTTTATCCGGTGTTCACCGGGGCTTGATCTGCCTACGATCAAGGGATCGCCCACCTTACGGGCACGCCAAGGAGTAGGGGCAAGTTATCCCCGAACCTTGTAAACGATCCTTGGTTTGTATTCTCTGTTCCTGCATTTCTGTTAAGATTGTTTCTCTGCATATGTTTTTTTTCCGCTGCTGCTAACTTAAGTGCAAAGAAAATCTAAGAAAGAGCTAAGTTTCAAGTGTCTGGCTATATTCACCCCCCCCCCTCTAGCCATCTAGGTTCCAACATCATCCTCAGTCAATCTTGTGATTCTTGATCCCCGAGCAGACTCATTCAAACAAATGAGCTCAATATCTCATATTGACTCATAGAGCATGACCATGTGTTTTAGTAGTCCTACACGATCAAGGGGCCCACAGATATCACTCCCGTCATATGGGAGGGATAGATCTCATCTACATCACTCACATCCCTCCGCATAATTTATTACATACCCAGTAATCGCCTTTATAGTCCACCCTGTTACGGGTGACGTTTGACGATACCAAAGTACATAACTCCTTATGTAGGGAACCGTAGTGACTTCAGGTCTAAGGACTATTCATACTAATAGTCACATGAGAAAGTCTATGACACTCATATGACAATCTATGAAACTTTCTCATGGCGAGTCAATTCAGTACACATTCTCCAATGTATACCCATGTGTCAACTTGATATCCCATATCCATGACTTGTGAGCTCAAGTCATCAGTTGACCTACATGCTAGTCTCCATGCATTAATATTGTCCTTGAATATTAATGCTCGACTAGGAATAGTTTAGTGTAGTGTTCTCTACATCATCTCACTATTGATTCAACCAATCGATATAATGTAGATAAGAACCTACTACACAAGAACATTATTATACTTAGTTATTTGCACAAATACAAAGTAAGTATAATAACCAAACATGCCTTTACTAATGATAGAATATGATACAAAATGTCCCTAGTTAATCATCACATAATTAGCTCTAGGGCTCCTACTAACAATCTCCCACTAGCACTAGTGTCAATCACTGTAATATCTAATACCTAGTGAACTAGTGTGACCATCATGCTTCTTTTGTGCCAAAGCCTTGGTCAAAGGATCCGCGATGTTAGCCTCAGTGGGTACTCTGCATATCCTCACATCTCCTCTATCGATGATCTCTCTATTGAGATGGAAGCATCGTTGTATATGTTTGGTCCGCTGATGTGACAGAGGTTCCTTAGCCTGTGCAATAGCCCCATTGTTGTCACAATAAAGGTCTATCAGGTCCACAATGCTAGGAATCACACCAAGATCTGCAATGAACTTCCGGATCCAAACAGCCTCTTTTGCCGCCTCAAACGCGGCAATATACTCAGACTCTGTTGTAGAATCTACGACTGTGTCCTGCTTCGAACTCTTCTAGCTCACAGCGCCACCATTCAGGCAAAATACATACCCTGACTACGATCTAAAATCATGCCTATCTGTTTGGAAGCTTGTGTCACTGTAACCCTTTACAACTAGCTCCTCATCGCCTCCAAATATCAAGAAATATTCTTTCATCCTTCGTAAATATTTAAGAATATTGTTGACTGCTATCCAGTGACTTTCACCTGGATTTGTCTGGTACCTGCTCGTCATACTCAAAGCATACGAGACATCTGGTCGAGTACAAAGCATAGCGTACATGATAGACCCTATAGCGGATCATAAGGGATCTGATCCATACAGTCTCTCTCCTCCTTAGAAGAGGGACCTTGAGTCTTCAAAAGACTCACACCATGTGATATTGGTAGAAATCCCTTCTTGGAATTCTACATGGCAAAACGATTAAACACCTTGTCAATATATGTACTCTGACTTAAGCCAAGCAATCTCTTAGATCTATCTCTATAGATCTTGATGTCTAGGATATAGGCTGCTTCACCTAAGTCTTTCATTGAGAAACAATTCCATAGCCACGTCTTCACAGACAGTAGTGAAGGGATATCATTCCCAATGAGGAGTATGTCATCTACATACAAGATCAGGAAGACAACTGTGCTCCCACTAACCCTCTTGTAGACATAGGGATCATCTTCATTCTTGATGAAACCAAACGCTTTGATTGCATCATTGAATTGAAGATTCCAGCTTCGAGAAGCTTGCTTTAGCCCATAAATGGACCTTTGCAATTTACATACCTTTCCAGCATGCTCTGGATCTTCAAAACCCTCAGGTTGTGTCATGTACACATCCTTGAGTAAATTCGCATTTAGGAATGTGGTTTTGACATCCATCTGTCAGATCTCGTAGTCATGGTAAGCTTCAATAGCAAGCATGATTCGAATAGACTTAAGCATCGCCACTGGTGAAAAGGTTTCATCGTAGTTGATACCATGAATTTGTTTGAAACCTTTAGCTACCAATCACCCTTTATAGGTATGCATGCGTCCATCCATGTCAGTCTTTCTTCTAAAGACCCACTTACACCCAATGGGTTTAATCCCCTTAGGTGGATCAACCAATGTCCATACTTGGTTAGTGTACATGAATTCCATTTCGGATCTCATGGACTCTAGCCATTTCTCAGAATCTGGGCTTATCACAACTTCTTGATAGGATGTAGGCTCATTCAACTCAATGAGCGTAACGTTATCATGGTCAGACAAGAGAAATGAGTATCTCTCAAGCTGACAACATATCCTATCAGATCTGTGAAGAGGTTGGTCTACTTGAACAGCTTGTTATTCCACAACTTCTTATGCAACAATCTCATGATCCACAACATCTTGTGGTGCCTGTTCAATGTCCATTAAGGCCTCAGTACTATCTGCATCTTGAACTTCTTCAAGATGGATTTTACTCCCACTAGTTCTTCGAGAAATAAACTCCTTTTCTAGAAAACACCATTTCTAGCGACAAACACTTTGCCTAGTATGGGATTGTAAAAGTAATATACCTTTGTTTCCTTGGGATATCCTACAAAATAGCACTTATCAGATTTGGGTCCTAGTTTATCTGAGACTTGATGTCGAACGTAAGCCTCACAACCCCAAATCTTCATAAAAGACATCGTGGGACTCTTCCCAGTCCATATCGTATATGGTGTCATTATGACGGCCTTTGATGGAGCTCGGTTAAGTGTGAATAGAGCTGTCTCTAGAGCGAATCTCCAGAAGGAAGTAGGAAGATCTGTCTGACTCATCATTGATCATACCATATCTAATAGAGTACGATTTCTCCACTCGGACACACCATTCCACTGTGGTGTACCAGGTGGAGTGAGTTGCGATATGATCCCACACTCTGCTAGATGGTCACAAAACTCTTGGCCAAGGTATTCACCATCTCGATCTGATCGAAGCATTTTAATACTCTTGCCAAGTTGGTTTTGTACTTCACTCTTGAATTCTTTGAACTTTTCAAAGGATTCTTACTTGTGTTTCATGAGATACACATAGTCATATCTACTGACATCATCAGTGAAAGTGATGAAGTACTGATAGCCTCCTCTAGCTGCGATATTGAAGGGGCCACATACATCAATATGTATGAGTCCTAACAAGTCTGTCGCTCTTTCGTCGTGTCCACTAAATGGAGTCTTGGTCATCTTGCCTAGAAGACAAGATTCACATATCTCATATGATTCAAAATCAAATGAGTCCAGTAATCCATCCTTGTGGAGCTGGGATATGTGACTCTCATTTATGTGTCCTAAGCGACAATGCCAGAGATATGTTTAGTTCAAATCATTTGGTTTGAACCGTTTGATATTTATGTTATATATTGAGTTTTCTAGGTCTAGAACATAGAGTCCATTCACAAGTGGTGCATTACAATAGAACATGTCATTTAACATTATGGAACAACATTTGTCCTTTATGATAAATGAAAAGTCATTCTTGTCGAAACAAGATACTGAAATTATGTTCTTAGTCAATGCAGGTACATAAAAGCACTCCTCTAGTTCTAAGATAAGCCCAGTGGGCAAAGACAAGGAATAAGTTCCTACAGCTATGGCAGCAACTCTTGCTCCATTGCCTACTCGTAGGTCCACTTCGCCCTTTGTCAATGATCTAGCTCTTTGAAGGCCCTGCACATTAGTACAAATGTGAGATGCACATCCGGTATCTAATACCTAAGAAGAAGAGATAGATAGATTGACTTCTATAATAAAAAACCTAAGGCAGAAGTCTCACTTCTTTTCTTCTTTACTTCCTCCAGGTAATGTTTGCAGTTCCTCTTCCAATGTCCGGTCTCACCACAGTGGAAGCAGGTCCCTTCCTTAGGCACCTTATCTTTAGCCTTGGATGTAGTAGAGTTGGCCTTGCCTTTGGCTTGGGTCTTACCCTTGCCTTTAGGCTTCCATTTTCCTTTGCCCTTTTGTACCATCAGTACATTACTAGTTTTGGTTTTCTTGAGATTAGGTTCAGCAATTCCTAACATGCTGAGCATCTCAGGCAAAGGCTTATCAATTTCATTCATGTTATAATTCATGACAAATTGATTGTACCCTTCTGGCAACGATTGCAAGATAAGGTCCGTAGCCAATTCTTGGCCCAGTGGAAATTCTAGTCTTTCAAGGTTCTCGACATACCCAATCATCTTAAGTACGTGAGTTCCTACAGGAGTTCGTTCTTGTATCTTGCATGCAAATAGGGCTTTAGACACCTCAAACCGCTCGTGCCTAGCTTGCCCTTAATATAGTTGCTTTAGATGCTCAACCATATCATGTGCATTCATGTTCTCATGTTGCTTCTGAAGCTCAGAGTTCATGGCGGCAAGCATAAGACATGATACATCATGTGCATCATCTTGATGATTCTTGTAACAATCTTTTTCGGCACGGGTAGCAGTAGCGGCGGGTGCTTCTTGAAGAGATTACTCTAGGACGTACAATTTTCATTCTTGTTTAAGGAATATCTGTTGGTGAAGGTAGCACCTAAGTCAAACCTGGGTTTTGATAATGGTAAAGGGTTCAGAAGTTAAGATGTTATTGTTGTCTAATGTGTTTACTAAGTGTGCAGGAAAGAAGCCCTAGGTACAAGAAGTCCTGACAAAGGGCTGGGCAAAGAAGACCTGGTTAAGGGGTTGGGCACCGAAGACCTGCTCGGAAGGTGGGCACGAAGTCCTGGTCAAGGACTGGGCACGAAGTCCTGGCAAGGGGCTGGGCACCGTAGACCTGCTCGGAAGGTGGGCACGAAGTCCTGGTCGAGGACTGGGCACGAAGACCTGGTCAGGTGGATCAGGCAAAAGTCCAACCGAAGGAGCCATTTGGCAAATGGTAAACTCTGCTGAGAGGAGTAGGTGAGGACGCGTTCCCCGTCGAGGGAACAGTAGGCGTCGGAACGACCTAGGGTTCCATTTGGGAGACCCGAAGTCAGAACCAAGACAACTACAGTTGTAAAAATTGACTAATATTTTGCTTTGTTTGTTTTGGAACTAACCTTGGATGTAGGGACCGAACGAGTGTGTTTCTGCAGCTCAGAATGCCCCAAAGGAGAGGGGCAGCAGCTGGGCTAGGTGCCCGGGAGGTCCCGGGCGCCCAAGGTCAAAGGCAAAACAGCAAGGAAGTAAGAATCGCTTCGAAACCACACTGTGCTAGGCGCCCGGGAGGTCCCGGGCGCCCAAGGTCAAAGCCAAAGAGTAATTGAAGCAAAATCAGCCACGAAGCCAGCGGACCAAGTCAAGCTGGGCACCCAGGAGGTCCCGGGCACCCCAGTCAGCTCCAGAGGCTGATTCGAAGGGGATAAGCGCTGACCGAGCTGTGGATGAAGGATCTCCGATCTGAAGGCACGTGTCAGGTGCCCCCAGCGAATAAGGCGCCCCCAGGAGCACTATAAAAGGGGCTCGACCCCGAGGCTTCAAGAACACAACTTTCTAACGCCTCCAAGCTTTTCGTTCAAGCGCTTTGCTCCGACAAACTCCGATCTCGAGATTCCAGCGCCGACGATGACCCTCTTCTCCGAAGTACGATCCACACCGGCTTGGTAACGAAAAGTGTAATTCTTTTATTTACTGCAATATTCTTGTATCAAAATTTGTAAACCTTTGCGCGATTATAGAATTGCCCGCAGTAAACGGTCAAGGACCGTGGGCCTTGGAGTAGGAGCCGACCGCGACTCCGAACCAAGTAAAAGACTTGTGTTCTTTGTGTGATTGTTTTGTTTTCCGCTGCATTTACTCTTTCCCTAATCCGAAGAAAAAGTTTTAACGATATTCACCCCCCCTCTATCGTTTCTATCGATCCAACATGTGGTATCAAAGCGAGGTAGCTCAAATTTGGTGCAACCACCAATTTGGGAGTTTTTAGGATTTTTATGAAGTTTTTAATTTCTTTTTCGATCGAATTTTTATCGTTAATCAAGGTTGGTGCAACATCACTCGATACTTTCTTTTAAATATCTTATTCCCGCACAGCTAATCCAAGACCAAGTCTTGGGACAATTTTTTGTTGTCATTATTTTAGAATCTCTAAATGGCCATGCAAGAGTGTTTCAGTACAACCAGACCACCACTCATTAGTGGGGAGGACTTCTCCTACTGGAAGAGTCGGATGGAAGTCCACCTGAAAACTCAGGTGGACATGTGGATAATAATCTAATCTGGTTTAGAAATCCCGAAAAATGCTTAAGGAGTGACACAACCTTACACAGAATGGGACGCCTCGCTGAAAAAGAAAATCGAGGCTGATGCTAAAGCGACCCAGACTCTCCAATGCGGTCTAACCAAAGAAGAGCTGAACAGGGTGGGACCATTCAACAGTGCAAAGGAACTCTGGGATAAGTTAATTGAATTGCATGAAGGAACCTCCGACACCCGAATCAGCAAGAGGGACCTAATGCTAAACAAGTAATACACAATCAAAATGAACGACGGCGAGTCAGCAGCCCAGCTCCACGCCAGAATCCAGGAGTTGATGAACGGTCTACATACAATCGGTCACAAGGTAGAAAATCGTGACCTGATCAGGTATACCCTTAACGTTTTCCCGAGAAATACATTGTGGGCATCTATGGTAGATGCGTACAAAGTTTCAAGGGATCATTCTAAAATCAAATTAGACTAGTTAGTTTCCTGAACTTGAATTACATGAGCAGACTAATTGCACCTTAGCCGAGAAAGACATTGCTTTTGTTGCAGGCAAAATAGGAAAGGTGGTCAAGAAGAAGCCTTAACCTGCACCCGAGTCTGACTCAGACTCAGACTCAGAAGACAGCAAAGGGGATCGACCCAAGCTTGTTCGGCTAGCCCAAGACTACTACAAGGAATAGAATAATCAAACCAACAAAAGAAAAGCCACCGAAAGAAGCATGATCCAACCGAACCATCCAAGACCAAATCCAACGTAACGTGCTTCGAATGAAACAAGAAGGGACACTTCAAATCGGGGTGCCCTAATCTGAAATAAGCCAAGAAGACAAGAAGGAAGAAGACCCTTCAAGCAACATGGGACGAGTCTTCATCCGAAGAAGAAGAAGAGGCCTCACAATCGAACCTGCTCGCCCTGACTGCTTCGGAAGAAATCTACACCGGATCAGAATCGGAATCGGACGATGGAAAGCTCACGATTTCGGAAGATGGCAAAATAACTGTAAGTGGTTATTCAAAAGATGAATTAGCTGAATTAATTGCTTACCTATCTAGTAACTTGGCGAAAGCCAAAATTCGAGTCAAGTCTCTCCGACAGGAAGTAAAACTCCTAAATGAGGACGCTGACTCTAGATCTTGCCTGAGAAGGTTCAAGAAGGAACCTCTACTCAAGTTGAAAAACTTGAGAAAGAGAACTCCTCCTTGAAAACTCAAGTCAAGGACCTTAGAGCAGCTTTGGAACGATTCACTTCGGGGTCCAAGGGTCTTGACATGATCCTTGGAAAATAGAAGTCCGTTCTAAATCGATCTGGGTTAGGGTATCGAACCAAGGCTAGACAAAGGTCATATTATGCTGTACTGAATCAGTGTAGACCCAAAGTTCAGGCATGGGTACCCAAACTTTACCTGAGCAACCAAGCTGGACCAAACTAGTATTGGATCCCCAAGGACAAGATTCATATCTTGCCTAATCATTACCGTGGCTTTAGTCCAGGGGGAGCCAACTTAAAAACCATTTTTATAGTTAAATAAATTCTTTTTCTTATTGTAAAATTGCATGATTGCTTGTTTATTTATTTTCTGCAATTTACCATTCTTAGACCTAGGACTGGTTAGATTAAGGACTAAACCGATTAACTGAAATTTGAATAACATAGTATTGGGTAGAGGTGAGATGATAGTACGTTAGGGAAGCCATTTTGGCGAAACTAGCCGAAGCTCCGATCCAAGACCCAAACTAGTTAGACCAATATCTTTCAAGAAGTAACTTGAAGATGAATTTTCAATAAAAGGCTTTGTCAAGGAAAGGGTTGTTGATCCAATAAGGTTACGACCAAAGAAGGCCTAGTGCCTCGCCAAGACCTGGAAGCCGATTATTGAAAACCAAATTCACTTTACTATTGTCAGATTCAAATCTAACACAGATTTTAATTAATCCTAGATTCAACCATTGTTTTCAAAAATAATTGTTAAAACATAATTAATTTGGTTTTCAAAATTAAGTTAATTTTACAAAACTAATCATAGTTTTTCAAAATAAAATCTTTACTTCTATTAAAACCTGTCTCACAAAAACCCGTAAGGTTAACGTGATTGATAACTCTAGATTGGGTGAGACAGACTAGGTTGTGAAAATCAATTTAGGCTATCCTTGATTCTTATTGGATCTAAATCAACAAACTCTTTATGTGTAGGAACATAAAGATTTGGACCAATGGATGTTGGATAGCGGGTGCTCCAGACACATGACTGGGGACAAGTTGAAATTCTCCAAACTCAGGTTCAAGAACCTAGGCTCAGTAGCATTTGGCAACAATGCTACACTCAAAGTCATTGGGTCAGGTAACATTGAACTCAAATATGATTTTATCATTAAAAAGGTACTTTTGGTTGAAAACTTTAAATTTAACTTGCTTAGTATAAGTCAATTGTGTGATACTGGCTATGTAGTTACCTTTACCAACTCTAACTGCCTGATTAGAAACTTGCAAGACTCAGAAATCATGCTTAAGGGCACTAGGAAAAATAATGATTACACTATAAACCTACCTTTAGTACCTAAATGCCACTTAATTCAGTTAGAAGAATCAAACCTCTGGCATAGGACATTAGGTTATACTAATCTGAGATTAATTTCAAAAATCACCCAACTTGGCCTAATTAAAGGAATACCTAAAATTAAGAACCATGAAAACATAATATGTGAATCATGCAACCAAGGTAAACAAACCAGGTCTAATCACAAACAAATTCAATAAGATCTAACTCAGACAACACTTGAGCTCCTGCATATTAACCTATTTGATTCACATGGAGCCAAGTCACTAAGCGAAAACCGGTACTGCTTAGTAATTATCGCTGATTACTCTAGGTTTACGTGGGTTAGGTTCCTAAAATCTAAAGATGAAAACCTAAAACTATTTATTGATTTTTGTAAGATAATTGAAAATCAAAACGATGTCAAAATCAAAAGACTTAGGAGTGATCATGGGGGAGAGTTTGAGAATCAACGGTTCGAGGAATTTTGTAGAATACACGGGTATATACACGAATTTTCGTGTCCTAGAACCCCCAGCAAAATGGGATAGTAGAACGGAAAAATAGAACCCTATAGGAAGCCGCTAGGGCTATGCTCAATGAATTCAACCTAGCTAACAAATTTTGGGCAGAAGCAATTAGTACGGCTTGCTATATCCAAAATAGGGTCCTAATTAACAAACGACATAATAAAACTCCCTATGAATTATACTACCATAAACTTCCAAACCTACATTACCTAAGAGTCTTTGCGTGCAAAGTCCATATCCTAAACACCAAGGACTATCTAGGTAAATTACAGTCTAGGTCAACCCCAGGGGTCTTCTTAGGATATTCAACAACAAGTAGGACCTATAGGCTTTACAATAAACAAACTAACAAAATTGAAGAAACAACAAATCTAATATTTGATGAGAAAATTAATTCAAAATCTAATAACCAAATTGTGGGTGATCTAACCTTAGGAGTCAGAACTAGGTCTTCCTATAGAAATCTTAGTCAGATTGCACTGATTTCAAAAATTGAACCTAAGACTATAGAGGAAGCCTTACCTGATCCTGATTGGATCATAACAATGCAAGAGGAGTTAGCCCAATTTGAATGGAACCAAGTCTGGGAACTAGTACCTAAACCTGAGGGCAAATCCATTATTAACACTAAGTGGGTGTTTAGGAACAAGCTAAATGACTAAGGGGAAATAGTTAGAAATAAAGCCCATTTAGTAGCTAAAGGGTTCAGTCAAGTCGAAGGGTTAGACTATGACAAAACCTATGCCCCAGTAGCCAGACTTGAGTCTATAAGAATGTTGCTAGCCTTTGCACCCCATAAAGGTTTTATACTCTACCAAATGGATGTAAAGTCAGCTTTTCTAAATGGATTCATTAGAGAAGAAGTCTATGTAGGACAACCCCCAGGTTTTGAGGACTTAGAAAAATCTGACCATGTTTACAAACTCAATAAGGCACTGTATGGACTAAAACAAGCACCTAGCGCATGGTATGAACGTCTATCAACCTACCTCATTTCTAAGGAATTTCACCATGGACAAATTGACTCAACTCTTTTTGTTAAGACCTTAGAAAAAGAAATCTTTATTGCCCAAATCTACGTTGACGATATAATTATTGGATCCACTAACTCAAATTTCTTAAAAGAATTTGTAAAAATAATGGAAAACGAATTCGAAATGAGCTTAGTTGGTGAGCTCAACTTCTTTTTAGGATTACAAATTAAGCAAACTAGGGATGGAAATTATGTCCATCTATCCAAATATGCTAAGGGGTTAATAAAGAAATTCAAAATGGATAACTCCAAAAGCATAAGTACTCCTATGGCCACAAATGTAAAAGTAGATAGTGACCCTGATGGAAAACCTGTAGACCTTAAATTATATAGAAGTATGATTGGTAGTCTACTTTACCTTACAGCCAGCAGACTCGATATTCTTTTTGCTGTAGGAATGTGTGCTAGATACCAAACCTGTGCTAAGGAAACGCACTTAGCAACCCTAAAAAGAATACTTAGATACATCAAGGGCACCCTAAATGTAGGGATTTGGTATCCTAGGACCTCAACTTTTGACCTGTCAGGATACTCGGATTCTGACTATGCTGGTTGTAAACTAGATAGAAAGAGTACAAGTGGAAGCTGCCAACTTTTAGGAAATAGTCTACTAAGTTGGTGCAGCAGAAAGCAACACTGTGTAGCTCTATCCACAACTGAAGCTCAGTATGTTGCTTTAGGAGAGTGTGTAGCACAACTCTTATGGATGATGCACACTCTTAAAGACTTCCAGCTTAACTACACCCAAACCCAGGTCTACATTGATAATATAAGTTCAATTAATCTAACTAAGAACCCAATCCAACACTCTAGAACTAAACACATAGAAGTCAAACACCACTTCGTAAGAGATCATGTAGCCAGGGGTGAGATAGTCCTTAAGCATGTAGACTCAAAATCTAACTTAGCTGACATATTCACCAAACCCCTACCTGAGTCTGAGTTCAGCTCACTAAGAAGGCAGTTAGGGTTATGCTTGGTAGAATAGGACTGCTCTAATAATATTTTTTTTCAAAAAAAAACTGTTTTATTTTCTGCAAATCATTTCTCTATTTTCATTATGTTATTTAAAATGATTTTTGTGACTTAGTTTTTTTAAAAAATAAAATTACCCCTTCAAAACTAGGGCTTTTTCGCAAATGGACTTAGCCTAGGCCCTAACCCTAGAACTGCATGCACCTATAGATCTAGAAGCCATCATCTCACAAGCACCTTAGGGTACTTTTGATTGATAACCTAGATTGGGTTGAGATGCTTAGGTCTTTTCCTTGATTCAAGATGCTTTAAGTCAGTGCATCTGCAGTAATTGGGGCACTAAATACCAATTAAACAGTAATCAGGTTAAGTGTCAAGCATAGAAAATCTAACTTGATCAGATCACTTAACTTGACTAACCCTAGCGAAAGCTACTGTTTATAAGAGTTAGTAAGTAGCTAATTGGGTTAGACAGGACCCGAAAGCGGAAATTCAAATTAATTTGGTCCAGTTTAAACTTAGAATTGGTTCAGTACAGCATCTTACTTTGATTACTCATTTTTCTTGCTATATTTTTTTTGATATATGGCAAAGGGGGAGAGATTGGAAAGGAGAGAAAAGAAGGTTTCAAATTTAATTTTTTTCTTCAAAATTAAATCTAAATCTTTTTTTTCCAAAAAAACTTTTATCTCCTTTTTTTTCAAAAAGTAAAGTTCTTTAAGTACTTAAGTTCTTTTTGAAAGTTAATTTTCTAAGTACTTATTCTGAAAATTTTTTGGAATTTTTTTTCTAAATATTTAAACTACTTGAAAAATATTTCTAAATATTTAAAACTGCTTGAAAAATATTTCTAAATATTTAAAACTGCTTGAAAAATATTTCTAAGTATTTAAACTGCTTGAAAAATATTTCTAAGTATTTAAACTGCTTTCTAAGTATTAAAACTGTTTGAAAATTGTCTAAGTGTTAAAACTTCAGAATAAGTTTAGAAAATTTTCTAAAGTGCAAAAACTAAGTATTTTGGAAATTATTTTCGAAATTACTTGCGTTCAAAAATTATTCTAAGTACTTACTCTAAATCATTGGTTGGTTGAAAATTTTCTAAGTGTAAATTTCAATTTCTCCTGAAAATTTTCCAAGTGCCTAACTCAAAATATTTTTTGAAAATGTTTTCTAACTTAAAAACCTTTTCTTGAAAATTTTCTAAGTATTGAAAACCTAAAAAACGTTTCACTTTTAGACTTAGAAAATTTTTCAAAAACCCACGAACTTTTGAAAAACTTAGGGGGAGATTTCTTCCAGGGGAGGAAATTAACTTTGGTACTTTACCTACTTATTTGTATGATTAACTTAACTTTTTGAACCGGGTTGCCATAAATCAAAAAGGGGGAGATTGTTGGTGCAGGCAGCACCTAGTCAAACCTGGGTTTTGATAATGGCAAAAGGATCAGATATGATGTTATTGTTGTCTAATGTGTTTACTAAGTGCGCATGAAAGAGTCCTAGGTACACTAGGCAAGAAGTCCTGGCAAAGGGCTGGGCAAAGAAGACCTAGTCAAGGGGTTGGGCAGCGAAGACCTGCTAGGATGGTGGGCACGAAGTCCTGGTCGAGGACTGGGCACGAAGTCCTGGCAAGGGGCTGGGCACCGAAGACCTGCTCGGAATGTGGGCACGAAGTCCTGGTCGAGGACTGGGCACGAAGACCTGGTCAGGTGGATCGGGCAAAAGTCCAACCGGAGGAGCCGGTTGGCAAAAGGTAAACTCTCCTGAGAGGAGTAGGTGAGGACGCGTTCCCCGTCGAGGGAACAGTAGGCGTCGGTACGACCTAGGGTTCCATTTGGGAGACCCGAAGTCAGAACCAAGACAGCTATGGCTGTAAACATTGACTAATATTTTTGCTTTGTTTGTTTTGGAACTAACCTTGAATGCAGGGACCGAAGGAGTGTGTTTCTGCAGCTCAAAACGCCCCAAAGGAGAGGGGCAGGCAGCTGGGCTAGGCACCCAGGAGGTCCCGGGCGCCCAAGGTCAAAGGCAAAACAGCAAAGAAGCAAGAATCGCTTCGAAACCACACTGGGCTAGGCGCCCGGGAGGTCGTGGGCGCCCAAGGTCAAAGCCAAAGAGTAATCGAAGCAAAATCAGCCACGAAGCCAGCGGACCAAGTCAAGCTGGGCGCCCAGGAGGTCCCGGGCGCCCAAGTCAGCTCCAGAGGCCGATTCGAAGCGGATAAGCGCTGACCGAGTTGCGGATGAAGGTTCTCCGATCTGAAAGCACGTGTCAGGCGCCCCCAGCGAATCAGGCGCCCCAGGAGCACTATAAAAGGGGCTCGACCCCGAGGCTTCAAGAACACAACTTTCTAACGCCTCTAAGCTTTTCGTTCAAGCACTCTGCTCCGGGAAACTCCGGTCTCGAGATTCCAGCATGACGACGACCCTCTGCTCCGAAGTACGATCCACACCGGGCATCGGTATTGAAAAGTGTAATTCTTTTATTTACTACAATATTCTTGTATCAAAATCTATAAACCTTTGCGCGATTATAGAATTGCCCCCAGTAAACGGTCAAGGACCGTGGGCCTTGGAGTAGGAGCCAACCGCGACTCCGAACCAAGTAAAAGACTTGTGTTCTTTGTGTGATTGTTTTGTTTTCCGCTGCATTTACTCTTTCCCTAATCCGAAGAAAAGTTTTAACGATATTCACCCCCCTCTATCGTTTCTATCGATCCAACACTATCCTCAAGTTTCTATACCAGTCCAGGAAATTAGCTCCGTTGAGCTTGTCCTTCTCAAGGACGGATCGCAGAGAGAGAGTATTTGACGTGTTAGATGACATGGTGATCTACAACAGTAGAATTATGCAGAAATAAGTATCATATCTAATTCATTTAATTAGGCCTTTAATTAAATGATGCTCCCACTGAATCGTAGAGCTTTGGTTGGGGCTAGTCATGGATGTAGGCAAACTCAATTTACCAACACTATTAGCTCCAAACCAAATAGCAATCATTATTCATGTGGGACAAGATCCATATTATACTTCATCTTGAGTTAACTTTGGCTAATCGCCCAAGACTTGGTATAATTAGGTAGGTAACATTTTACCAATTACATCTCATGCAACTCTTTGAAACAAAGGGTCACGATCCACATTACATATCATCTTGAGTTAGCTTTGGCTAATCGCCCAAGACATGGAATAATTGTTCTCTTACCCAATTTTCCCAACATTTAGGAAATGTCTCCAAGTTTCTCAATCTAATTGAGGTGACTTAATTAAGTCTCACCCAAAGTTTGATAGCGGGACATCACAATTGTCCTCTCGCACTCTACCAAACTAAATTTGTCACTTTGCTTTGGCAAACCCAACAACAAATGATCGAGATAGTTTATGAGTACCAAACTTTGGTAGGCATATTGAGTTGACTTAATTGAGATAACTATTTATCTAGTCATGCATCACATACACACATTGCATATATCAATATATAAGCGATAAAACGTGACATGGTTATGGCCCGTATACTACGATCATCCTGATAGATCGATTGTGTTTGCTAGAGGGGGGTGAATAGCAATTTTTGAACCCCTTTCTTCCTACACAGTTAGTTGCACAGTGGAATATACAATAAAAACAATAAAACAAAAACTAACCAATGCTAACACAGAAGATTTACTTGGTATCCACCCCGGATGGGTGACTAATCCAAGAATCCGTCGGTAGATCACTCCCCGGATAACCTCCGGCTAGCCCTCGTCGCTCCTTGTGGGTGGAGAAACCTCACCACAACACTTTTAGAAGACCTGAGCACCAAGACTACTATCTTACCTTTAACCAAGACAAGATTCGTCAAGAGTCTTATCCACAACGAAGTCCTCTTTAAATAGGACTCAGGTTGAAACCCTCGCCACCAGTCGACTGCCAATTTACCAATCGACTGGTCTAGCCTTAATTGCTATCCAACGGCTAGCCTCACGGCTAGCCTCACGGCTAGCCCCACGGCTAGTTTTCGGGGTTACCAGTCGACTGCCATTTTACCAGTCGACTGGTCCAGCCCCAAAATCATTCTGTGAGTTTTATCAGTCGACTGCCTCCCAGGCAGTCGACTGCCCAACTCACACACCTAGGGTTTCCCTTCCCGAGTACACTTCTCTCAGCACTCGACCCCTAGGATTCCCCGAGTACAATCACACAGCACTCGTACCCTCACGACTCGACTAACTCCTCATCCGCAGCCTCGACTATTGCCTTCTCGCCCTCTTCATCTTCCGCTCCCGTCCCTCGGAAGCACACAAGCCTCCATCTTGCCTCCATGCCATCCTTCACGCATGCCTCGAAGTCCGTGCCCATTAGCTCATCGTCCCTGCTCTCCAAGGTCCCTCGAGTGTACACAAGTCTCCAGTTTGTCTCCATGCCACCCTTCACCGTACCGAGGCCGTCCAGTCAAGTCCATATGTGTAACCTATACAACCTTCACACTCAACATACACATATGAGATAACAAGGGTAAACCTAACTTAAACCCTTTGCCCAAACATCAAAACACTTGGTCATTCCGGACCATAGATTACCTCAACAATCTCTCCCTTTTTGATGTTTGGCAATATGTTTAAGTTAGGAAAAGCAAAATAGTAGTCAATAGCATAAAAAATGCATATGCAATGCAAAAAATGGATCCTATCCCAAGGCATCCCATACCTAACCCTCCAAGTTAGGACTTTTTCACAAAATGAGCTTTTTAAAGCTTCTCCCAAGCTCCCCCTACATTGGACTTACAAAGGCTTTTTAATAACATCTCCAAGGTTCCCCTTACGCCAAGGATGGAGCAACCATGCTCCCACTTTATCTTAGCTCCCCCTAAACCTAGGGTTTCTAGCAAAGTTGTGTTTGGTTTCCCAACTTAAACCCAACACTTCTCCCCCTTTGCCTAACATCAAAAAGAACCCAACAATATCCCAATTATCGGTTCTTTTAATCCCCAATGACCATAAACAATGTGTATTAGACCCCCATATACTTGTTTTGTATCATGTGGACACATACCCAGCTGCTGATACAAAAATCAACCCTGACCAGTCGACTGCCCCCAGGGCAGTCGACTGATACTCTGAAAATCAGAATTTCAGCCTTTTTGATGAAATTCAGAAATGCGCCAGTAATTCCATAAATTTCCAAAAATTCCCAAATTTTGTGGAGACATTTGTGATACCCATACCTACTTGGGAAAAATACATTCCAAAATGTATCTATCACCATTCCTAAGTTTGACACAAAACCCAAAACTAGCTAAAAACTTCAATCAAACCTTGCCCAAAAGTCCTAGTTTTGGTTTTCGCTTGATGCATTTGCCCATGCCAACCCACAATGCGTTAGCATTGATTTACATGGCAATTACACACAAAAAAATAATTTTTATGTAATATAACCCCAATGTCATATTTCCATGCATGAAACTCAAAAACACCGTGCCAAAACCCAAGAATTGAGACTTAAGTCCGTCTCCAATTCCTTTGGCACACTCCATGGTCCATCTAGACCTCTGGGAGGAACCCTCCAGAGATCCATTCACCATATATCCCAAAGGCTCCTAGAGCTCCCCTTTAAGCTCCTATCCCTAGCCACCTCCCTAGATGACTCAACCATCACTAGGCCACATCGGTGTTCCACCGGTGACTCTTGGCCTACAAACTTGACACTCTTAACCTTAGACACCTCGTCTATGGTTAAGTCCTTCTTTTTCCCTTTAAATGGCATCTCCTTGCCATTTTTGGACTCCCCCTTCTTGCCATAATCATATGCTATCCTAGCATATCTCTTTCCCTTGGCATGGGAGACCTTAGATCGGTATCCTAGACCCGATCTATCATTGTTGGGCTTTATACTACCCAGCACCATATCTAGACCCTTTAATCCAACCATAAATCTTTCTAGGGTATTTTCCAATTTATCAACCCTTGCCCTCAAGGCTTAATTTTCCCTTTCTAAACCTTTGACTTTAGCGTCCATATGTCCACTTTGGACATTTCTAGACCAACTTCCTTTCTAGCCACATTCCTTCCCTTCTTGGATTAGTGCCTTGATCCTTAGGTACAAGGGTTCTAGGTCTATCATGATGCATGCTTTTCCTAGGGTTGTGATCCACTTTGTTACTCCTAGTCCTATCATTATATCTAAATCCAAAGTTATGTACCATTAAGTATTTTTCATGAAAACTAGCACGCATGGAGGGATGATTAACATTATTTTTACAATGCAATGAGGAACTTGAAATTGAGTTACATTTTGATCTAGGGTTATGAATTACCTTCCTTACCCTTGAAGTTCCTTCTTGTTGTGATCTTTTCTTTCTCTTCATTCTTTCCTCCTTTTCCCATCTTCTTAGATGCTCCATTTTCTTTATTTCTCCTTTTCTAGGACACTTAGTATGGTAGTGCCCTAGCTCTCCTCGTGTGAAGCATCGGATCTTCTTCTTTTTAGCTTGGATCTCTTCATTCCTACAACCCATGTTAGATTTGAAAGAATTTGAAATGAGTTTAGTTTTTACCTCCATTTTACCTTTTGGGCACTTGTCCTTATAGCGCCCCTTTTCGTTGCAACCAAAGCATGTGATATGTTCTTTTGATTTGGCTTTGGTGGAGGTTGGAACTTCTTCTTCAACTTTTGATGATGTTGATGCCTCCTCTTGATCTGGTATGGTTGAGGGTCTCTCCTCCCCCTCAATCCTTGAGGTGGTGACCTCTTCCTTTTTTTCTCTTGAGGAGGTTGATGATCTTTCGCTTAATTCCTCCTCTTTACTTGATGAAGTTGACACTTCTTCCTCCTCTTGGTCTTCATAGACTATTGACCTTACTTCTTCGGGCTCTTCAACTCTTTGAATTGATGTAGGGTTCTTATGATATCTTTTCAACTTATCCCATAATTCATATGCATTTTGATATTCCCATACATCACTCAAAATTTTGTTAGGCAACACATTTTTCAAAATACTAATTACCTTCTCATTAGCCCGACATTGTTCTTGTTGCTCTTTGTCCCAATATCTAGAATGAAGCCTCTTTCCGTGCTTGTCCTTTGGAACTTCGAACAGCTCTTCAATGGCTATCCTACACGCCCAATCCATGCTAAGCCAAGTCTCCATCCTTGCTTTTCAATAGCTGAAATACTCATGGCTGTAGGGTGGTGGAATGTAGATATCTTCACCAAATTTGTTTTCCATCATTTCTTCTCCCTCTAGCGTGTGCTCCCTCAGCGGTTAGTCCAATCAAGAGCGGTCCTCGCTCTGATACCAATTGATAGATTGATTGTGATTGCTAGAGGGGGGGTGAATAGTAATTTTCGAACCCCTTTCTTCCTACACAGTTAGTTGCACAACGGAATATACAATAAAAATAATAAAACAAAAACTAACCAATGCTAACACGGAAGATTTACTTGGTATCCACCCGGACGGGTGACTAATCCAAGAATCCGTCGGTGGATCACTCCCCGGATAACCTTCGGTTAGCCCTGCCGCTCCTTGTGGATGGAGAAACCTTACCACAACACTTTTAGAAGACCTGAGCATAAAGACTACTATCTTGCCTTTAACCAAGACAAGATTCGTCAAGAGTCTCAGCAACAACAATGTCCTCTTTAAATAGGACTCAGGTTAAAACCCTAGCCACCAATCGACTGTCAATTTACTAGTCGACTGGTCTAGCCTTAATTGCTAGCCAACGGCTTATTTTCGGGCTTACCAGTCTACTGCCATTTTACCAGTCGACTGGTCCAGCCCCGAAATCATTCTGTGAGTTTTATCGACTGCCCCACTCACACACATAGGGTTTCCCTTTCCGAGTACACTTCTCTCAGCACTCGACCCCTAGGATTCACCGAGTACAATCACACAGCACTCGTACCCTCACGACTCGACTGACTCCTCATCCGCAGCCTCGACTATTGCCTTCGCACCCTCTTCATCTTCGGCTCCCGTCCCTCGGATGCACGCAAGCCTCCAGCTTGCCTCCATGCCATACTTCACGCATGCCTTGAAGTCCGCGCCCATCAGCTTATCGTCCCTCCTCTCCAAGGTCCCTCAGGTGCACACAAGTCTCCAGCTTGTCTCCATGCCACCCTTCACCGTACCGAGGCCATCCAGTCAAGTACATATGTGTAACCTGTACAACCTACATACTCAACATACACATATGAGATAACAATGGTAAACCTAACTTAAACCCTTTGCCCAAACATCAAAATACTTGGTCACTCCGGACCACAGATTGCCTCAACACTTCCCAAACCAATGAGAAGATCGATGGCCAACCAAGGGATAACATCTTCTCCAATTGTATCCTTCAGTCATCATGTGCGGTCGGCATCCTTCTTGTAACTTCATTCTTCAATGGACACTATGATAGATCAAATAGCATGCTAGAAGGGGGATGAATAGCACTTCGTCATCGTTTTCTCTACACAGAGGTTAGCGTAATACAAAAATATATAATGAAAAGAAATGAGAACAATGCTAACACAAGGATTTACTTGGTATCCACCCGAATGAGTGACTAATCCAAGGATCCACGCGAGTACTCCACCTCCACTAAGAAAAATCTCCTTCAGGTGGAGAAACCTTTACAATGGCATTGTCTTCCTCTTTACAGAATGTAATGATTGGAGAGAGAGGAAGATGAGAGGACTCGAAGCACGAACAACACCTTGTTGCAGTACGAAACTGTATCGTTCACTTGCGAAAAAGTCCTCCTTTTATAAGAGAGCAGGGCAAACTCCCAGTCTGCCTAGCCCCACACCAGTTGACTGCCCCCGGGGCAGTCGACTGGCCTAGCATTAATTGCTAGCCAATGACTAGTTTTCCGGGTACACCAGTCGACTGCCTCTGGGCCAGTCGACTGGTAGAAGGCTGAAAACCTTCTGTGAGTTTTGGCAGTCGACTGCCCTCTTACTAGTCGACTGCCCACTCACTTACAGCCATTCTTCACATTCTCCTTCACGTGTGCCTTCAGGTTCACTCTCTTGGCTCGCCTCTTGAAGTCATCTTCCACTAGCTCTCGTCCCTCGGATGCGCACACAAGCCTTCCCTTGGCTTGCCTCCATGCCACCCTTCACGTGTGCCCTTGAAGTCCACTTCCCGGCTTGCCCTTGGAGTCCTCCTCCCTCGGCTCTCGTCCCTCGGATATGTTCACCATGTGTGATTCTCCAAGTCCTGCAAACTCAATCACACATATCAAATACAATATAACAGTCTAACCTTAAACATATTTACACATACATCAAAACCATGATCTTCCAATCATTTTAGGGTTGATTGCCTCAACAATCTCCCCCTTTTTGATGTGTGACAATATGTTTAAGTTTAGAGATAAAATAACAGTCAACAATAACAGTAGCAATAAATAACAATTGAAAAATATAAGACATAGCAAACCTAAGAGGTAGCCTCCCCCTTAATCCATGCCTTCTCCCATTTTCAATTCTACTCATGATCCAAGTTAAGTTTCAACTTAACACTAAACAACATTAAAAATGCAAGACATATCAAAACCTTAGAGGTAACCACCCCCTTAATCCATGTCTTACCCATTTTTAATCATCCTTAAACCATCCATTTCAAGTCAAAATTCTAACTTAAACCATCCATTCTCCCCCTTTAACACCATCAAAATGATTGCCTCAAGCAACCCAACACTGAAAAAAAGTTTCAGAATCTGAAAGCAGGCGGGGCAGTCGACTGATACTCTGTCAGTGCCATTTTTCAGTTTCTGATCCGAATTTCAGAAGCGTCCAGAAAATTCAGGAAAATTCCAAAAATTGTAAAAACTTGCAGACATGTTTGAAATGATATATTCTATCAAGGAAAAATATCAATCCATATAAAATTTCAAACATGCTTGACTTTTGAAAAAAAAACTCAAAATCCTTGAAAACCACTAAGTTTTGTATCAAAATCACAATATAATTTTGCAATCATATATCTTTTAAAAGTATGGTAAAGCATATAAAACATAAAATGATTTTCAAAGGTTTAAAATGATCAACTATGATCTTTGGGCAAAGTGTCCATTGATTAAACACTTGCTTTCCCCATAGTTGGTATAGTTTTCATATTTTGATATTTTTAATGATTCAACAATATGCCACAAGCACAAGTGAACCAAATGTATCACCCTAATGAATCAAGCACACTTTTTCAAATGTAATATCCCGAGGTTCATCCTATACTTCTACAAAACACATTCCAAGGCCTCTTCTTAAGGATGTAAACTCCGATTCGGGAAGAGGCTTGGTAAAAATGTCAACTAGGTTTGACTTTGATTCAACATAGTGTAGTTCTATGTCTCCCCTTGCCACATGGTCTCTAATGAAGTGATATTATCCCTCGGGGTTATGGTGTAGCCGTAAGGTTACTAGTTGTTATTCTAGGCATCCGCGGTTCGATCCCCAGCTACGGCGCATTTTGCAGGAATTTTTCCTCCAAATGGGGCGCGAACCCTGGGATGCTGGGCTTCTAGATTGCCCACTGTGAGCGATTCCCGATTTACCCTGGTGACCGGTGGGAAACTTCCATGGGGCCGGGCCGGTCACCCTAGGTTCAATTTGTCTGCTGCATGGTTCATCATTTTTTTTCTAATAAAGTGATGTTTCACTTCAATGTGTTTTGTCCTTGAATGGTGAACCAGATTTTTGGTCAAATTGATTGTACTTACATTATCACACAAGACTTTGATAATGTAACTCATAATCTTCTAAGGTGTGCATGATCCAAAGGAGTTGGGAAACACACCCACCCATTGCCATATATTCCGCCTCCGTTGTTGATAGGGCAATGCATGGTTGTTTCCTACTACTCCAACTAACTAAGGAAGACCCAAGGAATTGACACCCTCCACTAGTACTCTTCCTATCTAGCTTACATCCCGCATAGTCCGAGTCGGTATATCCAATAAGATCAACATTAGGGGTTCTAGGATACCAAAGTCCGACATTGAGGGTACCTTTAACATACCTTAGGATCCTCTTGACTACAACCAAATTGGACTCTTTGGCACAAGATTGGTACCTTGCACACATACCTACCGTAAAAAGTATATCAGGTCTACTAGCGGTTAGGTATAGTAGGCTACCAATCATGCTCCTATATTGCTTAGAGTCTACCATTTTCCCGTCAAGGTCACTATCCATTTTCACATTTGTTCCTATGGGGGTAGATGCTACCTTAGCATTTTCTAGGCCAAATTTATTTAGCATTTTCTTAGCGTACTTCGTTTGAAAAACATGTGTTCCTTCATTAGTTTGCTTAACTTGAAGTCCTAAAAAGAAAGTTAGCTCTCCTACAAGACTTGATAACCATCATTTTGTTGATTATTTTCGGCTCTAAAATCCATGTTTGATCCACATTTTATATGCTTAAGTTTGCAATTTTATTAGGTTTCATGTATTCCCTTCATTTTGGCTTTTAATTCTAATCTTTGTATATTTGGGATATTTTTGGCACTAAATTTGAATATCATTTTGTAGGCTTCAATTGATCATGGACCTAGATCAAATTGGGTCAGACTTGAGTCAGGATTGGATCCAGATTAAAGGGATCAAGCATCGGATTAATAGGAGTCGTCCATTCCAGAGAACGGCTAGATTTGAGCCATCGTTCAACTTCTGATCGATCCGAGTCCAAGATAGAATCAATCATGACCAGAGATCAAGATCTGAAAATTTCAGCCAAATCAGAAGTGATCTGACCGTTGGATCGAGTTCAAGATGTTCTAGACCATCCATTTAAGAAAAGGGAAGATCTGGACCATCCGCCACTGATCTGGTTAATCCAAGCTAGGAACAGGTAGATCACGACCATTGATTGAGATCTGTGGAGTTTGGTTCAGATCTAAAGAAATTCGACTGTTGGATGAAGTCAAATTGATCTCAGCCGTCCGTTGCTAATTTCTTCTGATGCTGTGAAATCTGGCTGGGTTGGCTGAACCAACTGCTGGTTGGCTGACTGGGTCAAACCTGAGACTTGACTGAACCCAGGGTTAACCAATGCTAAGTGAACCCAAATGCTGGGCTGAGGCTGGACCGAAGCAAGGTTGGCTGAACCAAGGACTTGGCTGAATCAAAACCTGAGCTGGGTCACACGCGAGCTGATCGAACCGATGACGCTGGGCCAAAGAAAAGGGGCAGAGATCGCGAAGGTTAGGGCAGTCGTGGGGGTTCCCGACTCAACTCCATCCGCTTCCACTGCCGATCGACTCCCATTTCCTTGCCGCCGGCCATTGCACGCAGCTAGGGCTAGGGGGTTCCGAATCCTAGCTGGTCGGAGCGCCATTCACCTTCATCCTCCTGCCAGCGCACGAGCTAGGGCCCGGGGTTCGAGCCCTAGTCGATCATCTCCTTCACCGCAGCTTTCTCTTTCGGGGTTCGGAGAGAAAACGTTCTGCCATCTCCATCGCACGCATCGGACGAGCTAGGGCTCTGGGGGTTCCGAACCCTAGCCGAACGCAGCGTCGCAGCCATCCCGATTCACCGCCGGCGATCAATCTCTTACTGCAATGCTTTCATTTGTTTCCCTTTACAGCAATTCTTTTCAATAATAGCAGTTGATTCTTCACAGTTTATTGCTCTGCAGTTCCTTCTTCATCCAGCTTCATTAGATTCGGCAGCTATTTCATCTTCATAGTTTTTTAAATCCCAGCAGCTTTTCTGAATCCAATTTTTCACAAGTTCTTCATAGCATATCTGTTCTCTTCTTCACAACAATTGGTTTCATGTGGTTTGTTGTTTTCTCTCTTCACAGCAGATCAAGCAATTCCGGCAACAGAGTTTTCCCTCATAGTTCTTCCACTTCGGCAGCAAATCTTCACAGTAACAATTGGCAGCTCCTACATCCCACCTTCCGGCCATATCTCCTGTTCTTCTTGTATGATTGGGGGTTTCGTCATTGGAAGTAACCGGGGATCAGCTCAGCTTCAACACAGCAGCAACCATTTCATCTCAGCAGCTCTTCTTAGCAGTTTTTCCTTCACAGCGTAGCATCCTTGAGTTAATTTGCATGTTTTAATTGGATTTAAATGTGGATTGTTCGCAATTGATGAATGTTTGTGATACTTGTTGAATGCTTGTATTAGACAGATCCTTCCTATTTCAAATTGCACTTACTTGAAGTAATTTTTAGCATGTCTATCATGTGTTCGATCAAATGCCTCTTAGAATAGTTAGTTTCAATTATGATGTTTCTTAGTTGTTTAAGTTTCATTCTGAGTTGCTCTTCCTATTGCTTTTAGTTATATGTCTTCATTACATGCAATTAAGCTAGGTTAGACTAGATTTCTAAAATGCTGTATGTTTTGTTCTATGTTTAGTTTTGTTGATGCTTAATTTCTAGTTGTTCGTTTCTTTACCGCAATTGTAGTCA
This sequence comes from Boesenbergia rotunda, assembly GCA_024364735.1. Taxonomy (NCBI): domain Eukaryota; kingdom Viridiplantae; phylum Streptophyta; class Magnoliopsida; order Zingiberales; family Zingiberaceae; genus Boesenbergia; species Boesenbergia rotunda. Next base: position 35,049 of record JAGFNQ010006639.1, read on the forward strand.
GGCTAAATTAGATTTCATTACCTGCACTGTATTTCCTTAATTAGGCTAGATTTCATACCTGATTTGTCATTTCTTTTCGTAGTATTAACGTTCAACCCAAAACCCAGTTCATATCCAAAACTCAAAAGCAATAAAATACGATCCTGAGATTTATCTTGCACCAACTACATTCATTGGGAGACCACTCGAGTTACTCTATGCTACATTAGTTTAGAGGAATTCGGTACTTTAATTGTATTTGAAACTGTGACACGACAAAAACGGTTATCAAATTTGGCGCCGTTGCCGGGGAATGTAGTGGTGCTTGATAATTATATCTTTTGATTCTATTTTTGATTGTTTTATCTTTTGTATACGGTTGCTGTCATTTTTCTTGTTTGATTTGTGACAGGGCTGCAAGATCAAAATGTTTTCACCAGAGGACTATAAAGAGATCACAAGTGCACTGTCAGAGTTAAAGTTTTGGGTGAATCATGTGAATCAACAAATAACCAACAGGCATTCATCTACTTACCAGCCACCATTACAACAATTCCAGCAACCACAACAATTCCAGCAGCCACCACAGCAGTTTCAACCACAATTTCAGAATTTTCAGCAAGGGTTCAATTCAAATTTTCAACAGCCTTATTCGAATTTTCAGCAAACAAATCAATTTTTTCAGCCACAATTTCAACAATGTCAGCAAGATTTCCAATTTCAAGGTTGGAATTTTCAGCAAGGTACTCAAAATTTTCAGCCCCAACTATTTCAGCAATTCAATCAACAATGTCAGCCCCAACTCCAGAATTTTCAGAACAATAATTTCCAGCAACATCATCCTTGCTATCAACCCAATCTTTAGCAGTTTAATCAACCCATTCAACCATTTGAGCAGCCCAAACAGCTCCAATTTCAAAATTCACAGCCAATTCTTGGTCTTCAGTAGCCTTATGCTACATGGCAAGGCCAACAAGAGTTCCACACCAATCAAGGAGGCTTTGAGAATCCTAATGAGAATGAGGCTCAACAACAAAGAATGGAGGAGATGTTTCAACAAGTTGTATAATATCATCAAAAGCAACAAAGGCTTCAAGACATCGAAAGAGGCATTGGACAAATTGCTAGTCAAATGAATCAAATGCAAGTTCGAGGATCAAGCCAACCATCTCCTCAGGCTACACAGGATTTTAAGGGGTATGATTGTGAACTAATTTGGAGGTTGATAGAAGAAGAAGAAGAAGTCATCAAAATCCGGAAACCTACAACATGCATTCCTCCTGAAGTTCTTGTTCAAAATTCATTTCCAAATGTTTCAGCTCAAGAAGAGGATTCTGAAGTACTACAGGACCCTTCTCATCTTTTATTTTGTGATGATAGTGTTATTGATGGTCCTAATTTTTCCAATATTGTTGCTGCAAAAATTACTGAAGAAGCATGCATAGGAGATGATTCTACAGGTGTAGGGGATTGCACTAAGCCCCAGGGACCCCCAACAGTGATGGATACATTAGAAGATTCAGAGGACAAACCAGGAAGTGTAGGGACTTGCATGGTGAAAGCAAGAACCCAAGAATCACCAGAACCTGAACCTGAAGAAGAGATTGCTCATTACCAGGAGGAACTAATAATTACATCTACTCTTATAGAACCTCCAGGTATTCTTCAGCAAGATCAGGTAAGTATTCCTCCTATTTCTTCTGAAGATTGCATAGAGGTGTTTCAAACTGATTTTATTGATTGTAAAAGATTTTTAGAGGCACCTAAAATTGATGTTGTTTGTTATGATGAATCCCTTGATACATCTTTTGTGGATATGGATTGTAAAAATTTTTTGGAAGTGCCCCAAATTGATGTTGTATGTTATGATGAATCTTTTGATACATCTTTTGTGGATATGGAGTGTGAAAAATTTTTAGAAGTGCTTGAAATTTATGTTATTTATTGTGATGAATCTCTTGCTATATCTTATGCTGAGGTTGAATGTGAAAAACTTATGGAGGTACCTCAAATTGATTTCAGTGGTTGTAATGCATTGCTTGATACATTCTTGTTGGAAAATAATTGTGAAAATTCTATTGGGGTATCAAAAATAGATTTCATGGGTGGTGATAAGTTTCTTGAATTACCCTTGGTGGATATTAATTGTGAAAAATTCATTGAGATACCAAAAACTGATTTTATTGGATGTGATACATTTTTGGATATATTTCATGCAGAGACTGATGATATTTTATTTCTTTCTTACCCTGCACGCTTGAGAGAGGTATTACATGATTTTGCAGGGTCCAGAAGACTTCTGGAGTGGGTGCTCCATCTGAACAGACTCCAACCTCCTGGAAGGACTTCCAAAAAGCATTAAGAGGGAGGAGTTACTTTTATCTTGACTAGTAGCACTTCACCTCTTAAGTGGGTTCTGAACCTTAATCGTCTCCGACCACCGGAAGATGCTTGTGCAAAATTAATAAGGGAGAAATCTGTCCAATACAAGATTGATCACATGAGGATAATTCTCCAAGATGGATGCTACGTGCCCTCTACCCAATTTGAAGGGGAGTTTGTTCCTTTACTTTCCTTTTCTTGTTTTTCTTTATGTTTATACTTGCGTGTTTGTTCGCTTTTATACTTATCATTTATGTTTTGCTTCCGCATTCTGCATTTTGTTTGGTTTTGAATAAACCTTGTTTAACTTCAAGTTTTATCTCCTTACATGTTCCTTTATTATGCTTTGAGAATCATAAAAGATAGTTAAGTCTGATTATCGAGTTTTAGTTTCCTTGGTATGCTTGGGGACATTAATTGCATTTAGTCATTAGTTGTGGTGATAGACTCTATCTTGTTGGATTAAACATGACATATTATTGATCACCTAGTGAGGATATTGTCACGCCTATCCTTAATCCTCTTATGTGTGATAGCATTTGTGATACTTGACACTCTAGAACTTGCTTTGATTCTTTTTGAAATTACATTAATATAAGCTTACATGAATATGATAGAGGCAACCTTTCTTGTTGAACTCTTAGTTTTCCCTCTACCTTGCTATTGTTACTAGAGAGCGTTTCACCTATTACTTTCCTGTTTCATCGTCTTTCTCATTGTCACTATATTCTCATTGTCATATCCTTGTTAGCTTATCTTTCCTTGAGCATGCGATGAAAGCATGGGGTAATTGCATGATGAGTACATTTTTATTAGCCTCTGTTATTATAAGTTTGAGATGTATCATGCTTTGTTACATACTTAGTAGTTTCGCAAGACGCTCAAGTTTTAAGTGTGGGGGAGTGGGAGACAAGTGTATATGGACGAATGCTTGTGTGAAAAAAAAAATCTCTCTTTGAAAAAAAAATCTCTCTATGTGAAAAAAAAAGAAAGAGAGATAGAAAAAAATAATAAAGATGAAAAAAAAATTGAAAAGAAAAAAAAATCTCTCTATGTGAAAAAAAAACAAAAAAAAAATTCCTCAAGCATTCGAGATTGTATTAGTGATGAACAAAAAAGAATATTTTCTTGATGTGTACTCTTTTGATATTATTGTTTAGAGAAATTCAAGAGTTATGTTATTAATATTTTGAGAGATGTTGTAAGTGGTTGATATGTAGTGCATTGAGAATGTGAAAGGATAATTTTGAGTGTTGGAGGTTTGATTGAGTTATTTATTTTGGCCTATTGTTTGATTGTATACATCATGTTAATTACCCCAATGCTCTCATATTCTCTTTGATATTCTTTCATGCTCTCTATGATCTTCTTTGTTATCTACCATTCTTGTTTTCTTGTAGCACTTGGGTTCATTATTATTCATTGAAAAGCCCTCTTGATTTGTGTACTTATGTTATAGTAGTGGAGAAGTAGAAGATAAGCAAGCATATGGTAGTGCAATGTCATGAATGTTTTGAGAGAACTCCACTTCCATATCTGTTATTTTTGTGAGCATCAGTGCATATATCCATCTTGTGAGGTTTTTGTCATGTTTAGTTTATTCAAGTTGATGAAATTACCATGCTTTTGACTTATGTGAGATTTGGAACCATAAATACATGGATTCTTGAGACTTGATGATCCTAAGTAACTTTCTTTTATTATTTCTTAAGGTATTGATAGGGGATGTAATGTTTGGGAGATATATTATTTTCTTTTAGTTTTGTTTACTTGCACGAGACGTGCAAGAATAAGTGTGGGGGAGTTTGATAACCATCATTTTGTTGATTATTTTCGTCTCTAAAATCCATGTTTGATCCACATTTTATATGCTTAAGTTTGCAATTTTATTAGGTTTCATGTATTCCCTTTGGCTTTTAATTCTAATCTTTGTATATTTGGGATATTTTTGGCACTAAATTTGAATATCATTTTGTAGGCTTCAATTGATCATGGACCTAGATCAAATTGGGTCAGACTTGAGTCAGGATTGGATCCAGATTAAAGGGATCAAGCATCGGATTAATAGGAGCCGTCCATTCCAGAGAACGGCTAGATCTGAGCCATCGGTCAACTTCTGGTCGATCCGAGTCCAAGATAGAATCAATCATGACCAGAGATCAAGATCTGAAAATTTCAGCCAAATCAGAAGTGATCTGACCGTTGGATCGAGTTCAAGATGTTCTAGACCATCCATTCAAGAAAAGGGAAGATCTGGACCATCCGCCACTGATCTGGTTAATCCGAGTTGGGAACAGGTAGATCAGGACCATTGATTGAGATCTGTGGAGTTTGGTTCAGATCTGAAGAAATTCGACCGTTGGATGAAGTCAAATTGATCTCAGCCGTCCGTTGCTAATTTCTTCTGATGCTGTGAATCTGGCTGGGTTGGCTGAACCAACTGCTGGCTTGGCTGACTGGGTCGAACCTGAGACTTGACTGAACCCAGGGTTAACCAAAGCTAAGTGAACCCAAATGCTGGGCTGAGGCTGGACCGAAGCAAGGTTGGCTGAACCAAGGCCTTGGCTGAATCAAAACCTGAGCTGGGTCACACGCGAGCTGATCGAACCGATGAAGCCGGGCCAAAGAAAAGGGGCAAAGATCGTGAAGGTTAGGGCAGTCGTGGGGGTTCCTGACTCAACTCCATCCGCTTCCACCGCCGATCGCCTCCCATTTCCTTGCCGCCGGCCATTGCACGCAGCTAGGGCTAGGGGGTTCCGAATCCTAGCTGGTCGGAGCGCCATTCACCTTCATCCTCCCGCCAGCGCACGAGCTAGGGCCCGGGGTTCGAGCCCTAGTCGATCATCTCCTTCACCGCAGCTTTCTCTTTCGGGGTTTGGAGAGAAAACGTTCAGCCATCTCCATCGCACGCATCGAACGAGCTAGGGCTCTGGGGGTTCTGAACCCTAGCCGAACGCAGCGTCGCAGCCATCCTGATTCACCGCCGGTGATCAATCTCTTACTGCAATGCTTTCATTTGTTTCCCTTTACAGCAATTCTTTTCAATACTAGCAGTTTATTCTTCACAGTTTATTCCTCTGCAGTTCCTTCTTCATCCAGCTTCATTAGATTCGGCAGCTATTTCATCTTCATAGTTTTTTAAATCCCAGCAGCTTTTCTGAATCCAATTTTTCACAAGTTCTTCATAGCATATCTGTTCTCTTCTTCACAACAATTGGTTTCATGTGGTTTGTTGTTTTCTCTCTTCACAGCAAATCAAGCAATTCCGGCAACAGAGTTTTCCCTCATAATTCTTCCACTTCGGCAGCAAATCTTCACAGTCGCAATTGGCAGCTCCTACATCCCACCTTCCGGCCATATCTCCTGTTCTTCTTGTATGATTGGGGGTTCCGTCACTGGAAGTAACTGGGGATCAGCTCAGCTTCAACACAGCAGCAGCCATTTCATCTCAGCAGCTCTTCTTAGCAGTTTTTCCTTCACAGCGTAGCATCCTTGAGTTAATTTGCATGTTTTAATTGGATTTAAATGTGGATTGTTCGCAATTGATGAATGTTTGTGATACTTGTTGAATGCTTGTATTAGACAGATCCTTCCTATTTCAAATTGCACTTACTTGAAGTAATTTTTAGCATGTCTATCATGTGTTCGATCAAATGCCTCTTAGAATAGTTAGTTTCAATTGTGATGTTTCTTAGTTGTTTAAGTTTCTTTCTGAGTTGCTCTTCCTATTGCTTTTAGTTATATGTCTTCATTACATGCAATTAAGCTAGGTTAGACTAGATTTCTAAAATGCTGTATGTTTTGTTCTATGTTTAGTTTTGTTGATGCTTAATTTCTAGTTGTTCTTTTCTTTACCGCAATTGTAGTCAGGCTAAATTAGATTTCATTACCTGCACTGTATTTCCTTAATTAGGCTAGATTTCATACCTGCTTTGTCATTTCTTTTCGTAGTATTAATGTTCAACCCAAAACCCAGTTCATATCCAAAACTCAAAAGCAATAAAATACGATCCTGAGATTTATCTTGCACCAACTACATTCGTTGGGAGACGACTCGAGTTACTCTATGCTACATTAGTTTAGAGGAATTCGGTACTTTAATTGTATTTGAAACCGTGACACGACAAAACGGTTATCAAGACTCATCTCAAATTCATCTTCCATACATTTGATGAATTCTTGTAGGAAGTCATTATTTGTTGACCCAAAAAAGATATCATCTACATACACTTGGGAAACAAATATGCCCTTATCCTTAGATTTTAGGAATAAAGTAGGGTCAATTGTTCCTCTCCTAAACCCCTTAGACACTAGAAATGAAGAAAGTCTTTCATACCAAGTCTGGGGAGCTTGTTTCAATCCATGTAAGGCTTTTCTCAATTTGTAAACGTGTCTTGGATAATTAGGGTCCGCAAACCCGGGGGGTTATTCTACATAGACCTCTTCCTTAATGATCCCATTAAGAAATGGCAACTTCACATCCATTTGGTGAAGTGTGAAACCCATGTGAGCGGCATAGGCTAGTAGAATTCTAATGGATTCTAATCTAGCTATAGGGGCATAAGTTTCATCATAATCCAATCCCTCAACTTGGTTAAACCCCCTAGCTACCAATCTAGCCTTGTTCCTAGTGATTTTGCCTTGATGATCTAGTTTGTTCCTAAAGACCCATCTTGTGGTTACAATGGTGCAATCATTGGGCCTAGGAACCAACTCATAAACCTCACTTCTCTCAAATTGATTTAGCTCTTCTTGCATAGCTAAGACCCAATCTACATCTCCCAATGCTTCATCAATAGACATAGGTTCTAATTGAGAGATTAAGGCTATTTGACTAGTTTGGTCTCTAAAATAGGACCTAGTCCTTACTCCTTGAGTGACATCACCCACTATTTGGTCAATAGGATGATCTAGGTGATGTCTCAAGGGCCTAGAGGTTGTGGGTTCATTGACTACTTCTTCCTCGCCCTCTAGGGTATTTCTTACTCCCCCTTGATCATTGCCCTCCAAATATAGGTCTTGGATTCTTTGGGCAAGGGGTTGAACTTCTTCCATATCCTTATCAATTGAGGCTTTTTTAGGGTAGGTATTTGTTGATTCATCAAAGTCAACATTTGAGGACTCCTCAATCACCTTTGTCCTTTTATTGTAGACTCTATAACCTCTACTAGTGGATGAATATCCAACCAGAATTCCTTCATCGGCTTTTGACTCAAACTTTCTTTGGTCATCTTTGGTATTTAAAATATAGACCTTACATCCAAAGACCCTAAAGTAGTGAACTTGTGGAACTCTCCCATTCCATAATTCAAAGGGTGTTTTTCCTAGGAACCTATGTACCAAAACTCGGTTTTGAATATAACAAGCGGTGTTAACCACTTCGGCCTAAAAGTAGTTAGGAAGGGAATATGCAATAAGCATGGTCCTAGCAGCTTCTTGTAGGTCTCTGTTTCTCCTCTCAACTACCCCATTTTGTTGAGGAGTCCTTGGGCATGAAAAATCATGCTTATATCCATTTCCCACACAAAATTGTGAGAAACTTGAATTTTGGAACTCCCCACCATGGTCACTCCTAATTCGGTTAATTTTGAGATGTTTTTCATTTTTTACCCTTTTACTAAACCCAATAAAAATTTCTAAGGTATCGTCCTTATGTTTCATAAAGTAAACCCATGTGAACCTAGAAAAATCATCTACAATAACTAAACAATATTTACTCCCTACTAGTGAGGGAGTACTATAGCAATCAAACAAATCAATGTGTAAAAGCTCTAATGGTAAAGTAGTAGTGGTTAGGATTTTACCTTTGTGTGATAATTTTGATTGCTTACCCTCTTGGCATGCATCAAACAATTTGGTCTTCTCATACTTGATCATAGGTAGCCCCTTCACCAACTCTTCCTTGGCCACTCTTGCAATGCTTCTCATATTGACATGTCCAAGCCCCCGGTGCACAACCACCCTTCTTCTTCTTTAGACATGAAACACTTAGCCAAATTGTTAGTAGCATAAACAAGATTAAGATAATACAAGTTGGCCTCTCTATACCCTTCTAGTATGACATTATCGGATTCATTTTGTCTTATTAGGTACTTCCTAGCATGAAATTCAACCCTATAGCCCGCATCACATAACTGACTTACACTAAGTAAATTGAACTCCATGTCTTTAATTAAAAGTACCTTAAGTATGAAAATTGTAGGAGATACCTCAATGGTGCCCCTACCAATAATTCTCATTTTTCACTATTTCCAAAGGAGACCGTCCCTTCTCTTAAGTAGCTAATAGTAGTGAACTTTCTAACATCTCTGATCATATGTCTTGAGCAACCACTATCTACTATCCACATGGTTGAGGCCTCCTTCACCTTCACCTATACTACATGGAAAACATACTCTTTTGGTACCCAAATTTTTGATCCACAAGCATCATTTAAAAATCTTTTAGGTACCCACGCCCTCTTGATGTTTCCCTTAGCCCCTTGTCTCCTAGATGCACCAATCCTACCCATGAGTGACACAAAGGTTACTTCCTTTGTCTTTGGCCTATACCTAATCCGACCTTGTTATAAACGACCCTTTGACTATTATCATATCTAAGTTGCTAGAGCCTACTTGAAATTTCCTAAGTACCTTTGTGAGGTCCTCTACCTTTTTCCTTAGTTCCCTATTTTCAATTTCAAAACATGAATCATGTGATGTATAAGCATGTAAGTCTTCCTTAAGTTTTGTAGACTCTACTCTAACCATTGCAATTTCATCTTTTAGGTCCTTAATCTTACTTCTAGCTTTAGCTAAATGCATGTTAGTGCTAGAAATAATTTTAACTAAAGTAGAGGAGGGTAAGTGGTATACCTCACTTACTGAAGCTTCTGACTCGGATGATGATGAGGAGGGAGTCGCTTTCATCACTGCTTGAGCTTCTCTCATCATTTGATGACTCTGAGTGGTCCATTGCCATGAGAGCAAAATGTGAAACTTGCTCTTCTTCCTCCTCCGAGGATGATGGATCATCCCAGGTAGCCTTGAGGTTGGTGGCAACCTTCTCCTTTCCCTTCGACCTCTTCTTGTCACCTTTCTTCTTGTGACGACCCACCTTTCGTTACTTACTTAAGCTTTAAGTTACTACTACTTGGCTTCCCTTAACTTGCTCTAAATTTTTTTTTTCTTCCTTCTTTTTTTTTCAAAAAACAAAACAACTTTCATTTTATTTGCTTTGCCAGGATTTGACCCCTAGACCTCTTAGTTGTAACACTAAAGCACTAACCAGCTGCTCTACACAACTTCTCTGCAATGGTACCAGTCGACTGCTATATAGCCAGTCGACTGGTATCGGCCACAGCAAGTTTCTGGGCGCGGCACCAGTCGACTGGCCTCTTGGCAGTCAACTGGTGCATCGAACAGAAGCTACTGTTCGATAGGGCAGTCGACTGGTTCTGAACCAGTCGACTGGCACGCTTGAAAACCTGCATTTCAGACCTGAAAACTTGTTTCAAAAGTCCACAAAATATATAGTTTCAAGTCATACAAAGACATAACACCATTTCTATACTCCATACTAGTTTTCTAAACATTTTAGCCAATCAAAACAACTTCATAAACTTGAAATTAGGACTTTTGCGGAAGTAAATAAGCTATCAAAGTCTATATGAACTTTAAACTAGAGTTTGTACCAAATTTTGTATCTATGCAAGGTTTAAACAAAGTCATTCATTCTACCACTTCGAAACACCAAAACATATGTTCTACAAGACTTAGCCCAATGATCTCTTCCACGGTTCCGCCGCCACTGAACATCAATGCAAGTCCCTTCTCCTCCTTAACTTATGCTTTTTCTTTACCTTTGTCTGCAATAGAAGGAAATGCAACTAATAAGCAAAATGCTTAGTAAGTAAATCCTAACTCACAAATCCAACGATAAGGGGTAAACATGCTCTTTTCAAATAATGCTTACTTCAAAACACATGCACTTGGAAATAATTACACATGAGAACTTTCATACACTTATCATGCTCAATCATGCTTAAAAACATTTACTAGCATCAAAACACTTGCAACTTAACATGCTCATGATTTCTTTTGCAAACTTACTAATGATACATTTCCACACTTTCAAACACTAACTTCTTTGCTCTTTCTCTTTAACATGCTTGTAACATAACCATGTTATCATACACAACAAAACATACACTTAAGGAAATTGAAACACTTTCATATACTTATATACTTCAAAATAATAATCAACTTTCTCAGGCCTTGACAATGTACCTGGTATCAGTGTACCAATGTGCGCATCCCTAATAGGTTTCGGGGTAGCTAGCCACCGCACCCTATTAGAGCTTCTTTCTAACTTTCTGTGGGCCTCTCTTTTGCCCGGTACATGTCCTTTTACAAAAGTAAAATACTTTCTTACTCATAATGCTTGTATTCATCAAGCTAACTTTCTTTTTTTTCATAAACTTTCCACTATAAACCTTTACTTTTCTTACTTGGAACTTCCATCGAGCACCTTGCGTGCCCTTAACCCAAAACTCAATTTTGGGACTTTTCAAAAACTTGGTCTCCCATACTTAGATCACATATATAAAAACATACTCCAATTCGTATTCTATGATAAAACATGTATTCTTTATGAACTTAAAACACACAAATAAGAAAACCATAGTCTTAAAGCATGCATTTAGATCGCAAACATGGTTCCACAACGAGAAATACATGGCGAAACAACTTCTATTGCAGGTGAGTGATTTACTTACTCTTTTCTTGAAGAAAACTCACTAAGTATCTCGAAATTCCTAGTGTAGGGCTCTTTTCCTCTTCCTTTGCAAGAAATCTCCACTCCTTAGCCCTAGGGAAGAAGCCCTAGGCTCTCCACTCAAGAGGAGGAAGAAGGAGGAAGAAAACCCCTTGTTTTCTCCCTGTTTTCGCAGCTCCCAACCCCTGCTCGCGCGGCCTCTCGAAACCCTAAAAGGGGTCTTAACACAACTTAAGTGGGAGTTTGAATACTTCTTAATGAAACGGCCTAACTACCCTATAACATTATTTCTCTCCACCTTTTTCTGTGCTTGATACCCTAGCCCAGCTGGTTCCTTGGATTCGCTCAGGTAACTGCTTCCTTGTGGTCGCGAGTTCGAACCCCTGCTGCCCTTTATAATTTTTTTTTTCTAATTTCATTCCGAAAAAATGCTATAATATTCCGAAAAATGCTAGAAAAATCCTAAAAATCCCTAATAATACCAGGAAATTATTGGGTGTTACACTTCTTCTCCTCCTTCTTTTCATCTCTTTTCTTTAGTTAAGGGCACTCGTTCTTCATGTGTCCCTCTTGGTGGCAGTTGTAGTAGATGATGTCCTTTGTCTTACCCTTGCCTTTGGACCCTTTCCTAGCATAAGACTTGTTAGAAAAACTTTTGAAGGCTCTACAAATTTTTCTTACCATGAAAGCCTCTTGGTCGCTATCCATAGAGGCATTGGACTCCTCTGAGTCGGATGAGGAGGAGTAGACCACCTTCTTCTTCTCCTTTTCTGCAATAAAAGCTATACCTTTCTCTTTGGCAGAAACGTTAGCTTGCTCGTGTAGTTCAAATTCATAAAATAAATCGTCTAATTTAACTAAAGATAAATCCCTTGATATTTTGTAGGCATCAACCATAGATGCTCACAAGGTAGTTCTCGGGAAGGCTTGTAGAACATACCTGACGATATCTCGGTTTTCAATCTTTTCTCCAATCACATGGAGTTCGTTGATGACCTCCTTCACCCTTCCATGCAGCTGGCTAACAGTTTCATTGCTCTCCATGGATAGGGATTGGAGTTGGGCCATGAGCAAGTACTTCTTTGCTCTTCTGGACTTGTTGGACCCTTCGTTCAGTTCCACTAGTTTGTCCCACAACTCTTTGGCGCTCCTGAATGGCCCCACCTTGTTGAGTTGCTCCTTTGAGAGCCCGCACTGAAGTGTGCTGGTGGCCTTGGCATTTGTATGCGCCCTCTTCATGATCTCCTTTGACCACGATCTCATGGGTATTGGCTCTCCTCATTCGTCGATGGGTGCATCGAATCCATCTACAATACTAATCCAGTTTTCAATATCATTCATAAGATAGTACTGCATCCTACCTTTCCAGTACGTAAAGTCGTTCCCGTCGAAGAAGGGTGGCCGTGCAGTGCTATATCCCTCTTGAAATGCCATTTCGCTTTGCTCCGGTCGACGGTGAGTTCTTCTGAAACGACTCGGCTCTGATACCAATTGATAGATCGAATAGCTTGCTAGAGGGGGGTGAATAGCACTTCGTCGTCATTTTCTCTACACAGAGGTTAGCGCAATACAAAAATATATAATGAAAAGCAATAAGAACAACGCTAACACAAGGATTTACTTGGTATCCACCCGAATGGGTGACTAATCCAAGGATCCACTCGAGTACTCCACCTCCACTAAGAAAAATCTCCTTCAGGTGGAGAAACCTTTACAACGGCGTTGTCTTCCTCTTTACAGAATGTAATGATTGGAGAGAGAGAAAGATGAGAGGACTTGAAGCACGAACATCACCTCGTTACAGTATGAAACCGTACCATTCATGTGTGAAAAAGTCCTCCTTTTATAAGAGAACAGGACAAACTCGCAGTCTGTCCAGCCCCGCACCAGTCGACTGCCCCCGGGGCAGTAGACTGGCCTAACATTAATTGCTAGCCAACGGCTAGCCAACGGCTAGTTTTCAGGGTACACCAGTCGACTGCCTCTGGGCTAGTCGACTGGTAGAAGGTTGATAACCTTCTGTGAGTTTTGGCAGTCGACTGCCCTCTAGCTAGTCGACTGCCCCACTCACAGCCATTTTTCACATTCTCCTTCATGTGTGCCTTCAGGTTCACTCCCTTGGCTCACCTCTTGAAGTCATCTTCCTCTGGCTCTCGTCCCTTGGATGCGCACACAAGCCTTCCCTTGGCTTGCCTCCATGCCACCCTTCACGTGTGCCCTTGAAGTCCACTTCCCAGCTTGCCCTTGGAGTCCACCTCCCTCGGCTCTCGTCCCTCGGTTATGTTCACCATGTGTGATTCTCCAAGTCCTGCAAACTCAATCACACATATCAAATACAACATAACACTCTAACCTTAAACATATTTACACACACATCAAAACCATGATCTTCCAATCATTTTAGGATCGATTGCCTCAACACACTCCACTACTCCTTTTGTACATTACAATGTAGGAAAACTCGAGTTACATTCGAGTCTAAATTTATTTTTACAACTTGGAAAAATAGAGACAAGGCAAGACACGCAGGCCATATTATGAATTACAACATGCACACACACACATATTCATCCAATCATATTGGGGTTAAGGCCATAACCATGCACCATGTCATCAATCACATACAATAGATTTAGGACTTCAATTTTTATTATGATTATAAAAATGCTCATGAGCCGAAACAATAGGTTATAAAATTTGTCGAGTACATTCACATCATAGCACACTTTCATATTTCATATGATGATGCTATAGACTTTTAGTTTGATCAATACAAACTTTTGTATCTTGACAAATGCTCATACATTATACAATCTATAATAAAATTATATCCTACTTCTATATCACATATAAAAGTTTTCTAAACTTTGTACGATCTTTCGCAAGTGGCTCTGATACCACTGAAGGGATCTATAGGTAAAAATATTTAAAATCGTAGCAGAAATAAGATCCCTCGACCAATCCATACGAAAGAAAAACTCATACAAAGTGATCTACAATTCCTATCTTATAGGAATACCTTTGTCGCGTGCCCTTCGCTTATCCCGCTAGTCCTTTGGTTCGCCGGATCTCTTGTACGTTCAAGTGTCCGTGCCTCTATGCGTATCCACACGAACATGATCTACACCTTGAAAAGGAACCACCTTAGTTGTGCTAGCAACTTGGGATGGTTCACAAAGCACAAGAACCTCCACTAGAGAGTTATGGACAAGGAGGAAGAAAGAAGAGGAAGAGAGATGCACCCTCTAGCCTTTGACAAGGGGGGGGGGAGGTATTTATACTCATCTAATGAATACCAAGGGTCTATGCCCCTTAAGCTCCTCTCATCATAATGCTAATAAAAGCCAATGAATACCAAGCCTGTTGGTATCCCTTGAGACTCTTAGTACGTATTCTATTCATCTAAAGAATAGAATGTCTCTTAGCCTTCCTCTTAAATAATATTTTATTAAACCCTTTAATGAATATTATCCATAATTAAGTGGTTGAGTCTAATCTAGATGATTCTAACTCAAATTAGACTCAATCCCATAATCTAATTGGATTCACTTGAGTCTAACTCAATTAATCCAATTCGAATCAAATCTTAGTCAAACCAAGATCAATTAATCTCCGAAGCATCGTGTCCTTAGTGTGTGACCCAATAGGTTCTCGTAACATTGGCAATGTGTCTAAACCACTTTAGACACATAAGCAATGAGCGGCATCTAACAATGTATCATTGTTACCCAAGTAACAAGAAAAGTCGAGATGCGACTTAACCTCCGTGACTACGATAATGTATGACCTTATCATTCTATCCTCGATATCTAGATTGACCAATAAGGCATAGACCGTGTCATCCTCAGTCAATCTTATGTTTCTTGATCCCCGAGTAGACTCACTCAAACAAATGAGCTTAATATCTCATATTGACTCATTTGAGCATGACCATGCGTTTTAGTAGTCCTACTCGATCAAGGGGCCCACAGATATCATTCCCGTCATATGGGAGGGATAGATCTCATCTACATCACTCACATCCCTCTGCATAATTCATTACATACCCAGTGATCACCTTTATAGTCCACTCTGTTACGGGTGGCGTTTGACGATACCAAAGTACATAACTCCTTATATAGGGAACCGTAGTGACTTCAGGTCTAAGGACTATTCATACCAATAGTCACATGAGAAAGTTTATGACACTCATATGACAATCTATGAAACTTTCTCATGGCGGGTCATTCAGTACACATTCTCCAATGTATACCCATGTGTCAACTTAATATCACATATCCATGACTTGTGAGCTCAAGTCATCAGTTAACCTACATGCTAGTCTCCCTGTAACACCCAATAATTTTCTGGTATTATTAGGGATTTTTCAGAATTTTTCCAGCATTTTTTGAAATTAAAATAAAAAGAAAAAAAATAAAGGGTTGGGTGGGGATTGATCTCGCGACCACGCGAGAAGCAAATCCTTAAGCAAGCTTTGCTAACTAGCTGGGCAAGGGTATCAAGCACAGAAAAAGATAAAGCGAATTAATATTATAGTTAAGTAAGGCCTTTTCATGAAGAGGTGTTTCAACATCCACTTAAGTTGAGTTAAGACCCCATTAGGGCTTGGAGGAGGCTGCGCGAACAGGGGGGAGGCTGCGAAAACAGGGAGAAAAGAGGGGAGTTTCCTTACTTCCTCTTCCTCCTCTTGAGTGGAGAGCCTAGGGCTTCTTCCCTAGGGCCAAGAAGTGGAGTTTTCTTGCAAAGGAAGAGGAAAAGAATCCTACGCTAGGAATTTCGAGATACTTAGTGAGTTTTCTTCAAGAAAAGGGTAAGTAGATCGCTCACCTGCAATAGAAGTAGTTTCGCCATGTGTTTCTCGTTGTAGAATCATGTTTGTGAGCTATGTGCATGCTTTAAGATTTTGGTTTTCTTATTTGTGTGTTTTAAGTTCCTAAAGAATACATGTTTTATCATAGAATATGAATTGGAGTAAGTTTTTGTGTATGTGACCTAAGTATGACAAGAGTAAGTTCTTGAAAAGTCCCAAAAAGGAGTTTTGGGTTAAGGGCACGCAAGGTGCTCGATGAAAGTTCCAAGTAAGAAAAGGTAAAGGTTTATAGTGCAAGATTTATGAAAAAGAAAGTTAGCTTGATAAATACAAGCATTATGAGTAAGAAAGTATTTTACTTTTGTAAAGTGACATGTACCGGGCAAATGAGAGGCCCACAGAAAGTAAGAAAGAAGCTCTAATAGGGTGCGGTGGCTAGCTACCCCGAAACCTATTAGGGATGCGCGCATTGGTACATTGATACCATGGTACAGTGTCAAGGCCTGAGAAAGTTGATTATTATTTTGAAGTATATGAGTATATGTAAGTGTTTTCAGTTTAAGCATATGTTTGGCTATGTATGTTAACATTGTTATGTTACAAGCATGTTAAAGAGCAAGAGCAAGGAAGTTAGTGGTTTAAAGTATGGAAATGCATAAGTAGCAAGTCGCAAAAGAAATTATGAGCATGTTAGATTTGCCAATGTTTTAGTGCTAGTAAATGTTTTCAAGCATGATTGAGCATGATAAGTATATGAATGTTTCCATGTGCAAGTATTTCAAAGTGCATGTGTTTTGAAGCAAGCATTATTTGAAAAGAGCATGTTTATCATTGATCGCATGAATTTGTGAGTTAGGATTTACTTACTAAGCAAATCGCTTATTAGTTGCATTTCCTTCTATTGCAGACAAAGGTAAAGAAAAAGCATAAGCTAGGGAGGCGAGCGGGACTTGCATTGATGTTCAGTGGCGGCGGAACCGTGGAAGAGATCGTCGGGTTAAGTCTTGTAGAACATGTGTTTTGGTGTTTTGAATTGGTAAAACGAATGACTTTGTTTAAACCTTGCATAGAGACAAAGTTGGGTACAAACTCTAGTCTAGAGTTCATATATTTTGATAGCTTATTTACTTCCGCAAAGATCCTAATTGCAAGTTTATGAGGTTGTTTTGGGTTGCTAAAATGTTTATAAAACTAGTGTAGAGTATACATTTGGAGTTATTTATCTATATACTTGAAAGTATATGAATTGTGGAGCTTTGGAATTGGTTTCCAGGTCTGTAAATGCAGGTATCAGGCGTGCCAGTCGACTGGTTCAGAACCAGTCGACTGCCCTATCGAACAGAAAGTTTCTGTTCGACGCACCAGTTGACTGCCAAGAGGCCAGTCGACTGGTGCCGGGCACAGAAAGTTTCTGTGGCTGACACAAGTTGACTGGCTATATAGCAGTCGACTGGTACCATTAAAAAGAAAGTGTTGTAGGGCAGATGGTTAGTGCTTCAGTTTTACAACTAAGAGGTCTAGGTGTCAAATCCTTGCAAAGTAAATAAAATGAAAGTTTTTTTTAAAGAAAAAAATTCAGAGCAAGTTAAGGGAAGTCAAGTAGTTGTAACCTAAGGCTAAGGATAAGGTAAAGTTAAGGTTAAGTAAAAGTGACGTCCGCGTTAAGGGAGAGAAGTTAAGGTGGGTCGTCACACTCCATGCATTATTATTGTCCTTGAATATTAATGCTTGACTAGGAATGGTTTAGAGTAGTGTTCTCTACATCATCTCACTATCGATTCAACCAATTGATATAATGTAGATAAGAACCTACTACCCAAGGACATTATTATACTTAGTTATTTGGCACAAATACAAAGTAAGTATAATAACCAAACATGCCTTTATTAATAATAGAATATGATACAAAATGTCCCTAGTCAATCATCACATAATTGGCTATAGGGCTCTTACTAACAAAGTAAAAAGAGGAGTACCAAAGTGAAAGAAAGTCCTAGTAAACCTAGGCAATGAGTCCTGGTTTGAAAAATTGGGCACGAAGTCCTGGTTCGAGGAATTGGGCACTAAGTCCTGGCTGAGGGTTGGACACCTAAGACCTGACCGAGGGTTGGGCACTAAGTCCTGGTTCGTGGAATTGGGCACTAAGCCCTGACCGAGGGCTGGGTACCGAAGACCTGGTGAGTAAAGCTGGGCAATAAGTCCTGGTGAGTGAAGCTGAGCAAAAGTCCTGATGAGTGAAGTTAGGCACTAAGTCCTTGACCTAAGATTCGGGCACGAAGTCTTGGTCCAAGGGATAGAGCAACTTAGCTGAGTGATGACTAAGGACAGAAGTAGAGGTCGAGGTTCAGACATCTCGATATCCGAGAGTATCCAAAGGCTAAGTAAAAGTCCACCCGAATTGACAGGGTGGCAACCACCTCCTAAGAGGAGTAGGTGAAAGGCGCGTTCCCGAGGGTGGGAACTTGCGTCGGTTCGACCTAGGGTTTTGCGGAAATCCGAAGTCAGAACCATCTCGTTAAGGCTAAGATTGTGTGTATATTTGCTTTGTATTTGTATATCTTGCAGGTACCTAGAATGGAAGACAAAACAAATTAACAACATACAATGCGACTGGAAGGCTGGATGCCAGGCGCCCCCATTGAAGGAGGCACCTCAATGAATGAGGCAAAACCCAGTCTTCATCCAGGCACCCCCATTGAAGGAGTTGCCTTAATAAAAAAGAGGCAAACAACCACTTCATTCAGGCGCCCTGGTTGAAAGTTATGTCTGCTGCTGCGAGTTCGAAGCAGAGATAAGCTTTGACCAAGCTCATTTAGGCGCCTGGAAGGTCTAGGGCGCCCTGGATATAAGCATTATCAGCTGCGGCAAGTTCGGCGCAGAGATAAGCTTTGGCCAAGCCCTTTAAGGCACCCCCATCAACACAGGCTCCCCAATGAAGTCTATAAAAGGGTCTTTGACCCCTCAGCTCAGAACACGACTTCCAAACATGATTCTTAGCTTCCCAAGTGACGACAAAGCGCTAACGATGAAGCTCTATGATCAGGAGTCTCCAGGAGGAAGTGCACGGCACTTCGGAGGTCCAGATCGGCTGAGTTTCAATTCTATTTGTTCGGTTTAAGTTTACATTCTGCAGTTAAATTTATCTATCTTTTTGTTTGTAATTTCTGCACTGTAAGACGGGTTTCTCCACCTCCGGAAAGTCCGAAAAGGAGACCATTAGTGGACGGACGTTCCCGTGCTTAGGCCTTGGATGTACTGACCTGGGGGGTAGGGAACCAAGTAAATCCGCGTACGCTGTGTTGTTTGTTTTCTTCGCTCTGTATATATTTTGCTGCACTAACTCTGAGTCTAGAATGAAGATCCGAAAGATGATTCCAGTGAGAAGATTTCACGGTTGATATTCACCCCCCCCCCTTATCGACGACACAGATCCAACAATTGGTATCAGAGCAAGGTTGCTCTTCACCGGACTAACAGCCGACGGAGCAAAGACGCTAGGAGTTGAGGGGGAGCCCAGGGGTGAATAAGGTATATTTTATTTTAAATGTCAGTTTTCAAATTCCATATAATATGTTTTAAGTGCAGGGAGAGAGGTCACTATAAAAATTAGTGTCCTACTCGTAAGACTCGTTCTTCACTGGCGGCAAAGGAAATATCAACGCCAAGAGTCCGGACGAACAATGATCACATCAAATGCTTCAAGTGCAAAAAGTACGGACACTACAAGAAAAAGTGTCCGGCAAAGGTACGCAAAATTTACGTTCCGAAATATTTTCAAATTCCTGCACTATCCTATGTAGATAATTTAGTTAATTTATCTGATAAATTAGAATTATTGCATAGTCAAGTAAATAACTTGCATGACCAGTTATAAAATGTGAATATGATTAAAATATTAGAGATTAATTGTTTAATCCTTAATACCAATTCAATAATTTCAAAAATTAATTCTGTTAATTTTATTGATAGTACTAGAATTAATTTTAATGATTTTACTGATAATATTAAAATTAATTCTGATAATTTTATGGATAATGCTAAGATTAATTCTGATAATTTTAATCCTGATAATTCTGATAATTTTAATCCTGATAATTCTAATAATTTTAATCCTGATAATTCTGACAATTTTAATCCTGATAATTCTGACAATTTTAATTATGAAATTCTTAAGGACAATATTGAAATTATCTCTGATAATCTTAAGGATAATCCAGAACTTAATTTTGAAATTCTTGAGATTAATCATGAAAATATTAAAAATAATTCTGAGGATAAGGAGGATAATTCTGAGGATAGTGGAGATAAAGTCTCTTTAGATAATAATTTAATTATTCTCTTGGTTAATCCTGAAATAATAACTAGTGGCCCATATTACTCCACCTATTATGAAGATAGAAAAGGAGATAATCTTGATGATGAGGATGTGGAGGAAATTGAAATTATGACTATAGTTAATAAAATTTACAAAGATTCAAACAAATCAAAATTGTTAGAAAGGCTTGTAAAAATAAATAGAGAAGAAATAGTGGATGAGTCAGAGATTTTCGAAATAATGAAAATTATGAACTTAAACCCACAACTATTGATTAATCATTTCAACCTTAATTATTCCAGCATTAATTAATCCTTAGTTAATTCAAACACAAATTAATTCAATTAATCCTTAATTAATTCAAATTCAATTAAACCTTAATTATCTCAATTACTCCTTAGTTAATTCAAATTCAATTAAACCCTAATTAACTCAATTAATCCTTAATTAATTCAAATTCAATTAAATCTTAATTAACTCAATTAATCCTTAATTAATTTTTATTTTAATTCTTAATTAATTTAATTCAATATTTAATTAATTCTTAATTAACTCAACCTCAATTAATTTCTAGTTAATTTAACTTCAATTAATCTTTAATTAATTCTTAATTAATTCAACCTCAATTAATTTCTAATTAATTTAACTTCAATTAATCTTCAACTAATTCAACTTCAATTAATTCTTAATTAACTTGAATCCAATTAATTCTTAAATAACCTAAACTCGAATTAAATAAAATTTTACCCAAACTGCAACAATTAAATTAATAATATTAAATATGTCAAAGTGGGTTGGCATGTTCGCGGGTTCACACGACATGTATCAAATCGGGAATTTGATACATCTTTAGAAACTTAATTAAATAATTTGAATTGCTTGACTCATGCATAACTGCCATGTCATGCATCTGATATGTTTTAATATACGTCATGTCATTCATATTTAAATTTATGCATGACTTAGAACGGTTATAGGAAAAAGAATAATTGAAACTTTATCAACCTAGTATTAGGTGGAGGTGAGATGATAGTACGTTAGGGAAGCCGTTTGGTGGATCTAGCCGAAGCTACCGATCTAAAACCTAAGCTAGTTAGACCAAAATTTTTCAAGAAGTAACTTGAAATGAATTTTTGATAAAAGGCTTTGTTAAGGAAAGGGTTGTTGCTCCAATAAGGCTACGGCCAAAGAAGGCCTCTGTGTCTCGCCATGACCTGGAAGCCGATTATCGAAAATCAAATTCACTTTACTATTTGATAAATTTGAATCTAACACAAGTTTCAACTAAATCTTTGATTTAACAATGAATTAAGAAAAATTATTCAAGCATCTCACAATGCACCCAAAAGGCAACCATGCTTACTGTATTGAGACATCTAGAATGGGTGAGCAGTTAAGGACCAATGAATTGAAAAACATTTTTCAAAATTGTTTTTCAAAATTGGTAGAATATTTTTCTAAAAATATATTTTCAAAATAGTGCTTCAACATAATAATGTTTTTATGGATTTCATGATTGTCTGATTGTTTATACATATTATAGATTTTCAAAATTATTTTTTCAAAAATTGTTTGACCTACACAATTAGACACAAGCCTCTTAGGTCAACACTAAAGTCCCTTAAGGCACTTAGATAGAGTCAAACAGTGTTGGATACAGGGGGAGTGTTTTATTCTTTTTAATCTTTAAAAATATTTTTCAAAAACTGTGCTTTAATTACTATCACTTATGTTTTCGAAAAGCTTATGCTTTAAAAATCAAAATTTATCTTCCTAAAAATTATTCTTCATTTGATTTTGATAAACCCTAAAAGACACAGAGGAAGGTCTACTTCATGATCTACAAGGACTCCTAGGATGTGTCAAATTTAGGAGGAATCTGAGTCAAAAGAAAAATTTCTGACAAGTTTTTTTGGTAAATATTTGTTTTAGAATTATTGGATAATTCCTTTGATCTGAACTAAACCCTAAAGACTTAGAGGAAGAGTACTTGTGGTCAACAAGCTTCCTAGGACTGGGTCAAATTTAGGGAGAGGTCAAATTAAAAGAATTGTTTAATAGCTTAATAATATGTTTTCATGAACTGCATTATTAAGTTCTGTTGAAAACATAATGTTTCTATCATTTTAATTCATCTTTTTAAAATATCATCATTTTCAAAAACTTATATTTTTAAACTTATAGAATCAATTTGAAATAATATTTTCTTGAGTTTGGAGAATTTCTAGGACACATAGGGAAATGCTCTTGTATTTAACAAGGTTTCCTAGGATTATGTCAGACTAGAAAAGAAATCAAGTCAAGTAAAATATTATATTTTGCTAAGTACTATCAAAATATACGTCAAGCAATTTTTTCTTCAAAAGAATACATACTTTCTCAAATTCATAATATTTTTCAAAGTACTTATATTTTTCAAAAATGCATAATATTTTTCAAAAAATACTTATATTTTTTCAAAAATGCAGAATATCTTTCAAAGTGACTTGTATTTTTCAAAGATACAGATATTTTAAAAGTACTTGCATCTTTCAAAAGCTCAATATCTTTTAAATGTGCTTGCATTTTTTTTCAAGCTTAATATCTTTCAAAGGACAAGATTTTGCACAATATTTTTTCTAAGTATTAAAAATGCATATTTTTCTAAGGAAAAATCATTTAAGTATGCAATTCCTTTTGAAAATCTTTCTCAAAAGAAAATTTTTCCAAGGCAATATGTTTTTCTAAGTGAAAATTTTCTAAATTTTCTGAAAATACAAAATATTTTTTATGCACAATATAACTTTTCAAGGTGTAATTTTCTTGTGCAATTGTTCTCTTCAAAAATTATACTAAGTAGTTTCAAAAGAAAACCTTTTATTGTTGGTGCAAGTGTTTTGGTCATTTTTTTTTGATGTATGACAAAGGGAGAGAGTGAGAGCTTAAGTTAGAAAATTTTTGTTTCTTCCCAAAGGATCAATTAAAATCAAAAACTCTTTTTCAAAAAAGGGGAGAGTGAGCTTATCTTAGAAATGTTTTTCTCCCAAAGATCAAAATATATTTTCAAAACTTAGATTATTTTTATCAAAGTTTAGCCCTTTCAACCAATCTAACTTAAGATATTGTCAAACATCAAAAAGGGAGAGATTGTTGGTGCAAGTTGTATCAGTAATGTCCTCCTCTAAGGGTTTCAATGTTTGACAATATACTTAAGTCAATGATACATTGGACAAGGGAAGGGTAAGTCAAGAGAGAAGTACCAAAGTGAAAGAAAGTCCTAGTAAACCTAGGAATAAGTCTTGGTTCGAAGAATTGGGCACGAAGTCCAGGTTTGAGGAATTGGGCACTAAGTCCTGGCCGAGGGATGGGCACCTATGACCTGACCGAGGGTTGGGCACTAAGTCCTGGTTCGTGGAATTGGGCACTAAGCCCTGGCCGAGGGCTGGGCACTGAAGACCTGGTGAGTAAAGCTAGGCAATAAGTCATGGTGAGTGAAGCAGGGCAAAAGTCCTGATGAGTGAAGTTAGGCACTAAGTCCTGGACTAGGGTTTGGGCACGAAGTCTTGGTCCGAGGGATTGAGTAACTTAGCTGAGCAATGACTAAGGACAGAAGTAGAGACGGGTCGAGGTTCGGACGTCTCGAGATCCGAGAGTATCAAAGGCTAAGTAAAAGTCCACCCAAATGGACAGGGTGGCAACCGTCTCCTGAGAGGAGTAGGTGAAAGGCGCGTTCCCGGGGGTGGGAACTTGCATCGGTTCGACCTAGGGTTTCATGGAAATCCGAAGTCAGAACCATCTCGTTAAGGCTAAGATTGTGTGTATATTTGCTTTGTATTTGTATATCTTGCAGGTACCTAGAATGGAAGACAAAGCAAGCGAACAACCCACAACACGGCTAGATGGCTGGATACCAGGCACCCCTATTGAAGGAGGCACCTCAATGAATGAGGCAAAACCCAGTCTTCATCCAGGCGCCCCCATTGAGGGAGTTCCTCAATCAAAAGGAGGCAAACAACCACTTCATTCAGGCGCCCCCTATGATACAGGTGCCCTGGTTGAAAGCTGTGTCTGTTGCTGTGAGTTTGAAGCAGAGATAAGCTTTGACCAAGCTCATTCAGGCGCCTGGAAGGTCTAGGTGCCCTGGTCAGAAGGATTATCAACTGCGGCGAGTTTGGCGCGGAGATAAGCTTTGACTAAGCCCTTTGAGGCGCCCCAATGAAGCCTATAAAAGGGGCTTTGACCCCTCAACTCAGAACACAACTTCCAAACATAATTCTAAGCTTCCCAAGTGATGACAATGTGCTAACGATGAAGCTCTATGACCAGGAGGCTCCAGGAGGAAGTGCGCGACACTTCGGAGGTCCAAATCGACCGAGTTTCAATTCTGTTTGTTCGGTTTGAGTTTACATTCTGTAGTTAAATTTATCAATCTTTTTGTTTGTAATTTCTACACTGTAAGACAGGTTTCTCTACCTCCGGAAAGGAGACCATTAGTGGACGGGCGTTCCCGTGCTTAGGCCTTGGATGTACTGACCCTGGGGGGTCGGGAACCAAGTAAATCCCGTGTGCGGTGTGTTTTTTGTTTTCTTCGCTCTGTATATTTTCCGCTGCACTAACTCTGAGTCTACAATGAAGACCCAAAAGATGATTCCCGCAAGAAGATTTCATGGTCAATATTCACCCCCTATTGATGGCACCGGTCCTACAATATCAACTTCAAAAAATTCTTGCAGAAACTCGTCTTTCATAGACTTTCGAGGTTCATTATAGATACAGAGTTAGTAGTAGCGGAAAATAGAAAGAACGAACAAATAACAAAGTGCACATGGGATTTTTTACTTGGTTCCCAACCCCCCAGGGTCAGTACTATTGGGTTCTCCCGGCACAAAATCATAAAAACGCAACAGAAACAAGAACCCACGAGCGATTCATGCGAAAGAAAAACTCGTACAAAGTTGATCTACATCTACTTCTAAAGAAGATATACTTTTGGAGCGTGTCCTATGCTTATCCCGCTCGTCCAATGTGCGCCGGATCACTTGCACGTTCTAGTGTCCGTGCCTCTATTCGTATCCACACGGACACAAGCTCTCAACTTTGGGAGAGCTACCTTAGCTGTGCTAGCAACTTGAGGTAGCTCGTAGAACACCAAGAACCCTACAATAGGGTTTCGGCCAAAAGAGGACGATGAGGGAGGGAAGAAGAAAGGGAAGAAGGAGTGGAGAAGAAGACCTCATCCAAAGTCACAAAGCCCTCTTTTATACTCATCCCATGAATATGAAGAGGTTTGTGTCTCTTTGGCTTCCTAATAAAGAGCACATCTTTTCATGTGGCTCTTTATCATTTCCCATGCAAGAAAAGAATTTTTTCTTTCCCCTTCATTAAACACATTAATGAATATCCCTTTAATCCCGACCGGGCCCCTCGGGCTTCTGTCCGGTCTCCCGACCAAGTTTGCCGAGTGCCGAGCTCCCGACCCAGTCTGCCGAGTGCCGACCCAGTCTGCCGAGTGTAGATCTCCCGATCTGACTTCTCGAGTTCCCAACTCAGGCTCGGACTTCCCGAGTTCCCAACTCGGGCTCGGACTTCTCGACCTGACTTCTCAAGTTCCCAACTCAGGCTCGGACTTCCCGAGTTCCCAACTCGGGCTCAGACTTCCCGAGTTCCTAACTCGAGCTCCCTAACTGACCTCCCGAGTTCCCACTCGAGCTTAGGTCTCCCGAGTTCCCAACTCAGGCTCCCGAAGCATCATGTCCTTAGTGTGTAACCCAATAGGTTCTCGCGATGTTGGCAATGTGTCTAAACACTTTAGACACATAAACAATGAGCGGCATCTAGCAATGCATTATTGCTACCCAAGTAACAAGAAAAGTCGAGATCCGACTAAACCTCCGTGACTATGATAATGTATGACCTTGTCCTTCTATCCTTGATATCTAGATTGACCAATGAGGCATAGACCGTGTCATCCTCAATCAATCTTGTGTTTCTTGATCCCCGAGTAGACTCACTCAAACAAATGAGCTCAATATCTCATATTGACTCATTTGAGCATGACCATGCGTTTTAGTAGTCCTACTCGATCAAGGGGCCCACAGATATCACTCCCATCATATGGGAGGGATAGATCCCATCTACATCACTCACATCCCTCCGCATAATTCATTACATACCCAGGAATTGCCTTTATAGTCCACCCTGTTACGGGTGACGTTTGACGATACCAAAGTACATAACTCCTTATGTAGGGAACCGTAGTGACTTCAGGTCTAAGGACTATTCATACTAATAGTCACATGAGAAAGTCTATGACACTCATATTACAATCTATGAAACATTCTCATGGGGGGTCAATTCAGTACACATTCTCCAATGTATACCCATGTGTCAACTTGATATCACATATCCATGACTTGTGAGCTCAAGTCATCAGTTGACCTATATGCTAGTCTCCATGCATTAATATTGTCCTTGAATATTAATGCTCGACTAGGAATAGTTTAGTGTAGTGTTCTCTACATCATCTCACTATTGATTCAACCAATCGATATGATGTAGATAAGAACCTACTACACAAGGACATTATTATACTTAGTTATTTGGCACAAATACAAAGTAAGTATAATAACCAAACATGCCTTTACTAATGATAGAATATGATACAAAATGTCCCTAGTCAATCATCACATAATTGGCTCTAGGGCTCCTACTAACATGTACGTCCAAGGTCTAAGCACGGGAAACACTCGTCCACTAATGGTCTCCTTTACGGACTTTCGGGAGGCACAGAAACCCGTCTTACAGTGCAGGATTTACAATCAAAAAGATAAAATAAATTATGTGCATAAAGTAAATCAAACCAAACAGAGAGTCGAAGACTCGGCCGATCTGGAACTCTGAAGTGCTGCACACTTCCTCCTGGAGCTTCCTTGGTTGCAGAGCTTCATCTTTAGTGCTTTGTCGTCACTTGGAAAGCTCAGAATAATCTTGGAATTCATGTGTTGAGTTGAGGGGTCGAACCCCTTTATATAGCCTCTTTACTGGGTGCCTATGTTGAAGGGGGTGCCTCAGTTGCCTTGCTCAAACTCTATCCTCGCGCCGAACATGCAGCAGGGATAACCATTCCCTTCCTAGGCGCCTGACCCATACAGGGCGCCTGGGAGCTCTCAAGCGCTTGGCAATCCAGGGCACCTGAGAGCAGGCTGCCTTAAGTGAGGTGCCTGCTTCTCTTGGGCGCCTATGTTCACACAGGCGCATAGGAGCTTGTTTCCCAGCCTCCTCTTGTGTTTGTTCGCCTGTTTTGTCTTCAATTCTAGGTACCTGCAAGATACACAAACACAAGACAAACATATACATGCACTTAGCCTTAACGAATTGGTTCTAACTTCGGATTTCTCACGAAACCCTAGGCCAAACCGACGCCTATGTTCCCATCCCGGGGGAACGTGCCTTTCACCTACTCCTCTCAGGAGTCGGTCGCCACCCGACCCATCCGGTTGGACTTTTGCACAGCTTTACTCACCAAGACTTTTTCACAATCTTACGACCAGGGCTTCTGCCTAGTCCACGACCAGAACTTATTGTCCAACTTCACTTATCAGGGCTTTTGCCTAGCTTCACTCACCAGGACTTCGTGCCTAGCCCACGACCAAGTCTTATTGCCCAACATCACTCAACAGGACTTCGGTGCCCAACCCTCGACCATGACTTATTGCAAATGTTCCATGAATCAGGACTTCGTGCCCAACCCTTGGTCAGGTCTTAGGTGCCCAGCCCGCGACTAGGACTTAGTGTCCAATACCTGATCAGGACTTAGTGCCCAATTCTTCGAACCAGGACTTATTGCCTAGGTTAACTAGGACTTTCCTTTACTTTGGTAATATATTTTGACTACCCTTCTCTTGTTCAATGTATCACTAACTTAAGAATTTTGTTAAATATTGAAACACATAGAGGAGGACATCATTGATGCTTCTTGCACCAATAATCTCATCCTTTTTGTTGTTTGACAATATCTTAAGTTAGATTGGATTGAAGGGCTAAGTTATAATCCTTGGGATAAAATGGAAAAAATTGATCTAAGTTTTGAAAACACATTTTGATCCTTTGGGAAAAAATTTCTAACTTCAGCTCTCTATCCTTTGGGAGAAAGAAAAAGTTTCTAACTTAAGCTCACTCTCCCCCCTTTTGAAAAACATTTTGATTTTCATTTTGATCCTTTGGGAAGAAAAAAAATTAAAAATTTCTAACTTAAGAACACTCTCCCCCTTTGTCCTACATCGAAAAATGATAAAACAAACTTGCACCAACAATGATAATTAGAAAAAATTTCTTTGTGAAAGTACTTAGTATAAATTTTGAAAGAAATAGTTTTCGAAACTCTTCCCTTTTTATTTTGAAACAGATTAAGTACTAGTAAAGCAGAAACTTGTATTTTGAAAGATATTTTACACTTCAAACATCAATACTTTGAAAAATATTGGAAATAATTGTTCTTTGAAAAAAATCTTGCACTTAACACATATTTTTTTTCAAAAAAAAATATTGTACTTAGTATTTTAAGAAAAACCAATTTGTAATTTTTGAAAAAATATTAGTACTTTTGAGAAATATATTGAACTTTTTAAAAAGTGCAAGTACTTTTGAAAAATACTATGAACTTTTTGAAAAATATAAGTACTTTTGAAAAATATTATGTATTTTTGAAAAATACAAATACTTTTCAAAAATAGTATGCACTTTTTGAAAAATACAAGTACTTTTGAAAATTATTATGCACTTTTTGACAAATACAAGTACTTTTGAAAAATATTATGCACTTTTTGAAAATTTCACTATTTGAAAAATACAAGTACTTTTGAAAAAATATTATGCACTTTTTTTTTGAAAAATGTTAGTACTTTTGAAAAATATTATACATTTTTTTTGAAAAATGTTAGTACTTTTGAAAAATATTATTCACTTTGAAGAATACAAGTACTTTTGAAAAATATTATTTTTAAAACATAACATTTTACTTGACTTAGTTTCTTTTCCAGTCTGATACAATCCTAGGAAGTCTTGTTAACTACAAGGATGTTTCCCTAAGTGTTCTGGAAATTCTTCAAATTTAAGTAAGTATTATTTTCAAAAGTATTCCAAAAAGATTTTATAAGCCAAAATTTTTTTTTGAAAGTGATAAAAATGATAGTATTTTGAAAGAAAAATTACTTATATTTTCAAAAGGTTTTGAAAATACAGTACACGAAAACATATTATTTTTGAAATGTTCATTAATTCTTTTAATTTGACCTCCCCCTAAACTTGACCCATTCCTAGGAAGCTTGTTGACTACAAGTACTCTTCCTCTGAGTCTTTAGGGTTTGCTTCAGACCAAAAGAATTATCTAATAATTTCAAAACATAATTGCCAGAAATTTTTTTTGAACAATACTTGTCATAAAGTTTTCTTTTGACTTAGACTCCCCCTAAATTTGACACATCCTAGGAGTCCTTGTAGATCATGAAGAAGATTTCTTTCGTGTCTTTAGGGTTTATCAAAATCAAAAGAACAATTTTGAATGACATGTTGAGTATGGTAATTTTCAAGGATATAATTTTCGAAAACACAATTTGGAATGATAGTAAATTTTTAAAACACAGTTTTCGAAAAACATTTTGAAATGATGATAATTTTTCAAAGAGATAGTAATATAACAAAGTTTTTGAACCAATTTTTGAAAACCATATTTTGAGATGAAAATATATTTTAAAGCATAAGGTTTTTGAAAAAAATAAAAAAACTTTTGAAAGAATAACAACACTCCCCCTGTACTCGACACCGTTTGACTTTATCAATGTGTCTTAAGAGACTTTAGTGTTGACCTAAAAGGCTTGTGTCTAATTGTGTAGGTCAAACAAATTTTTGAAAAAGATAAAATTTTGAAGATGTATAATATATAAGCACTCAGACAAGCATGAACTCCATAAAAATATTATTATGTTAAAAAAATATTTTAAAAATAGATTTTTATGAAAATATCCTAAGACTTTTGAAAATATTTTTGAAAAGTATTTTTCAATTTATTAGTCCTTAACATCTCACCCATTTTAAATGTCTCAGTACAAGCAAGCATGGTTGTCTTATGGGTATATTGTAAGATGCTTAAATAATTTTTCTTTTAATCTAAGATTTAATTAAAACTTGTGTTAGATTCAAATTTATCAAATAGTAAATTGAATTTGTGTTTCGATAATTGGCTTACAGGTCTTGGTGAGTCACAGAGGCCTTCTTTGCCCGTAGCCTTATTGGAGCAACAACCATTTCCTTGACAAAGACTTTTACCGAAAGTTCATCTTCAAATTACTTTTTGAAAAATTTTGGTCTAACTAGCTTAGGTTTTGGATCGGTAGCTTCGGCTAGTTCTACTAGACTAAATATACCAAGTAGGGTACGCCTTACCTTACTTGACCTTATTAGAAGGGCTTCCCTAATGTACTATCATCTCACCTCCACCTAATACTAGGTTGTTCAAGTTTTAACTAGTCTTTTTCCTATAACCGTTCTAAATCATGCATAAGATTAAACATGAATGACATGGTAGATATATATATATATAATAGCAAATGCATGAGCATGACAGTTATGCATGAGTCAAACAATTCAAAACATTTTACTTAAGTTTCTAATAATGCATCAAATTCCCAATTCGATACATGTAGTGTGAACCCGTGAATATGCTAACCCACTTTGACATATTTAATATTATTCAATTTATTATTGCAGTTGGTTAAAATTTTATTTAGTTTGAGTTTAAGTTATTAAGATTTAATTAGAATTAAGAATTATTAATACTTAATTAGAGGATTAATTAAATTTAAATTATTTAAGGATTAACTAAGGTTAAATTAATTAAGGATTAAATAAATTTAAATTAATTAAGGATTAATTAGGATTAGATTAATTAAGGATTAATTAAAGTTAAATTATTTAAGGATTAATTAAACTTAAATTATTTAAGGATTAATTAAACTTAAATTATTTAAGGATTAATTAAAGATAAATTATTTAAGGATTAATTAAGGTTAAATTAATTAAGGATTAAATTAAAGTTAAATTAATTAAGGATTAATTAAACTTAAATTAATTAAGGATTAATTTGATTTAAGTTTTAAAATTTCTGGGTTAGTTAATAGCTGTGGGTTTAATTGCATCATTTTCATTATTTCAAAAATGTCTGATTTATCTATTATTTCTTCTTTATTTAATTTTCAAGTTTTTCTAACAATTCCAATCTGTTTGAATTTTTGTAAATTTTATTAACTGTAGCCTTGATTCTTGAAAATTCAATTTCTTCCTGATCCTCATCATCAAAATCATATCCTTCTACATCTTATAGTAGGTGGAGTAATTTTCAGTGCTACTAGTTAATGTTTTATAATTTTCTTTAAGATCAACTAAGAAATTAAGAATTAAATTATTATCTAATGATGTTTTATTTTCAATATCCTCAAAGTTATCCTCAGCATTATCTTTAATATCCTAAAAAATATCCTCAAAAAAATCATCTTTATCCTCACAAATATCTTCAATATTTTCAGAATTATTTTCAATATTTTAGTATTAATTTCAATAATAACATAATCAATATTAATTTCAGAAATAACATAATCAATATTAATTTCAGAAATAACATTATTAGAATTAATTTCAAAATTATCCTTGAAACTATCAGAATTAATTTTAGAAATTACTGCATTTATATTAAGGATTAAAAGGTTTATTTATGATATTTTAACATTATCTACATTTTCTAATTGGTAATACAAAATATTGATTTGACTATACACATAGTTTAATTTTTCAGAAAAATCATCTAAGTTATTATCATAAGACAGTGCAGGAATTTGAAACTCTTTATGAACGTAAATTTTTCGTACCTTTGACGGACACTGATTCTTGTAGTGTTCATACTTTTCACATTTGAAGCATTTGATGTGACTCTTATCCCGCCGGACTTCGGGTGCTGGTACCTCCTTTATCGCCGGCGGTGTAGATCGAGTCTTACGAGTAGGACACTGATTTTTATAGTGTCCTCTCTCCCTGCACTTAAAACATGTAATATAAAATTTAAAAATTGACATACTAAAAAAATGTACCTGATTCACCCCTGGGTTTCCCCTCAACTCCTGGCATCTTTGCTCCGTTGGCTGTTAGTCCGGTGAAGAGCTACCAGGCTTTGATACCACTTGTGGGGACCAGTGCCATCGATAGAGGGGGGGTGAATATCGACTTGAAAAAATTCTTGCAGAAACTCATCTTTCGTAGACATTCGAGGTTCGTTCTAGATAAAGAGTTAGTAGTAGTGGAAAATAGAAAGAACGAACAAATAACAAAGTGCACACGGGATTTTTTACTTGGTTCCCAACCCCCCCCCCCCCCCCCCCGCCCCCCCCCCCCAAGGTCAGTACGTCCAAGGCCTAAGCACGGGAAATGCCCGTTCACTAATGGTCTCCTTTCCGGACTTTCCGGAGGCGGAGAAACCCGTCTTACAGTGCAGGATTTACAATCAAAAATATAAAATAAATTAAGTGCACAAAGTAAATCATGTGGGGACCGGTGCCGTCGATAGAGGGGGGGTGAATATCGACTTTTAAAAACTTTCAGAAACTTATCATAAATTGTCGATTGTTCGTTTTGGCCATAGAGTTAGTAGCACAATGGAAAAAAGATAGAACGAAAAACAAATCAATAGATTGCACACGCGATTTTTTACTTGGTTCCCAACCCCCCATGGTTAGTACTGTTGGGACCGGGTGCATGCCGACGCGGACACGTATTGTAATTGTTACATAATTACATGCAGCAGAAACAAAAGCATGAATAATTTCCTAAATTATTCTAACACATATCCTAAGCATGCAATGTGTTCACATAATCGTAATATAAAATTTTTACAGAAAATGAAATTACTCTACGAATTACCTTGCGTAACTTGGAAGAAGGGACGAGATCCAACCGTTAGCGTCCCTTGAAAGCTCCACCTCTATTCGTATCCACGCCGAGTATCGTCGGGATGACTTCGCTAAGCCACGAGTTTTGTGTTCACGAGAACTACTAGATTCTCCGTGAACACGACGAAAACTGAGAGAGTAATCAAATCGAAAGACTCAGCACCAAGGTTGGCCGAAGAGGATGATCGTCGCAAGGAAGAACTTCGTCACCTTGATGCTTCTCCTTGTGATCACGGCAAGAAGAAAGAAGGAAGGCATATGGCCGGCCAAGAGAGAGGGAGAGAAGAAGAGGAGAGAGCCCAAGCAATTCTTGGATGGATCATCTTCCATGGCACCCCTTGGGTCCTTTATATAGGGAGATGTTTCTTAATTCCCAAGCAAACCTCTCCTTGATTATGGAATAATTTCTCAATCAATCCATAATCAAGGCTCTCATGATCAAGCTTCTTCTTCTTGATTATGGAATAATTTCTCAATCAATCCATAATCAAGGCTCTCTTTCTTTTGGCATGATTATATAAAATTTATAAAACAAACCAACCATTGGTTCATTATATAAAATTTTATAAAACAAACCAACCATTGGTTCATTATATAAATTTTATTAAACAAACCAACTCATGGTTCATTATATAAAAATTTATATAAAATTTATATAACCTTTTATAAAATAAACCAACCTTTGGTCTATTTTATAAAACAAACCAAAATAGCCTTATCCTCTTATGGTGGTGGCCGGCCATGACAAGAAGAGAGGAGGCCCCCTTCCTTGGCCGGCCCATCTAACCCCAATTGGATCAAATCCCTTAATGAATTAAACTTATTTAATTCACCCATTAAGTCTTTAAAAGACTTAGCCATTCTATGCTTCCGATGCGTCTGAAATAAATTCAGTTTTGACTATTATTTGGACTTACCAAAAATAGTCTATCTCGATTGGAGAATCCAATTCTCAACTCATTTTAAATCCTTCGAATTACTCGTTATGCGTGTGACCAAATAGGCTTTTAATGTATGTTGGCCGTCCATAATTAACTAATTAATTATAGAACGATCATGAGTGGCACCTAGTAGTACATCATGATCCCCAATTAATTGAAAGATCAACGGTTGACCTCAGAAATGATTCTGAAACCCTTCAGCAGCTATAATGAATCGTGCCCCATTCCCTTCACCATCTTATACCCACTTGGTTCAGGACATGGTCTATGTGTGTCAGTCTCCACTAGGCTGACTACGTCACACCCAGCCCAAGTAACGTTTCCTCGTCCTATGGATTCTAATTACTCTCATGTATTTAAGAGATTCATACTCTGAACATGTCATGCTCTGGCTAGAGCCTTCGAGTAATAATCTGACGATAGGCCTCGGGTATACATCTCCTCGCAAGGAGTGGTGAATCCTTTGTAGGTTGTTCAAACATCTTCGGGCACTTCGGCTTATACCCAATCATCCTGGGTCAACACCTCTTCGGAGATGCTTGCTTAAGATGTCAAAGTATAAGTCTCCATGACCAAGATGACTTGAACACCGTAAGTCAAAGGGACATCGCACTTAAGCTGCAGTATGAACTTCACTAACATATCTATATGTAGACTACCATATGAAGTTTTACAGCCAGTCACTCCAATGAACTAATTCCCTTAACTAGCATTCATGTTTATCTCCGGACATCTCAATGTCACTAGCCAGTGAGAATCAGCTGATTAGAGAATAACCCATGCTAGTCTCAACAGAATTGATAGTGTCTGTATTTATCAATTCATCGACTAGGGACAATTTCAATACTTCACAATTGCACATGTAAAGATAATCACTAGTTGTGAATTCATCACAAATTCTCTCATGCTGTGAATTGTATTGCGGACATTCAGTAAATGAGCTTAAGATCTTAATCAAATAATCATGTATACTCAAATAGTGAATATTCATTTATTAAAATAAATGATTACAATCATAAGGCGATTGCCTTAGGACACTTCTCTCATATCACTAACAAGTACGTCCAAGGCTGAAGTATGGAAAACGTCCGCCCACTAATGGTCTCCTTTTCGACTTTTCGGATGCGGAGAAACCTGTCTTACAGAGAAAGATTTACAATCACAAATATTTAAGAAATTAAATGCGGGAAGTAAATCAAACCAAACAAAAGAGTCGAAGACTCGGCCTATCTGGAACTCCGAAGTGCCGCACACTTCCTCCCGGAGCTTCCTTGGTCGTAGTGCTTCGT
Organism: Boesenbergia rotunda; assembly: GCA_024364735.1. NCBI lineage: Eukaryota > Viridiplantae > Streptophyta > Magnoliopsida > Zingiberales > Zingiberaceae > Boesenbergia > Boesenbergia rotunda. The sequence continues at coordinate 70,490 of JAGFNQ010006639.1, forward strand.
CGTTAGCGCATTCCTTCCATTCGGAATGCTCAGAATGATCTTGGAATAATTGTCTTGAGTTGATGGGTCGAAGCCCCTTTTATAGCTTCTTTACTGGGCGCCTGTGTTGAAGAGGACGCCTCAGTTGCATCGGTCATAGCATATCTTTGCGCCGAACTCGCAGCAGTTGATAAGGCCTTCATCTAGGGTGCCCTAGACCTCCAGGGCACCTAAATGATTCAGGCGCCTGACATCCAGGGGCCTGAGTGCTCTTGGGCACCTAAGTCTGTTCAGGCGCCCAGGAGCAGCCTTCCAGTTGTTTCCTGTGTGTGTTTGCCTGTTTTGCCTCCAATTCTAGGTACCTGCAAGATATACAAACACAAAGCAAACATATATAAGATCTTGGTCTCAATGAATGGTTCTGACTTCCAATTTCCCGCAAAACCCTAGGTTGAACTGACACCGATGTTCCCTATCAGTGAACGCGCCTTTCACCTACTCCTCTTAAGAGACGATTGCCACCTGGTCCATCAGGTTGGACTTTTGCCGAGGTTTAATCACCAGGACTTTTGCCCAATCTCACGACCAGGACATTGTGCCCAATCCACGACCAGGACTTATTGCCCAATTCCATGAACTAGGACTTCGTGCCCAATCCTTGGTCAAGTCTTTGGTGCCAACCCTCGGCCAAGACTTATTGCCCAATTCCATGAACCAGGACATCGTGCCCAACCCTCAGTCAGTCTTTGGTGCCTAGCCCTCAGCCAGGACTTAGTGCCCAATCTATGATCAGGACTTAGTGCCCAATTCTTCAAACTAGGACTTCGTGCCCAACCATCGGTCAGGTCTTCAGTGCCAAGCCCTCGGCCAGGACTTAGTGCCCAATTCATGATCAGGACTTAGTGCCTAATTCTTCGAACCTAGGACTTCGTGCCTAGGTTAACTAGGACTTTTCTTTACTTTGGTACTCCTTTCTTGACTCACCCTTCCCTTGTTCAATGTATCACTATCTTAAGCATATTGTTAAACATTGAAACACTTGAGGAGGATATTACTGATGCATCTTGCACCAACAATCTCCCCCTTTTTGATGTTTGACAATATCTTAAGGTAGATTGGATTAAAGAGCTAAGTTATAATCCGCTCTCTATCCTTTGGGAGGAAAAAAACTCTAACTTTAGCGTACTCTCCCCCTTTTTGAAAAAACATTTTGAATTTCTAACTTAAGCTTACTCTCCCCCTTTTTGAAAAAACATTTTGATCCTTTGGGAAGAAGAAAAAATTTCTAAACACTCTCCCCCTTTGTCATACATTAAAAAAAAATGAAAAAGACACTTGCACCATCAATGAAAAAAAGGTCATTTTTCCATTTGAAAGTATAATTCTTTCAAAGCATAGCAGAAACCTAGTTAAAAAAACAATTGAACTAACAGAAAAATAATTTTACTTAAATTGCACCAAAAAAACATTACACTTTGAAAGGTGCTGTGCAATTTGAAATTTTTTTTGATCTTTTAGTAAAATAATTTGAACTTAGATAAATTTTCATTTAGAAAAGATTTAAAAAAAACACTCATAAAAGATTATGCAATTAAAACAAATTATGCACTTTGGAATTTTTGCACAAAAATTTGTACTTTGGAAAATATTGTGCACTTTAGAAAAATATTAGTATTTTGAAAGAAATTTTGTACTTTTTAAAAAAATACTAGTACTTTTGAGAAATATTTTACACTTTTTTGAAAAAAGCAAGTACTTTTGAAAAATATTATGTATTTTTTAAAAAATACAAACACTATTGTGAAATATTATGTACTTTTTGAAAAATATAAGTACTTTTAAAAGATATTTTGCACATTTTGAAAAATATAAGTACTTTTGAAAAATATTATGTTAAAACATAATATTTTACTTGACTTGGTTTTTTCTAGTCGACACAATCCTAGGAATCCTGTTAACTACAAGGAAGTTTCTTTAAGTGTCCTGGAGATTCTCCAAATTCAAGTAAGTATTATTTCCAAAAGTATGCTAAAAAGAATTTTATAGGCCAATTTTTTTTGAAAGTGATAAAAATGATAGTATTTAGAAAGAAAAAATTACTTATGTTTTCAAAAGGATTTTGAAAATATAGTGCATGAAAACATATTATTTTGAAATGTTCAATAATTCTTTTAATTTGACCTCTCCCTAAACTTGACCCAATCCTAGAAAGCTTATTGACTACAAGCGATCTTCCTGATAGATCGAATGTGTTTGCTAGAGGGAGGGGGTGAATAGCAATTTCCCGAACCCCTTTATTCATACACGGTTAGTTGCACTGCGGAATATATAATAAAACAAAACTAACAATGAAGAACAACGCTAACAACCTGATTTACTTGGTATCCACCTCGGACGGGTGACTAATCCAAGAATCCGTCGGTGGATCAATCCCCGGAGAACCTCCGGCTAGCTCTCGTCGCTCCTTGTGGGTGGAGAAACCTCGCCACAACACCAAGCAAACCTCTGAGCACAATGACTATTATCTTGCCTTTAACCAAGACAAGATTCGTCATGAAGCAAAGGCATGAAACGAGCTCCTTTAAATATGACTCGAGTCATCTCAGGCCGCTACCAGTCATCTGCCCCTAGGGCAGTCGACTGATCCCACTCAGATTCGACCGTTACAGTACAACGTTCGAATCTGCCAGCCTGTTCCAGCCTACTGACAGACCCAAACTATGTGTCACGAATGTGGGTCTTAAATTTAAATGTATATGAATAACTGGAAACCCTTTTACAATCAAAAGTATAAAAACGTAATATAGGGGCCACATGTCGTATTTTTCTCAGGGACTAGTTGAAGGTTTGTTTGAATCGCGCTTGTATTTAGGTGTCGTTTGTGTTTTGGGGTTTCAATTAAAAGCTGGGTTTTGAGTTACAATCAAGAATGAAATCACAATGGAAATAAAGGCACTCCACTAATGGAACTAAATAAACCAAGATAACTTAACCGAAGTTGCTAAACAAATCTGATGGCACATCCAAATCAAATGCAAAAGGTATCTAAAAACAGTCCAATACAAAACCAATGCCAAGTCTTACTTGATACAAGTTGTGGGCAAGGAAATCAAGACAACTTATGTGCCAAATATGAACTATAATTCGGAACCGATCCAAGTTCGAATGCAACTGATTTCAATCACAGCAATTCACTAAAAGGCAAGTTAAATTTTGACACAAAGCAGTGCATGCATTATCTTGATACATTCTGCAGAAAAATTCACAAACATTGGCACGCAAAGGAGACTGAATTTGCCGGAATTGTTACTAAACTTCAGCATTAGAGGCTAATGTAAAACAAATGAAGTTGGAGCAAACAAATCAAATGCTGAATTCAGCAACAAATGGACTCAGAAAACAGCAACTCATATCCCCTCAACTTATGTGCAGAAATAGCAAGGTCAGTCATGAAATGCAGAGTTTCAACAATGCCAATGCAGAATTTCCAAACATTCTGATGTGAAGTCAAACAGAATAACTGTAATTGAGTGTACCAACCTAGGGATCAGATAAGGTGTGACAAATCTAAGTTCACTTGATACAATTCGGAAACTTGAAACCTATTGTGCAGAATTGCAATTATGAATTACAGAATTGGATTCAATTCTAACAAGCTGATGGCAAATGCAGAAGTAAAACCAAATTGGAAAACAAACTCAGATCTCAAGCATAAACAAACTAAATACTCTCTTCAATTGCAGGGAATGAACTAAACATGAATCCAATTTGAAATAAACTGAAACTTTCGAAATTTAGCAGAAATTTGCAAACATGGCTGATACGCAGCTGATACTGAATTCGGAAACGAGATTGTGCAGAAATTCAGCTGGACAAAACTCAGGAACCAAACTACAAAATGAAACAAACCTTGATCAATCAATTAACATTCTAAAAGTGAAATACACTGAAGCATTCAGAAGCTAACAGGAAGTTCATAGAAGGAAGCTGATACGCAGCTAAAAACAGGGAGTTCTGATACATGAGCTGGAAAACAGAAAATAAAACTGAATTTAAAGCGATTTTGCACTAAACAATCTCATTAACTACTTAACTTGAAGATTGAACCCTAATTTAAGCTAGAACACTTAAGAAAACCAAACTTAACCAATCTGAAACCAAGAGAAACGGAATTACAGCAGTAATTGAAAATTACAGCTAAACAAACGAATTTAACTAAGAAATCTAAACTCAATCCCTTCTTCAGCTCAGGTACTCCTTGTTCGTCACGCAAGGGTGAGCCTCGGACCCGCAAACTCAGCAAATCAGTGGGAAATTGTCTCAGCTACTAAATTTGAGCTCAACTCTGTCCAAATCTGAATTCCCATTCGAATCCATCGATTCAACTACGTCCAAGTGAGATTATGATTTGTGGATGATCGGAGCAATCTAGGGAACCCCTCCAGATGGCTCCGGTGGATGGAAATGGTCCGCAACTAAGATCGATGACTCCAAACAGCAGAACCACGGAAACCTCTCAATAGCTCTGTTCTTGGGCAATAGCGAGCTGAAATCTTCACTGAGTTCTCTTCACCATGACCTAGCACTTGCTCTGAACCAGGAATCGAGTGGACGCGCCTCCTTTGATGAAGAACTAGCTAAGGAATTGAAGAACGAAGCGAAGAAGATGAGCTAACGGCGGAGACGCGACAAGGCTTGGCTGCGGGAAAAATCTGATTAAATACTTAGCATTGGACGGTTCAGATTAATTTGAGAAATCCAACGGCTGATCTTGCTCTGATTTGAGCCAAACTTTTATGATGATGATCTGGGGTCAGGATCTGCCTTGTGGTAGCTCGGATCCTCCAGATTTGCAACGGATGGTCCAGATCAACTCAATCTGTGAATGGACGCTCTAGAGCCCTCCAAGCTTGATCCAACGGTTGATTAAGCTCTGATTGGAATGAAACCTTCAGATCTTGATCATAGAGCTTGATCAACCCTAACCCTAGTTCGGATTGCTTCAGATCATCCCGGATGGCTCAGATCTAGCCGCTCTTGAATCGGACGGCCCGGATTAATCGTAGGCTTGATAATTCGATCCGGTTCACTTCCGACTCAAGTTTGACCCAATATGCCCTAGGTCCAGGATCCTTTCTTGCCTACAAAAATATATCAGAACATTAGTGGCAAATAATCCAAAAATTGTGTAAATTTGCAATTAAGTCCAAAATAAGAGAAAGTTCTAAAACCTAGGGTAATTTCACAATTAAGCAATAAAAACATAAGTCAAACATGGATTTTAACATCTAAAATAATCAACAAAAATGGTACTTATCACCTACACCAGTCGACTGCCCCATGGCCAGTCAACTGGTCTAACCTAAGCCTAGGGTTTCACTCCAGAGTACAAGTATCTCTGCACTCAAACCCTCCCGGCATAGCCCCTGAGTATAAACACTCATACTCAGACCCTCACAACCTGGTTGACTCTTCACCAGTAGCCTTGACTGTTGCCTTCACACCCTCTTCATCTTTGGCCCTCGTCCCTTGGATGCACACACAAGCCTCCAGCTTGCCTCCATGCCACCTGTTGACTCCAAGCCTCCAGATTCGACGTTACAGTACAACGTTCGAATCTGCCAGCCTGTTCCAGCCTACACCAGTCGACTGCCCCATGGCCAGTCGACTGGTCTAACCTAAGCCTAGGGTTTCACTCCAGAGTACAAGTATCTCTGCACTCAAACCCTCCCGGCTTAGCCCCTGAGTATAAACACTCATACTCAGACCCTCACAACCTGGTTGACTCTTCACCAGTAGCCTTGACTGTTGCCTTCACGCTCTCTTCATCTTTGGCCCTCGTCCCTTGGATGCGCACCCAAGCCTCCAGCTTGCCTCCATGCCACCCTTCACGTACGCCTCGAAGTCCATGTCCCTCGGCTCATCATCCCTGCTATCCAACGGTCCCTCGGATGTGCACGCAAGCCTCCAGCTTACTTCGATGCCATCCTTCACCTGAAGACATCAACCAAGTCCATGTGTACCTGTACACCTGCACACTCATGTACACATATTAGTCCAGCACAAATCCTATCTTAACCATATTGCCCACACATCAAGACATCATGATCCTCCAGATCATCTCAGGGCCAATTGCCCCAACAATCTGCCCCTTTTTGATATGTGGTAATATGTTAAGTTAGGTAAACATATAGCAATAATAATAGCAAAAGCAATTGAAGAACAGAGCATAACAAACAAGAGGCAACCTCCCCCTTAACTTATGCTTTCTTCCAATTTTCAATTCTCATGCTAATCCAAAGTTAAGTTCTCCCAACTTAACTCTACTAACAACAACAGGTTATGTACACCCAACTTAACACCCAAGTTTTTCAAACATTAAGTTTCATCCAAACCTAACTTACCACTCAAGTTCTCCCCCTTTGACACCATCAAAAAGATTGCCCCAAGCAACCTTACCCCTGGTGCCAAATAGAACTTAACCAGATTTCTGAAAAACCCCTCAGAAATCACAAGACAACAATCTGTCCACACTGCCAGTCGACTGCCCCCAGGGCAGTCGACTGATATGTCATTTCCTGATTTTCCAGCAGAAATTCAGAAATGCGTATAAAATTCCAGAAAATCCAGAAAAATGGAAAACTTTGCAAGCACGATTGTTAGAGTATACTCTATCCTAGAAAAATATGGGTTCATGAAAAACATCAAACGTGCTTTACTTTTGGTACAAACCTAAAAATCCTCGATTAGTGTCAACTTTGTATCAATTATGAAATTCAATCATGATTTCCTATATTTTCCAATTTCATTCACCTCTATTTGACACATAGAATGGTTTGTAAACCTCCCCTTTTCATAAAGATATTTTCATTTTGACAAAAGCTCCCCCTCTTGCTCTCTTAAGTCTAGATGATCATGAAAGGAAGGCTTTCCCATGCCCTTTTCTATAGAAATCCCAATTTATGTTAAGCAATATAAACAATCTAGGATTTCCAAAACATATCATGGACACATATATAGAGATCATAAATTAAAAACACAGCATATCATCCATTAGCACTTAAAGAACTGTCAAGCAATATTCAAAACATCATCAAGTCATGACAAAATTTTCAATAACATAACATGAAAGAAAATGTAAAATTCATAGAAACGTAAAAACAGTCATGAAATAAACATAACAAAGTAGCAAGGGCTAAAGCCCTGAAGACATCCAAATGATACAACACCAGAAGAGGAAGTGTTTGAGAGATATAATAATACATCAAATAGCAACACTCTCAACACTGAACTGCTCTAAAAGTTGTGCCGAGCCATCAGATCATGTCATCGTCACCGCCTGGATGAGGAGGAGGAGGTGGGGCCTGGTGTGAGAGATACATCTGTCGCAGCATCTCGTATATCTCATCCTGTCTACCTCGGATCCCATGGACCTCCCCTTGAATAGTCTCCTTGACTCTCAAGTGATGCTGCTGGAAGCTCTGAAGATCCTCCCGGATACCGTCCACGTCCTCCTGGATCCCGTGGACATCAGATTGGAGCTGAGTAAACTCCGCACGTGTAACAATCCCAGCAGTCTCCTCATCTGAGCTAGACGACTCTTGACGCTGTCTCCACACAAATGCCCCCTAGCGACTCTCAATGCCTGCCAAGGATAACTGACGAGTACCTATCTGGTCATAATCCTTGGACAGGTGCCGAATCTGACCGCTAGTGACGCGGATGCTAAACCGCAACTGGAAAAACTCAGTCAAAACATGACAGAAGGGCATATAAATTTTCCCATTAACACTTTGGGAAAAATGACAAATGGAGGTAAATACATGAAGAGAGACATCTATGTCCAACCTCCACTCAAGGGCATACATCATTACTAGGTGAGGCAATCTGATCCTTGCCCTTCCCTTAGTAACGATGGGTAGGAGACACTCTACAACAATCTTGTACAGAACATGACTGAATGGACTCATGGGTTTTGCATCAAAGGTGCACTCAGACTTATGCCTATATGTTCTAAAGTAATGCAAATGAATCTGGTCAATGGTAACGTCAGGAAACTCAAGTGGCTCAACAACATTGGGGAAATAAGTATTTGCATTGTTTGAAGCCCGACACTCTAAAAAACTAGCCAAAATGCTGAGAAGGGGATGGTGACATCGGCCACTCTAGACTCATAAAGATTATTTTCCAAATCAATACAAGTCAAGTTGGCATAGAACTCCTTACATAAGTCAACATTGATATCATGTTGACAATATACAAGTTGTTCTATGCCGAAATGAGTGACCATTTCAATGATTTGAGGACACTTTTCTTGGAAGTAGGATTTATTAAGATACCTACAATTTATTTGGGTAAACTCATTTTCTTCAAATCTCTTCTTGCATTCTAACGATCTAAATCTTCCCTCTCCTGGGGCTTGTTGATCTTGATGGGATGATCCTTCACCCCTTGATCTCTTAGACACAACCCTAAAATACCCAATGCATGCATGCATACCAAGACACCCCCCAAAGAAAAAAAATAATAGGAAAATATGCATAAAATACCACATTAGTTCCAAAACAAGGTTTAAATGAAGAACTAAACCTTAAATCATGATACCTTTTCGCTAACCTCTTCATGATGTTGGTTTTGAGAGATTGAGTTGAAGAGAGGTACTTTCAACCAACCCTAGGAGTAGATCGAGGTTAGAGGAGTGCTTAGGAGGGAGTTTTAGGGCTCGGGAGAGGCTTAGGACGCAAAGGGAACTCGGGAGAGGAAGGAGTCGTCGGGGTGGCACGCCAAAACCCTAGGTTTTGGCTGCCCCCCGTGCCCTTTTTCTTTTATAGAGCCTGCGTCCCAGTCGACTGGCAAGAGGCCAGTCGACTGCGAGAGTTCACCGAATGTTATTACAGTTGAGATACTGGTAAAACTCATAGAAGGTTCTGTGATATGCACTAGTCGACCGCCTCTGAGCCAGTCAACTGATACCTGAAATTCTAGTTTTTCAGTCGATTTTCAGAAAAGCATAACTAATTTCACAAATCTTCAAAAAATCTAAAATTTTGTGGAGAGATTTGGGATCCTAAGTCTATTTGAGAAAAAATATAATTTCAATCAAAATTATCCCGAATCCCAAGATTGATACAGAACTCAAACTTGTCCAAATTTAGCCATTTAACCTCATCTTAAAGTTCTAATTTGGACCTCTTCTTGATGGTTCTTCCCATACTTGTTCATAAAACATTAACAACATCAAGTTATATGGTATTTTCACATTAAACCCAATTTCTTCAATTATAATCTCATTTTTTAATCTATTACTCCATAATTCTCCCTTTAGTGTGCCAACCATTTGGGCACTTGTTCACAAAGCATAATTCTCCATAATCTACAACCCACATTAGATTTAAATTGAATGGACCGGGTTTAGGGAGTACCTTATTCTTACCATTTGGGCACTTATCCTTGTAGTGCCTCTTTTCATTGCAACCAAAGCATGTGATGTGCTCTTTAAATCTGGCTTTGGAGGAGGTTGAATTTTCTTCTTGCTCTTGTATGGGTGAGGGTCTCTCCCCCCCCCCCCCTCAATTCTTGAAATTCTTCGGATGAGGAGGATGCTTCTTCACTTGATGAGATGATCAATTCTTCTTCCTCTTGATCTTCTTGGTCACTAGAAATTCTTTCTCCAACCTCTTCCACTTTTTGAATTGATGTAGGGTTCTCATGAATTTCTTTCACTTTATTCCATAATTCATATGCATTTTGGTACGCCTCTACACCACTCAAAATATTGTTAGGCAAAATATTAGATAATACACTAATTACCTTCTTGATTGCCCTAGAATAAGCTTGTTGTTCTTGAGTCCAATATCTAGGACGAAGCTTCTTGCCGTGCTTGTCCTTTGGAACTTCAAAGGGCTCGTTTATCATCATCAAGCACTCCCACTCCATTCCGAACCAAGTTTCGATCCTTGCTCTCCAAAAATCAAAATCTTGATGATCAAAGAGTGGTGGAGTGTAGATGTCTTCCCCCAACTTAACTTCCATTGTCCTTCTTCCTCTAGCGTATGCTCCCTTGGCGATTAGTCCAACGAGAGCGGCCCTTCGCTCTAATACCAATTGATAGATCGAATATGTTTGCTAGAGGGGGGGTGAATAGCAATTTCCCAAACCCCTTTCTTCCTACACGGTTAGTTGCACAGCGGAATATATAATAAAACTAAACTAACAATGAAGAACAACGCTAACAACCTGATTTACTTGGTATCCATCCCGGACGGGTGACTAATCCAAGAATCCGTCGGTGGATCAATCCCTGGAGAACCTTCGGCTAGCTCTCATCGCTCCTTGTGGGTGGAGAAACCTCGCCACAGCACCAAGCAAACCTCTGAGCACAAAGACTACTATCTTGCCTTTAACCAAGACAAGATTCGTCAAGAAGCGAAGGCATGAAACAAGCTCCATTAAATAGTACTCGAGTCATCCCAGGCCGCTACCAGTCGACTGTCCCTAGGGCAGTCGACTGATCCCACTCAGATTCGACCGTTACAGTACAACGTTCGAATCTGCCAGCCTGTTCCAGCCTACACCAGTCGACTGCCCCATGGCCAGTCGACTGGTGCAACCTAAGCCTAGGGTTTCACTCCCGAGTACAAGTCTCTCTGCACTCAAACCCTCCCGGCTTAGCCCCTGAGTACAAACACTCATACTCAGACCCTCACAACCTGGTTGACTTTCACCAGCAGTCTTGACTGTTGCCTTCACGCCCTCTTCATCTTCAGCCCTCGTCCCTCGGATTCCCACGTAAGCCTCCAGCTTGCCTCCATGCCACCCTTCACGTATGCCTCAAAGTACGCATCCCTCGGCTCAATATCCCTGCTATCCAACGGTCCCTTGGATGTGCACACAAGCCTCCAGCTTGCTTCCATGTCATCCTTCACCTGAAGACATCAACCAAGTCCATGTGTACCTGTACACTTGCACACTCATGTACACATATTAGTCCAGCACAAATCCTAACTTAACCATATTGCCCACACATCAAAACATCATGATCCTCCAGATCATCTCAGGACCGATTGCCCTAACACTTCCTATGAGTCTTAAGGTTTGGTTCAGACAAAAAGTGTTATATAATAATTCCAGAAAAAATTTTTGACAAATACATGTCAGAAAGTTTTCTTTTGACTTAGACTCCCCCTAAATTTGACACATCCTAGGATTCCTTGTAGATCATGAAGAAGATTTCCTCTGTGTCTTTAGGATTTATCAAAATCAAAAGAATAGTTTTGAAAGACATTTTGAGTATGGTAATTTTTGAAAACACAATTTGGAATGATAGTCATTTTTAAAGCACAGTTTTCGAAAAATATTTGAAATGATGATCATTTTTCAAAGAGATAGTAATATAACAAGGTTTTTGAACCAATTTTTGAAAACCTTATTTTGAGATGATAATACATTTTTTAAAGCATAAGGTTTTTGAAAACACTAAAAAACTTTTAAAGGAATAACAACTCTCCCCTTGTACCCGACACCGTTTGACTTTATCTAAGTGCCTTAAGGGACATTAGTGTGTTGACCTAAGAGGCTTGTGTCTAATTATGTAGGTCAAACAATTTTTCAAAAGGATATAATTTTGAAAATCTATCATATATAAGCAATCAGACAAAGCATGAAATCCATAAAAAAATATTATGTTAAAAAATTATTTTAAAAATAGATTTTTACGAAAATATCCTAAGACTTTTGGAAAAGATTTTTGGAAAGTATTTTTTTATTTATTAGTCCTTAACATCTCACCCATTTTAGATGTCTCAGTACAAGCAAGCATGGTTGCCTTATGGGTGTATTGTGAGATGCTTGAATAATTTTTCTTAGAATTTAAATCTAAGATTTAATTAAAACATGTGTTAGATTCAAATTTCTCAAATAGTAAATTGAATTTGAGTTTCGATAATTGGCTTCTAGGTCTTGGCGAGGCACAGAGGCCTTCTTTGGCCGTAGCCTTATTGGAGCAACAACCCTTTCCTTGACAAAGCTTTTTATTGAAAGTTCATTTTCAACATTACTTCTTGAAAAGTTTTAGTCTAGCTAGCCTAGGTTTTGGATCGGTAGCTTCGGGTAGTTCCACCAAACTAAACAGACCAAGTAGGGTACGCCTTACCTTACTTGACCTTATTAGAAAGGCTTCCCTAACATACTATCATCTCACCTCCACCTAATACTAGGTTGTTCAAGTTTCAACTAGTCTTTTTCCTATAACCATTCTAAATCATGCATAAAATTAAATATGAATGACATGACATATATTTAAAAAAATAGCAAATGCATGGCATGACAGTTATCCATGAGTTAAACAAATCAAAACATTTTACTCAGGTTTCTAATAATGTATCAAATTCCTGATTTGATACATATCGTGTGAACCCGCGAATATGTCAACTCACTTTGACATATTTTATTTTATTAAATTGATTTATGTAGTTGAGTAGGATTTTATTTAGTTTGAGTTTAAGTTTTACGATTTTAATTTAAGTTATTTAAGAGTTAAAGTTAATGTTGAGGTTATTTAGGAATTAATTGGAATTCAATTGATTAATACTTAAATTAAGGTAAAAATAATTACGATTAAATTAACTAAAAATTAATTAAAATGAAATTAATTAAGGATTAATTAATTAAGGATTAATTAAAATTATATTAATTAAGGATTAGTTAATTAAGGATTAATTAAAATTAAATTAATTATGAATTAAATTAAGTAAAATTTAATTAAGATTTAATTATAATTGAAATAATTAAGGTAAAAATTATGGTAGAAATTAAGATTTAATTGAAATAATTTAAGGATTAATTAAAATAAAAATAATTTAGAATTAATTAAAGATTGATTATGCTAATTGAGGATTCATTAAATTAATTTAAGGTTAAATAAAGGATTAAATTAAGGCTAAAAATTAATTAAAAATTAATTATAGTTTTTAAGATTTAACTTGATTTATGTTTCAAAATTTCTGGGTTAATTAAAAGTTGTGGGTTTAATTTCATCATTTTCATTATTTCAAAAATAGCTGACTTATTTACTATTTCTTCTTTATTTAATTTTTCAGGATTTTCTAGCAATTCTGATTTGTTTTAATTTTTGTAAATTTTATTAACTGTAGCCTTGAGTCTAAAAAATTCTATTTCCTCCTCATATTCATCATCAAAATCATATCCTTTTACATCTTCATAGTAGGTGGAGTAATTTTCAGGGCTACTAGTTATTGTTTTATAATTATTTTCAGGATTATCCTGTAAGATGTGTACTGAAAGATATGAAATTCTTTATATGAACATCTTAATATTGAAAAGAGAATCACAACTACACTAGGCGCCAGTTTATATTAGTACATGCATGAAGTCCAATTACTTTGCATTGTAGATAACATAGTGTGTGGTGTCACACGAAAGATTATGTTATCAGTTCCTTGCTTAGTGTAAATAGAGGCCCACAACCGAGATGGAATTGGACAACTCATCAGGATGGTTGTAGTGTAATTAGGTGGGGTTGGTCTTAACCATAGAATTACACTAGTGTGCTTTGAGTATATTGAGTAGGACCGAAACCCAAGGTTATCCAATTTGTACTGACTTGATAATTGGATAGGACCTCAGATTTTATTATAAAGTACAATCCCTGAATCTCGATATAATAACGGACATATATTATTAATTATTATTTCTTTGATTTACCAATGGGCGAGATCTATTCTGTTAGATCGATAGGCCCGGTAAGTTGGGAGATAATATTAATAATATGATGTGTTGTTGATTATTGACGGAATGTGTATCCTGGTGAGTCAGGTTGATGATACCCCCTTGATGAGCTCGAAAGGTTCATCAAGTTAAACCTTGCAGGTGGATTTGATCCGGCATGATGATAAGGTCGAGTGGTACTAGTCAAGGATTAAGAGGTTAATTAATTTGAATTGTCAGTAATTTAAATTAATTAATGGGCATTCGATATCATAAACACGGGGGGATGGACGACTCATAATAAGTGGAGGCCATATGTAAATATAGGGATTGGTGAGGTAATTCAATGGGGATCCTTTAGTGGAATGGATACTCATTAATGGACCAGGTTGGGAACCATTAGCAGGCCAAGATCCAACTCCTTCTCATGATCCCTATCGTAGCCCTATATATACCCCCATGTGGCATGAAACCAAGGAGATTTTTCTCTTTGAAGGATGAGTCCAAGAAAACATTAGAAAACCCTAAGGTTTCTTCTCTTCCTCTCCTTCTCTCTCTCTCCCTCTCGGTGCGCCGACTCATGCGTGGAGTTTCTTCTTCTCCGACGCTCAACTTTGGAGGCGGTGAGGCAATTGCCGTGAGGCAAAACCTTGATTGCCGTGCGGCAATCGAGTTGCCTCACAGAGGCAATTGCCTTGCCTTGAGGCAAAGCCTCGATTGCCGTGCGGTAATCGAATTGCCTCGAGCCAAATTGCTTCACTGAGGCAAAGCCTCGATTGCTGTGCAGCAATCGAATTGCCTCGAGGCAAATTGCTTCACTGAGGCAAAGCCTCGATTGTCGTGCAGCAATCGAGTTGCCTCACAGAGGCAATTGCCTTGCCTTGAGGCAATGCCTCAATTGCCGTGCGACAATCGAGTTGCCTCGAGGCAAATTGCCTCACAGAGGCAATTGTTGTGAGGCATGCCTCGATTATCGTGCGACAATTGAGTTGCCTCACAAAGGTAATTATAACGCCCGCCTTTTTCCCACACCTTATGGTGTGGCGAGAGGTGGCATTACGCTAACATACATAGGCATATGAACATCTTAATGCAGCGGAATAATTTTTTTTTCTTTAAACTTACTACATGAATCATACATATATGCCTACGTTATCATTCATGAACATGGTGACATTGTAACTTAGCATATGACCAGCATACATAGCATCATAATATAAACTTTCCATAACTTATCCATAGGCATCATAAGTAGCAAGTTGTTTCTTAGACATAACTATCATAAGTTTTGTCACGCCCCGAGACCCAGGAGCCGCTGATCCAACATAAAATCGGACAGCACCTCCCCTGTCCGGCGGACAATTTACACACACAATACATATAACAATCCACGCAATATATATATTTGCACAACCACGCAGTTTAAAGGGCCACAGGCCTCAGATATAAGCAGTAACAACAGTTATATGATTATAAATATCGAAAAACCAAATCCGAACTCACCTGAGCTGCCAGGGGCAGGAACAAAACCAAAACCAATCGAAGTCCAACATAGGACTCAAAAGTACAATACCATCAAATAAAACGTGCATACCGGTTCAAATCAAAATAGCGGAAGCATATTAAATACTACAGGGTCCATAACCGAAACAAAGTAAGATAAAACTAAACAGAGCTCCTCTGGAGCTGGGGACTGGCGACTAGGGATCTCCTCGCAGACATCATCCTGAAATAAACATATATGGCAACGGGGTGAGTCCATAGCTCAGCGAATACCCAACAGATATGCATAGAAGGTTATACCAACAATAAGAGTTCAGCTACTACAGTCTCACAACAACAGTAGGAAAAAAACTAGTACTGAACATACCGAAGTAGATATATACCTGAATCCATCTAACCTGTATAGAGGGTAAGAAATACCAGAGGAAAACCAATAGACATATAAGCTCAGTTAGCAAGTCTCCAGAATATGCGATGTCAAACAAGTGCAGCAAATAAGTGCAGCAAACAATGCACAATGCAAAATATGCACATGGTGCAATGACATGTGTCACCCCTAGTCCCAGTCAGGATATCGTCCACGACGTCCGCGTGGGTAGAGCTGTGACAAACTGTACCCAGTCAGGACATAGTCCACAACGTCCGCGTGGGTCAGCATGCAACAATGCAAGGATGGTGCATGCCCCAAACATATAAAGCACCCTGATGCAATGACATGTGTCACCCCCTAGTCCCAGTCAGGATTGTCCATAACGTCCGCGTGGGTGGAGCTGTGACAATCTGTACCCAGTCAGGACATCGTCCACAATGTCCGCGTGGGTCAGCATGCAATAATGCAGAGATGGTGTATGATAGATACACATACCTCCCTCCCAAGTCCTCAGTATACTAAGTCTCAGTCTGAAATCCTATAACAGGAAATACAGGTAACTTACAAGGTATACTGACCAGAAAACTACCAATCCCTCAAGGTCAAAGGCAGGAGATACACCACTATCTCTAAGCATATATATAGATATGACAATATCCGAGACTGTATGGAACAAACAGCATAATAACTCAGGGATAAACTACATGTATCCAGAACAGGCACAATAACTCAGAGATGAACAACAAGTATCCAGAACAGGCATAATAAACAGGGATAGCGTATAATCTTACTGCTATCTATAACAGTCTATGCATAATCACATGACAATATCAAAAGAGATAAGTCAAAGGGTACCCGCCTCCAGAGAGTAGAAGTAGTCCGTATCAAATAAGAACCTCCCGTCCAAAAGTCCAATCAATGTCCTGTATCAAAGGACATATTTAAATCATTATTATAAAACAAATATTAACTAGCTAACAAGTCCCTAAACCACATTAGGATTATCTTAACCATCGTATTTTATTTAATTACCTTTAATTAAATGGTTAACCCTTGCTATATTGGGTTTAGGTTTAGGTTTAACCCCTTTATAATCTTCCTGCCAACTCCATCAAAACATATCAGACAATTTCCCAAAACTCACAGTAAAGATAATATTCAAATCTCACAGATCAATAATCACCAAAAACCCAAATCTGAACCGGCTCTAACAATAGGGAAAACCCTTAGTCATTCAAACCGCGTGCATAGGAGAAGGAGAACATAACTCAATCACTAATCTAAACTGGTGAACATTAAGCAAAGCCCAACTCAAAACCATCCAATTACTTTACTAATCCAACCAATCCATTACTAATTCCTTCTAAGCTCAAATATACCAAACCGGATAAATTTGGTACAAAATCGATCCAAGAACACAGATCTGAAAACAACAAACCCACCCATAGCAGCATTAGAAAGAACCAAACAATTCATCTCCAACTATCATCGAATCTACGACAGGGATACGAAGGCACAGAGCAAAATCCCATACAATCCATATGTGAACTATCCACTGACCTAATCAATCATAATAGCTTATTTGTGATGGCACTGTTCTGATCCCAAAACTACAATCTCCTCCAACACAGCCAACCAATTCAAGAACCTATGCAAGCTTAAGGAACTATCAATTCAAACAAAATTAGCTTCAAAACTAAATACAATCCCAAGAGATCAAAGGCTCCAAAAACTCTAAACAAGCAACATGATACAACTGATTAAACTCGTACTCAAAACAACTCACAACATGGTATCATAGAGCACAGCAACGCCCTAATGGAACCTCTACCAAGCGCCCATTGAACTCAACAACACCTCATATGGATAGAAGTTAAACCAACACACACACATTCAGAAATCAACCCAAAAACCCATTATCCAATCAAAAATCTAAACAAATTGGCAAATCCTAATTACTGATCTATGCATCAGCGTCTCCAATTCACCCAAACAACCATCGAATCTAAAGATCACCCCACAACCCACCGATCATCCCAAAAGAAACCCCAAATTAGGTCCAAAGAAAACAAACTAAGTTCTGTTAGCTCGTTTCTCCATTCAGCAACACAAAAACAAATTCTCACCTGGATTGATGTCGGCGCAACCCCTTTGACTCCAACCCCGTGAGAGCAATGCTAGATGGCAGAAAGTCAGTGGCGGGTGGCACCAAGAGCTCACACTGAGACAGAGTCGGATCGCCCGTTGCAGCGGCTAGCGGTGCAGATCAGTAGCAGTGAGGGAAGTCGCGGCTGCACTCGGCGGCTGGTGGATCGAAGTTAGGGCACTCGAGATGGGCGATGGCGGCTGCTCGTGGCGTCGATCGTGAGGAAGAGAAGAGATCGGGCGTGTGGGTACTTGGCTGCGGGCGAAGAAGAGAGGAAGAGGAGTCGGCGCTGCGGCTGTGGCTAGGGCACGAGTGAGAAGAAGGATTGCGGTGGCTGCGCGTGCTCTAGGGCTCAACCGAGGCTTTAAAACAAAAAGGGGTCTTTTGCAAAAAGGCCCTTCACATTTCCTCAATTTCACATTCCACCCTTAGGGCAAGGGTTTTAGCCATCTATCCCTCCAATTTATTTGTAATTCACATCACCTCTCTAAGATTAGATAGTTTATCCTCTTAACCCCTAAACTTTAGCCAAAACTCAAACAAGTCCTCAAATATTTAGATACATTTTTAATTTAGACCTTTAAGATTAAATATTAAGCAATTTAACCCTTCATAGTTTAAGAATTCACCTTAAACCTTTTTCTCTAATTCGATAAACCCTAGACTCAATCCGAAAAATCCAAAAAAAAATTTTTTGGTCCGGATTTTCGAATCGCTGTATTTTACATTCTCCCCCACTAATAAAAATTTGGTCCCCAAATTTTCTCATTCCTCATACGGCACACACTAGTAGCTAAACATGTCCGTACTCATCATGAGTAACCACTTCATCTGATACCCTAAGTTTACACTGCTACGGAGCAACTAAAGTTATCAATCCAGAGATTATCTAATAATCAGGTACACCCGAACAACCATTCAGTCATTACACCTATCCAGGGCACTCAATTCTAAGATCACTGGTGCCAAGTCTATGCTTCGATCCTCAAACATAAAACATCGCATTCATAAGTATCACCCGAGTATCCCCAAGTCAATAGCATCCTCCCAAGCATCACAAGTCATATATATTTATATATATCCTCCAATAACCCGTCAAAAGATAACTCATAATTTAAAGATTGTGCCAACATGTCGTACCACATATTACCATGAATAACCAACTTCCTAATTAATCAACCACTGAAATATCATTTATCCACCAAATGATCCATCAAAAAGCTACAATCCGATAGGTCCATGTCCACTAATAGAATCCTCAAAGTACAACGTATCATAGAGATTCGTCAATCTCAATCCACCTCTCGATACCATAATGGATCGCACATCTCGACGTACCATCGAGATTATCAAACCACGAACACTCAATCTATGAGTCAAAATCTCTCATAGAATCGCGTGCAAT
The DNA here is from genome assembly GCA_024364735.1 of Boesenbergia rotunda. Taxonomy (NCBI): domain Eukaryota; kingdom Viridiplantae; phylum Streptophyta; class Magnoliopsida; order Zingiberales; family Zingiberaceae; genus Boesenbergia; species Boesenbergia rotunda. The sequence continues at coordinate 89,618 of JAGFNQ010006639.1, forward strand.
GAACGAGTCGACCAACCATCGGCTCGTAACCCAATATTCTCCGATTCCTTCGCTCAAGGTTCAGAAACCTCTGAGTTCCAACTCCATCCACAAAAAGATCATATATGCACTAAATGATCCATCACCAAACTACAAATCTGACAGGTCCATCTCACTTAATAGAATTCCCAAAACACAACATATTATAGAGATTCGTCAATCTCAATCAACCTCTCAACACCAACGAGAAAGTCCACGGTGATAACAACCTTATCATCCGTTCAACTAGTAGGTCCACTATGGGAGTATATTAACCAAAAACCAATGGTCGTCTTTGACCTCCTGATTAACGTCCAACATCTCACCGAAGATAAGGATACAGCTAACTCCACATCCTCCGCACCCTAGCGGATCGTACATCCCGATGCACCATCGAGATTATCCAACAATCTACACCCAATCTATGAGTCAAGATCCCTCATAGCATAGAGTAGCAACTAGCAAATCACACCGACCATCACTTCGTAATCCATTACAGTCTAACTCCTCCACTCTATGGTCAAAACCCTCTAAGGTCCTACTCCATAACAAGGAGATAGAGACATGCTATCTCTCAGGAGTATCTCAATATACTCATAAAGCAATTCTTTTATTTTTCCACAGGTTGTCCGCAATAATATCTAACTAGAGGTGACCTAGTCTTATAAGTGATTTGCCTCCACGCAAATCATAAGTCCGTATATACCTTTTTAGTTATTCAACCAAGTACAAGCGGTAACCCATAAGTGTCAAGCAACTAGCTTCACACTTTTCTGTATCGGCCTAAGTCACCAATCAAGCTGTACCCTCTAGGTCATCAACATGGTACAGGTGATTCATGGTCAAAGTTATCAGGGAATAGGATGTAACAATCCATTAACGATAATAATATGTAGCTCATGCTACCCTTCTACATTAAAATAGGTCATGCATTATACACGTGCCTTCCAAGTCACCTAACTAGGCACGAACGACCCAACTGTCTGAAGCTCCTTGAACTAGGGTAAGTCGATCCTAAGCTGATCGAGCCAACAACAATAAGCAATCCCTAGTTCTCGCTTAGCTAACAATAGCTAGAACACATACTATAAATAGTAAGGTCTAGAAGGATCAAAAGAATAAACCTCCAATAGATTGTCGACATATTCGACCTTGGCTTTCCGATTCAACAACCGGGGCTACTAGAGAATTAACATTCTCTGCTCTAAGCTCTCATCCGTTATATATCACTAATCGCTCACATGAACGATCACGAATAGGATAGATTGACAAATGTCAATCCAACTAACCCAAGTCTACATATCTCTATTCATCCAGCATGAATATATGATCCAACCAAGCTGGGATAGTCTAACCCATCCAAAATCTAATACTGAGCATTAAAGCTAAGATAGTATTAGAAAGATATACCTTTTGCCGCCTGGAGAAGTCCTGTCGCTGCCAAGTCCCCAAATTGCCGTCGCATCGCAACCACGGCTTTAAAAAAAATCCGTAATGTACTCGGATGAATAACATCAAACCCGAGCTCCGACACCTACCAGTTCAGTGTCAGATTTAAATTCCGAGAAATCCACGAATCGATGGTATCCCGCATCCTGGGCTTGATACCAAAAATACCAAAAATAATTGGTACCAGATAAACACCGTAAATCCAAAAGCACTCAAGGTATCCGACAACCTCGCTCTGATACCAAAATAAATTGTCACGCCCCGAGACCCAGGAGCCGCTGATCCAACATAAAATCGGACAGCACCTCCCCTGTCCGGCGGACAATTTACACACACAATACATATAACAATCCACGCAATATATATATTTGCACAACCACGCAGTTTAAAGGGCCACAGGCCTCAGATATAAGCAGTAACAACAGTTATATGATTATAAATATCGAAAAACCAAATCCGAACTCACCTGAGCTGCCAGGGGCAGGAACAAAACCAAAACCAATCGAAGTCCAACATAGGACTCAAAAGTACAATACCATCAAATAAAACGTGCATACCGGTTCAAATCAAAATAGCGGAAGCATATTAAATACTACAGGGTCCATAACCGAAACAAAGTAAGATAAAACTAAACAGAGCTCCTCTGGAGCTGGGGACTGGCGACTAGGGATCTCCTCGCAGACATCATCCTGAAATAAACATATATGGCAACGGGGTGAGTCCATAGCTCAGCGAATACCCAACAGATATGCATAGAAGGTTATACCAACAATAAGAGTTCAGCTACTACAGTCTCACAACAACAGTAGGAAAAAAACTAGTACTGAACATACCGAAGTAGATATATACCTGAATCCATCTAACCTGTATAGAGGGTAAGAAATACCAGAGGAAAACCAATAGACATATAAGCTCAGTTAGCAAGTCTCCAGAATATGCGATGTCAAACAAGTGCAGCAAATAAGTGCAGCAAACAATGCACAATGCAAAATATGCACATGGTGCAATGACATGTGTCACCCCTAGTCCCAGTCAGGATATCGTCCACGACGTCCGCGTGGGTAGAGCTGTGACAAACTGTACCCAGTCAGGACATAGTCCACAACGTCCGCGTGGGTCAGCATGCAACAATGCAAGGATGGTGCATGCCCCAAACATATAAAGCACCCTGATGCAATGACATGTGTCACCCCCTAGTCCCAGTCAGGATTGTCCATAACGTCCGCGTGGGTGGAGCTGTGACAATCTGTACCCAGTCAGGACATCGTCCACAATGTCCGCGTGGGTCAGCATGCAATAATGCAGAGATGGTGTATGATAGATACACATACCTCCCTCCCAAGTCCTCAGTATACTAAGTCTCAGTCTGAAATCCTATAACAGGAAATATAGGTAACTTACAAGGTATACTGACCAGAAAACTACCAATCCCTCAAGGTCAAAGGCAGGAGATACACCACTATCTCTAAGCATATATATAGATATGACAATATCCGAGACTGTATGGAACAAACAGCATAATAACTCAGGGATAAACTACATGTATCCAGAACAGGCACAATAACTCAGAGATGAACAACAAGTATCCAGAACAGGCATAATAAACAGGGATAGCGTATAATCTTACTGCTATCTATAACAGTCTATGCATAATCACATGACAATATCAAAAGAGATAAGTCAAAGGGTACCCGCCTCCAGAGAGTAGAAGTAGTCCGTATCAAATAAGAACCTCCCGTCCAAAAGTCCAATCAATGTCCTGTATCAAAGGACATATTTAAATCATTATTATAAAACAAATATTAACTAGCTAACAAGTCCCTAAACCACATTAGGATTATCTTAACCATCGTATTTTATTTAATTACCTTTAATTAAATGGTTAACCCTTGCTATATTGGGTTTAGGTTTAGGTTTAACCCCTTTATAATCTTCCTGCCAACTCCATCAAAACATATCAGACAATTTCCCAAAACTCACAGTAAAGATAATATTCAAATCTCACAGATCAATAATCACCAAAAACCCAAATCTGAACCGGCTCTAACAATAGGGAAAACCCTTAGTCATTCAAACCGCGTGCATAGGAGAAGGAGAACATAACTCAATCACTAATCTAAACTGGTGAACATTAAGCAAAGCCCAACTCAAAACCATCCAATTACTTTACTAATCCAACCAATCCATTACTAATTCCTTCTAAGCTCAAATATACCAAACCGGATAAATTTGGTACAAAATCGATCCAAGAACACAGATCTGAAAACAACAAAACCCACCCATAGCAGCATTAGAAAGAACCAAACAATTCATCTCCAACTATCATCGAATCTACGACAGGGATACGAAGGCACAGAGCAAAATCCCATACAATCCATATGTGAACTATCCACTGACCTAATCAATCATAATAGCTTATTTGTGATGGCACTGTTCTGATCCCAAAACTACAATCTCCTCCAACACAGCCAACCAATTCAAGAACCTATGCAAGCTTAAGGAACTATCAATTCAAACAAAATTAACTTCAAAACTAAATACAATCCCAAGAGATCAAAGGCTCCAAAAACTCTAAACAAGCAACATGATACAACTGATTAAACTCGTACTCAAAACAACTCACAACATGGTATCATAGAGCACAGCAACGCCCTAATGGAACCTCTACCAAGCGCCCATTGAACTCAACAACACCTCACATGGATAGAAGTTAAACCAACACACACACATTCAGAAATCAACCCAAAAACCCATTATCCAATCAAAAATCTAAACAAATTGGCAAATCCTAATTACTGATCTATGCATCAGCGTCTCCAATTCACCCAAACAACCATCGAATCTAAAGATCACCCCACAACCCACCGATCATCCCAAAAGAAACCCCAAATTAGGTCCAAAGAAAACAAACTAAGTTCTGTTAGCTCGTTTCTCCATTCAGCAACACAAAAACAAATTCTCACCTGGATTGATGTCGGCGCAACCCCTTTGACTCCAACCCCGTGAGAGCAATGCTAGATGGCAGAAAGTCAGTGGCGGGTGGCACCAAGAGCTCACACTGAGACAGAGTCGGATCGCCCGTTGCAGCGGCTAGCGGTGCAGATCAGTAGCAGTGAGGGAAGTCGCGGCTGCACTCGGCGGCTGGTGGATCGAAGTTAGGGCACTCGAGATGGGCGATGGCGGCTGCTCGTGGCGTCGATCGTGAGGAAGAGAAGAGATCGGGCGTGTGGGTACTTGGCTGCGGGCGAAGAAGAGAGGAAGAGGAGTCGGCGCTGCGGCTGTGGCTAGGGCACGAGTGAGAAGAAGGATTGCGGTGGCTGCGCGTGCTCTAGGGCTCAACCGAGGCTTTAAAACAAAAAGGGGTCTTTTGCAAAAAGGCCCTTCACATTTCCTCAATTTCACATTCCACCCTTAGGGCAAGGGTTTTAGCCATCTATCCCTCCAATTTATTTGTAATTCACATCACCTCTCTAAGATTAGATAGTTTATCCTCTTAACCCCTAAACTTTAGCCAAAACTCAAACAAGTCCTCAAATATTTAGATACATTTTTAATTTAGACCTTTAAGATTAAATATTAAGCAATTTAACCCTTCATAGTTTAAGAATTCACCTTAAACCTTTTTCTCTAATTCGATAAACCCTAGACTCAATCCGAAAAATCCAAAAAAAAATTTTCTGGTCCGGATTTTCGAATCGCCGTATTTTACAAGTTTAGCATAAAACCAAAGGAGGCATTTTAAAACACAAGACATGCGATAGGTGTAAATAGAAGAGTCCTTTGTCATGTCACTGCCACACACACATACTCTTGTCCCTCCTGCTGCTTCCCTTAGTAACCTCTTGCTTGATCTGCGGTATAAGGAAAATAAGACTATAAGCACATAGGCTTAGTAAGATCTTTTCCTACTCACGAAAATCCATACGTCACATAATCATAAAAATGAAACAGTTGACATTGCATAATTCCGAACATAAAGCATAAACTTAAAACATATTTATCATGGCATAATTCTTGACATCTCCATAAGCATAAACTTACTTATCATGACATAATTCTTAACATGAACCTTTGCATAAACATACTTATCATGGCATCATTCTTAACATGAACATTTGCATAAACATACTTATCATGGCATCATTCTTAACATGAACATTTGCATAAACATACTTATCATGGCATCATTCTTAGCATGAACATAAACATAAGCATACTTATCATGGTATCATTCTTAACATGAACATAAACATAAACATACTTTTCATGGTAATGCATAACATGAATGCATGCATGAGTCAAATGCATATATCATAAGGATGCTTAATTTGAAAACCATAGCTATAAATACTTAAACATAATCATAACATCATGGGGGTCCCCAGCTTGTACCACATACATACATCATAAGCGCGCATCCCTAAGTAAATACGAGATAGCTAGCCTCGACCTACTAGGGTAGGAACAGCTACGGTAGTTCCAAAAACTGGGGCGTTCTTAAGGTGCCCATCCCTGTTGGACAGCTACGGTAGTCCCAGAATCGTGGACAGCTTCGGTAGTCCAGAATCGAGGCGTTCTTAAGGTGCCCATCCCTTGGACCCTTACTTCGGTCCGGTACAAGCCCATTCTTAAAATAAAATACTTCACATGCTTCATCATTCATAGAACATACATAGCATAAACATAATCTTGTTTCATGAAACATGACATAAGAATAGGAACAACTACGGTAGTTCCAGAACCATGGATAGCTACGGTAGTCCAGAACCAAGGCGTTCTTAAGGTGCCCATCCCTTAGCATGACATAAACATACTTGACATTTCATCATTCATACTTAACATAATGATGCCTTAAAAGCATGAACATTCATCATCATTCATTATCTTCATTCATAAGGTATGTCATGCATACATCATTTTGTCTTAGAGCCATGATCATCATTTTCATTTATCATCTTCATTCTTAAACATGACATACGTACATATCATTCATAAGGCATGGCACACATACATATCATTCATAAAACATGACATACATACATAATTAGCATCTTAATTCATAAAGCTTGCATGATCATGGTACATAGGAAAACATGCATAGATCTTTTCATACATGATACATATTCCCTAGGTTCATGGCACATGGTCTAAACATTTATGAATAATTATAGCACATGACCTAACATACAAAGTCATGATACATCCTACATGAAGCTAGGGTTTTAGGTCACATAAAAATTCTTACAACATACTTAATCATATACATACATCCTAGTAAACCATAACAAGTATCTTTGAAAACTTAACCCAACCCAAATCCTAAATTACAAGGTTGGCCGAAAGTTCCATAGGAGATGGCTCCATCATTCAATCAACATGAAAGGTTCCATGAGTAAAAGAAAACCCATACATTACATACAAAACCATAGGGAGCCATTAAACCCCATAATTGGAGCTAACCCTAATTTTCTTGCCCTAGAAATGCTCTTGGCCGAAACCCTAAAGGCCATAATTCCATGGGAAAAATTCATATAACACACAATTAATATCCATTAGATCATAGAGGAAACATATAAACATGCTTGAAGGGTTGAATTTAAACCTAACCATGGGACATGGAGGGTGGCCGAAACCCTAAAGGACTTTAGGGTGCCACAAACTTTTCCTAAATCATAATCTATACCTTACTTATCATAATAAAACATTAAGGAGCATGAATAAGAGTTTACATCATCCCTAAGCCCCCTTTCAAGCCTTGACCGAAACCCTAAAGGCCCTACCACATGATTTTCTCAACTTAGATCTCAAACAAAAGTCCAAATCTTGATAACCATCAAAGAAATAATTATACCACAAGTGAGGGGGTTTTACCTTTCTTGATCTTGATTATAAACCTTGAATAGAGAAGCCAAAAGAAATTTCCCTTGACCTTAGAGTACCCCTATCCCTTGTAGCCCTGTAGAAAGCCCATAGATCTTGAAGAAGAGGTCTCCTTGTGAAATTTTTCCAAAGGAGAACCCACCTTGTAGGTTTCGGCTAGGAGAAGAAAGAAGAAGGAAGAAGGAGTTTTGGTGGATGAAGAGACAAATGCTTAAGTGCTAAGTTGTCTCTTCCATTCCTCCCTCTTATATACTAGATGAAGGAGGCAAGTGAAGAGACATGATGCTATGACTCTTCACTTCCTTTAGCCTCAACTAAAATCCCTTCCCTTTTCCACTAGCACTACCTTACTAGGTGAATTGGTTAGTACATGCATGATGGTATACTAGGTCCAAGGTTTAATCCTTGGTGCATGCACTTTATTTTTTATTTTATTTTATTTTTTTTATTATTTTCGAAAATTCCCCTAAGACCCACCCATAATCATGCTAATATTCCTAATTAAAACCCATTTATATTTATATTAAATTCTACCTAAAATCCACTAATAACCATGGTACTAGAAAAGCCCATATAAGGCCCCTTAGTACTTAGCGTCTCAATTTAAATGGAAAAATCATGGATAACTAGGCTAAAGTTCGTACTAGTATCTCTAGGTTCCTCAAAAACTATCTAGACATGATCAATATTTTAAAGAAAATATTGAGAAAATTTTCCGGGTCGTTACACTACCGTAGTTGTCCCTAGGTTGAAGGTAACCTAGTACCCTAGTAGGTCGAGACTAGCTACCTCGCATTTACTTAGGGATGCGCGCAAATGATGGATGTATGTAGTATAAGCCGAGGCCCCCCTTGATGTTGAGATTTATGTTTAAGTACTTATAATTATGATTTTCAATTAAGCATCCTTATGTTATGTGCATTTAACTCATGCTAATCATTCATGTCATGCATCCATTCCATGTCAAGTATTTTATATGCTTATGTTTTATGCCAAGAACGTCTCCATATTAAGTATATGTGCTTATATTTAATGTCAAGTACTTCTTATGCCATGAGCTCTATGCATTTGCATTACATGTTAAGCACTTCTATATGATTATGTGTTTCATGTACATCTATATGTCTCCTCATGTCAAATGCTTTATGAATACCTTCTCATGATATGCTTTTGTTTTATGTTACACTCTCTATGTTATGCCCTTTCCATTGACTATATGTGACGTATGGTTTTAGTGAGTAGGAAAGGGTCTTACTAAGTCTATGTGCTTATAAATTTTATTTTCTTATACCGCAGATCAAGCAAGAGGATACTAAGCTAAGGGAGGCAGTAGGAGGGGCAAGTGTGTGTGTGGCAGTGACATGGCAAAAGAAAAAGAAAAAGATCCTATTACTCATAATTATCATATGTCTTATGTTTTACATTGTCATCTTTAGTTTTCATGCTATACTTTATGATGGTTTTCCTAATGAACAACTCATGTTGATTTCTATATCGTGCTTTATTGCTATACTTATCCTTGCTCAAATATGATCTTAACATGCTATACCATGATGTGTTCGTTTAGAACAATATGTTGGCTTTAAGCTTGATTAGGATAAGTTATGTTTAATGCAAGTGTTGGGACCGGGTGCATGTTGACATGGATACGGGTTCGTAATTTTAAAATTTAATTACGTACAGCGGAAGGTTTAGCATAAATAATTTCTCAAATTATTTTAACCACGTATCTAGCATACAACCTTATGTTGTGGAGACATGATCATACATTTAAAATTTTGCAGAAAGTAAACTAATTTACTTAATACCTCGCGTAACTCGTAGAAAGGGACGAGATCCAACCGTAGCGTCCCTTGGAAGCTCCGCCTCTATTCGCGTCCACGCCGAGTTCTCTTCGGGATGACTTCGCAAAGCCACGAGTTTCGTGCTGACAAGAACTACTAGATTCTCCAAAGGCACGACAAGAATATCAAGAGAGAGAGATGGAAAACTAACCACCAAACGAAAAACGGAATCAAGATTCCGGGAGGAAGGAAGGAGTCGCGCCCCGCTTCTTCTTCTTCTTTGGCACCTTCTTGGTGGAGGTGGCTCACGGCAAAGGAGGTGAGGGCAGCCGGCCCTAGAAGAGGGAGAAGGTAGCCGGCCCTAGAAGAGGGAGAGGGAGAGAAGGAGAGGAAAAGAGGCTAGGCAAGAATCCTTGATCTCTTGAATTAATTTCCAAGCCTTGCCTTTGTACCTTTATATAGTAGTCTCTTTATCGCCAAGTCTCCTTTTAACGGAATAAATTTTTCATAAGAAATTTATCTTATAAATTTTTCTATGAATTATTCCGTTATGCCAAGTTTTTATTATAACTTAATTTATAATAAAAACAACCATGTCTCCCCTTTTATTATGGAATAAATTTTTACAAGAAATTTACTATATAAATTTTTCTTATCATGGAAAAATCAATTCATAATTGATTTTATAAAATAAAATAAACCAATCCATGGTTCATTTTAATTTCCATAAAAAAGAATAAATTTCTATAAATTTCTTTATAAAAATTTCTTTATATAAATTTCATTATAAAAATTTCTTTATATAAATTTCTTTATCCATAATTTTATAAAACAAATCACGCTCGATTTATTTTATAATTTAAACCAAACAATTTGGTTTCCCTTTTTATTGTGGCCGGCCAAACCAAAGAGGGTGGAGACCCTCTTTGGCTGGCCAAATCCAAGCCGTCACCTTACGAATTAAACTCATTTAATTCGTCCAATAAGCCTTCAAAAGACTTAGCCATTTTAAGTTTCCGATGCGTCTCTGATAAATTCAGATTCGACTTATCTCTCTTGATCGGAAAATCTAATTTTCAATCGTTTTAAATCCCTCGGATTACTCGTAGTGCGTGTGACTAAATAGGCTTTCGATTTATGTTGGTCGTCTATAATCAACCAATTATAGAACGATCATGAGTGGCACCTAGTAGTACATCATGACCCCCAATTAATTGAAAGAGGTCAACAGTTGACCTCAGATATAATTTTGAAACCCTTCAGCAGCTTTAATGAATCGTGTCTCATTCCCTTCACCATCTTATACCCACTTGGTTCAGGACATGGTCTATGTGTGTCAGTCCCCACTAGGCTGACTACGTCACACCTAGCCCAAGTTATGTCTTTCTCGTCCAACAGATTCTAATTACTCTCATGTATCTGAGATATTCATACTCAGATCATGTGATGCTCTGGCCAGAGGCTTCGAGTAATAATCCGACGATAGGCCTTGGGTATACATCTCCTCGCAAGGAGTGGTGAATCCTTTGTAGGCTGTTCAAACATCTTCGGGCACTTCGGCTTATACCCAACCATCCTGGGTCCACACCTCCATGGAGATGCTTACTTAAGATGTCAAAGTATAAGTCTCCATGACCAAGATGACTTGAACACCGCAAGTCAAATGAACATCGCACTTAAGCTGCAGTAAGAACTTCACTGACATGTCTATATGTAGACTACCATATGAAGTCTTATAGCCAGTCACTCCAATGAACTAGTTCCGTTAACTAGCATTCATGTTTATCTCCGGACATCCCAATGTCACCAGCCAGTGAGAATCAGCTGATTAAAGAATAACTCATGCTAGTCTCAATAGAATTGATAGTGTCCGTATTTATCAATTCATCGACTAGGGACAATTTCAATACTTCACAATTGCACATGTAGAGATAATCACTAGTTGTGAATTCATCACAAATTCTCTCATGCTGTGAATTGTATTGCGGACATTCAGTAAATGAGTTTAAGATCCCAATCAAATACATAAACATGTATGCTCAAATAGTGAATATTCATTTATTAAAATAAATAATTATAATCATAAGGCGATTGCCTTAGGACACTTCTCTCACAATACTAACAGCAAGCATGTCCAAGAATGTTATGTCTCACATGCTATGTCTTACTTTTTATGTTACGACAATGCTAAGTTTACCAAGTAACCATGTTTAAGAATGATAGCTAAGATATGTCAACATGATTCAAGTTTTAATTACATGGTTTAAACGCATATGTATGATGTTTGAAATTATTCCGCTGCATTAAGATCTCCATATGTGTATATGTATGTTCGCGTAGCGTCGCCTTTCGCCTACATCGTAAGGCGGGAAGGGCGGGCGTTACATCCGATGGGGATGTACACACGCTCATCAATAATTTCCTATAGTCTTTTCTGACCTAGTGATCCACGGAACAAGCCCATCCGATGGGGAGGAAGGCACTCAAAGTAGACGCGCAGACTTGTTCGCATCACTTGTCAGATTGTAGTGGAGGCCATGGGACCCTTAGGGTCCCTCTCCCACTTAGTTATTTGCATCGAGGTTTTTACATGCATTCACACAACAACCACACACCAACCAAAATAATAGAACAATGAAAAAATCCTAGATTTTTCCAACTATTATGGCCTTGGTCTCCAATGTGCCTCCAGTTGTGTCGTCATCTCGTCCACTCCACCCTATCCATGCGCAAGCCACCATGAAGGAGTCCCCAAGCCGAGATGACTAGCTAACTAATTTATATCCATTGATCCTAAACTCCACGAAGGAGTGTATATGTCATCTAGATCAAAAGTAAATAGAAAGCTTGGCTAAACAAGTGTCATATTTAATTACAAAAATTAAATAGCTTATCTAGCCTCGTCAACCCTGAGGATTCAAATAATTACATCAAGCACAACCAATCACATACAAATAATACGATTGCCATAATAGTTGGAATCTAGTGCCTGCAACACAAAGTTAGCCTACGCACATCCAAATATTATCTAGCAAAATAATGTACATGATAATGTGCAGAAAAATAACCAAATCTTAAACACATAAAATCGGAAACCTCGCTCTAATACCAATTGTAGGTATGACTTGGGGGTTTCCAAGACAACCATGTGGTCGTATCTGAGAGACCTCCCTACGACTATGGATTAAAAATTTAATCCGAATAGTGACCTGTCCCTCTAACGACCGACTCGTCGTCATGTTAATTAATCCAAGCTACAACTTATCCGAAACCGAGGTTAAGGCCTTGTAACTTTCCGTATTAATTAACCAAGGAAAAGACAACGACTTGGATCGCCAATTTTTGTGTTTATCTTCGGGGTCTAGTTAGTTAATTATTAACTATGATATCATATCAAAATAATAAACTAACTTACATAAAATGACAAGGCAAAGCAAGATAGCACAATTAAAACATGCGATAAGAAAAACGGAGCTCGAGAGAAATATATCTCGTCGTTTACGTCGCAGTCTTCTATCTTATGACCCTCCCATCTTGGACGTCGTGTGGGCCATGATCTACCAAGACACAGAGTCACCAAGGCACCAGAATCAATCCTTCTTTTCTTCCTCTCCTTGCGCCGAGAAACAAAACCCTAGGGCTAGGGTTTTGCTTCACCGTCGGCAGTGTTGGAACGAGATGGCTAGAGAGGGGGGGTGAATATAGCCAATCAATGCAACCTTTGGCACTTAACAAGTTTCTGCAACTTAGAAGTCAGTAGCACAGCGGAAAGAATAGAAAACAAGGTGTGCAGAAAACTAACACACAAACAAACCAAACACAGCTAGCAAGATCACTAACAAGGAGGATTTACAAGGTTCGGGGATAACTTGCCCCTACTCCTTGGCGTGCCCTTAAGGTGGGCGATCCCTTGATCGTCAGCAGATCAAGCCCCGGTGATCACCGGATAAAAAGCAACCTCCTTCTCGGTGGAGTAACCTCTCCACAGTGTTTCAATCACAGATAAAGTTTAAGCACAAAAAAACAACAAGAAGGATCTTACTCAAACACTTATCAAGGACAAGAATGCAGCAAGCTTCCCTGAGCTCCACCCAGTGGCGATCTCACGCAAGAACCCTTCTTCGTGTCTTCCCACTGTCGGACTCCAGGCTTCTTGTTCTCTCCTTCAAGCGCTCGAGTAATGGATGATTGCTTCTCGATTGCTTGCTCAGAATGATGGAAACTTCAAGAACACAGCAAGCAGTTGTGGAGAACTCAAGGCGGCAAGAACTCAAAACACAAGCTGTAGAACTCTGCTTCACCGAAGCTGTCTCTCGTCCCTTTTGTTTCTCCACTAAGCATCAAGTGACCTCATCTCCAGCAGCCTCCAGCTGCCTCACTGCCAACGCCAGCTACCACTGAACCCTTACTGAACTTCCTGAGCTCCCTCAACCAAGCTTCAGTCAGCGGCTTCAGTCCTGCAGCTCCAGCCGTTGCAACCTGAGATGAGAAATGGACAAACCTTCTCCAAGAAAAGCCTCCATTGACTTCTCCTTGAGTGTTTGAATCCTCCCCTATCACCTGCAGGTTAATCAGACTGTTAGAGCAGTATATCACACAATAAATCAAATATCAGAGGCAAACAGTAGTGAATCGGATACGGTCAGACGCAATCAGAGCGTCTGACAGTGCAATTTGAATTAAAGTGATCGGTCACCCGACCGATCAGAGCGACTCCTGATCGGTCACCAGACCGATCAGGCTAGGTCCAGACCGATCAGGCTCCGTCCTGATCGGTCCCCAACGCTCAATTAGAAATTGCGATTTCTTTGGGACTCTCCTGGACCGATCACCAGACCGATCCCAGGCTGTGGATCGATCACCCGAATGATCCACCCCTTTATCAGGCGATTTCTGAGCTTCACAGTCCAGACCTCCTGATCGGTCACCGGACCGATCAGGCAGCCTCCTGATCGGTCACCAGACCGATCAGAACATGACCAAACCGATCAGGCTCCGTCCTGATCGATCATAGAGAGGAACCTGCGACGTTTGATCGTTCTCCGGAACGATCTGCACAGTGATCCTGATCGGTCACCAGACCGATCAGGTGCAGATCAGCAGGGGAACTCAACCTCACTTGTTTGCTCCCTGATCGGTCACCAGACCGATCAGGAGCCAAGCAGTGGGTGAAACACGCACTCCCTGATCGGTCACCGGATCGATCAGGAGCAGTACAGTAGGTTCCCAACCTCACTGTGTGCTCCCTGATCGGTCACCAGACCGATCAGTCATTGCTGGATCGGTCACCTGACCGATCCACGATGGAGCAGCGTGCCAGATTCCCTGATCGGTCACCAGACCGATCCAGGGACTTAAACTTAGCCCTCCAAGCTAAGTTTCATTCCACCTTAGCCCTCCAAGCTAAGGATTTTTCACCTAACCCTCCAAGTTGGGAATTTGCCTTCTAAGTTTCATTCCACCACCCGAAAATTCTATAAAAATATCCATAAATTCAGAATTAATTCTAGGATATTTCTAAAATTTGTTTTGAGAATTTTTGGGTGTTACAATGTATCTCAACTGTTGTGGATGATTCATACTCTAGAGGACTATGGATTAAGCTACAAGGGTGTGCAAGTGTTGTGTGACAACATTAACACAATTAACTTAATAAAGAATCCAGTCCATCACTCTAGAACTAAGCATATTGAAGTGCGTCACCACTTCATTAGAGATCATGTTGCTTGAGGAGATATTGTACTCTCACATGTAGAGTCCAAATCAAACCTAGCTGACATTTTCACTAAACCACTCCCCGAGAATGAGTTTAGCTTCTTAAGAAGGGAGTTGGGAATGTGCCACGCTTCATAGACATCAAAATGCATTCAAAACCCTTGATGATCATTTCGAATTGTTGGGCAACAATTGGGTAACTTAGGGACATCTCACACAAACTATAAGGTTTCGCAAAATGTTTTTGTTTGCTAGATATGGGGTGAGATGTTAGGATCAACTAAATTTCTTGAAATGTCATTGCATCCCTTGAGAAATTTGGTTGACGAGATAAAAATCACTTCGGTGATCAAGTATGGGGAAAAGCAATGCATAACATATGTGTATTTGGCTCCATGATCATACTTGGACATTCCAATCAAGGAAACTTGATTGGAAACTTAAATTTGATACAAACTTGGTTGAAATTGAGTGGATATTTATTGATTGAGTTTGACTCCACTTGAGTGGAGCAAAGTGATTGTTAAACCCATAAGGACCTTTGATCCTGGTTCAGGAATCAATTTTACTCATGGGTTCACTTCCAAGATTGATAAACCTCATCAGATCTTATCAGAAATCATTTGAAAATCTGAAACTGAAAGTTTCAGATCGTATCAGGAATTTCAGGAAGCCTGATCGGTCACCAGACCGATCAGGATATGTCTGATCGGTCCAACGGACAGATCCAGCTTCTGTGCGAAAAATTGTCAAAACCCACTGTGTTGGTCTGGATCGGTCCCCGGACCGATCTGGCGCCCTCTGTGGTGATCGGTCCACAGACCGATCAGAGGGGTCATCGAACACTTCGCGAGAAATTAGCCAAACATTCTGTGTTGGCCTGGATCGGTCCCCGGACCGATCTAGCATCCTGTTTTGATCGGTCCATAGACTGATCAGAGGGCTCACGGAAAAACCACCAAACCTTCTGATCGATTTCTGATCGATCAGAAGCCTGCCTGATCGGTCATCCGACCGATCAGGACCAGGCCAGTCCGATCAGGCCGAAGCCTGATCGGTCTGGGCACTTCCAGATCGAACAGTGATCAGTTCAATCGCATTAAATTGCGGTTGGTGGACCGATCCACTAACCGATTAATTCCTCCGAAACCCCTCATCTCCCAAGCCCTAGCGTCAAAACTCACTTCTTGCGCGTCCTCCTCCTGTGTGTGAGTTTCTCTGCTGGCGATCATCTTCCTGTGCGTGCGCCCTTCTTCCTGCGAGTACTCGCATTCTGCAACCAGTGAGGGTTTTTCATTTCTGCGCACGTCTTCTGCGGTGCTTCATTCTCTCCAAGACCCTTCTCTCGACTTGGGACGTGGTCTTCCAAAGCCAATCAACTCAGTCACGTGTTTTCTCCAAACAAATCATCAATGGCACCTAAGTAAGTGTTTTTGTTAGTTTTCATTACCGATCAGTTCATAGATTATGTATTTAGGCTAACCATGGTCTTTCTTTTGGTGTTCTTCTGTTGTGCCGTGACTCTATGATTTTGCCATGACCTCCCTTGTCTTGATCTAATATTTTACTGATTGAATCTCATCTCATCTGATCAATTCCTTGGTTCATGACTAATTTGTTCAATGTCTTACCTTATGTTCACTGATTAGGTCATTGATTACACCTTGTTTTGTCCAATTTGATCAAACCTTAATCTTGTGATCTTTTAATTTGTGTCATGATCAAATCTGCTGTCATGATTAATTCTTCAAACCTTTAGAAAGTCATCTAGGGAAAAGAACCCGTGGAGGGAAGCTCAAAGGACAAAGGCCCTTCATCATCTACACCTCCTTCAAGACCTCCACCACCTCCACATACTAGATTTCAGAATACTTATTATGCACTAGACTTTCAATGGCACACTTTCAAACTCATGCCATGTCGAACTGTGGACCAAACCTTCATTTACGAACATTGTCCAACAGTACGGCAAATCATTGAACACTATGACCTTCAATTCATTCTTTTCCTTGAGAGGCCAATCAACTTTGATTTGGTCTCTGGATTCTATAATAACATGGTCAGTGGTGAGGGTACGGGGTGGAGGACCCGTGTGGCCAGTATCGACCTTGATTTTCATCTATCTGCCTTCACTGAATTTCTTGGATGTCGCCGATCAGACAATAACTTTCCACTCTATCCGTTTCTTCCATATCCTCTTCTGGTTCCATTCGATGGAGTCACTCCTGACTCCATCTACGAGTATTTTCTAGGCCATCCCAGGCCAAGGGGTTCCGGTGAGCGCACTTGTGATTTTCCCACATTTCTTGCTCTTCGCCTTTCCCGCGTTGAGTATGTTTTGTTTAAGATCATCACTAATTATCTCCTCCCGACTACTTCAAAACACTTAGATGAAATTCACCCATTCCACTGTTGGGACCGGGTGCATGTTGACAAGGATACGAGTTCGTAAAATTTTAAATTTTTACGTGCAGTGGAAGAATTAGCATAAAATAATTTCTCAAATTATTTTAACCATGTATCTAGCATGCAACCTTATGATGTGTGGACATGATCATAAATTAAAACTTTGCGAAAAAGTAAACTAATTTACTTTGTACCTCGCGTAACTCGAAGAAAGGGACGAGATCCAACTGTAGCGTCCCTTGGAAGCTCCGCCTCTATTCGCGTCCACGCCGAGTTCTTTTCGGGATGACTTCGCAAAGTCACAAGTTTTGTGCCGACGAGAACTACTAGATTCTCTAAAGGCACAACTAGAAGATCAAGAGAGAAGAAAGGAAACTAACCACCAAGAAACGGAATCTAAATTCCGGGAAGGAAGGAGACGCGATCCGCTTCTTCTTCTTCTTCGGCACGAACTTGGTGGAGGAAACTCACGGGCACCCTAGGTGCTTGCGCCGGCCCTAGGGGAGGAGAGAGAGCCGGCCCTAGAGAGAGAAAGGGCGCCGGCCCTAGAGAGAGAGAGAGTTAGAGAGAGAGAGGGAGAGAGTTAATCTCTTGATCAATCTATTAAGGAAATCAAGCCTAGCCTTGGTTCCTTTATATAGTAGCCTCTCCCTTGCCAAGTCTTCTCTTTAACGGAATTTTTCATAAGAAATTTATCCTATAAATTTTCTTTATGAATTATTCCGTTTAAACCAAGTTTTATTATAACTAATTTTATAATAAAACAAATACATCTCTCCTTTTATTATGGAATCAATTTTACAAGAAATTTATAAATTTTCTTATTATGGAAAAATCAATTCATAATTGATTTTATAAAATTAAAATAAACCATTCCATGGATCATTTTAATTTCTATAAAAAAGAATAAATTTCTATAAATTTCTTTATATAAATTTCTTTATACAAATTTATTTATCCATAATTTATAAAACAAATTGCACTTGATTTATTTTATAAAATAAACCAAATAAATTGGTTCTCTCTTTTATTGTGGCCGGCCAAACCAAAGAGGGTGGGCACCCTCTTTGGCCGGCCACTTCAAGCCCAATCCCTCGCGAATTAAACTCATTTAATTCGCCCGATAAGCCTTCAAAAGACTTAGCCATTTTAAGCTTCCATTGCGCCTCTGATTAATTCAGATTCGACTTATTTCTCTTGATTGGAAAATCTAATTTTTAACTCGTTTTAAATCCCTCGGATTACTCATAGTGCGTGTGACTAAATAGGCTTTCGATTTATGTTGGACGTCTATAATCAACTAATTATAGAACGATCATGAGTGGCACCTAGTAGTACATCATGACCCCCAATTAATCGAAAGATCAACGGTTGACCTCAGAAATATTTCTGAAACCCTTCAGCAGCTCTAATGAAACGTGCCCCATTCCTTTCACCATCTTATACCCACTTGGTTCAGGACACGGTCTATGTGTGTCAGTCCCCACTAGGCTGACTACGTCACACCTAGCCCAAGTAGTGTCTTTCTCGTCCTTTGAATTTCTAATTACTCTCATGTATTTAAGAGACTCATACTCTAAACATGACATGCTCTAGCCAGAGGCTTTGAGTAACAATCCAACGATAGGCCTGGGTATACATCTCCTCGCAAGGAGTGGTGAATCCTTTGTAGGCTGTTCAAACATCTTCGGGCACTTCGGCTTATACCCAATCATCCTGGGTCCACACCTCCTTGGAGATGCTTGCTTAAGATGTTAAAGTATAAGTCTCCATGACCAAGATGACTTGAACACCGCAAGTCAAAGGAACATCGCACTTAAGCTGCAGTAAGAACTTCATTGACATATCTTTATGTAGATTACCATATGAAGTTTTACGGCTAGTCACTCCAAAGAACTAGTTCCCTTAACTAGCATCCATGTTTATCTCCGGACATCCCAATGTCACCAGCCAGTGAGAATCAGCTGATTAGAGAATGACCCATGCTAGTCTCAACAGAATTGATAGTGTCCGTTTTTATCAATTCATCGACTAGGGATATTTTCAATACTTCACAATTGCACATGTAGAGATAATCACTAGTTGTGATCTCATCACAAATTCTTTTATGATGTGAATTGTATTGCGGTCATTCAGTAGATGAGTTTAAGATCCCAATCAAATACATAAATATGTATACTCAAATAGTGAATTATCATTTATTAAAATAAATGTTTACAATCATAAGGCGATTGCCTTAGGACACTTCTCTCATATCACTAACATCCACTGCTTGATGCTCTACGGAATGCATCAGCAGTTAGACTTTGACCCAGTGACTCCTGTCTATTTCCCCATCATTATCCACGGTCAGATGTACGGTCAGACAGTTTACATGTCGTTTGGCCATATCATCACTGCCTGGCTGGAGTCCGTTGGTATTGACGTTTCACAGGGCTGCATTGTACCCATGGTTCAACAGGACTGTCGACTTGATCGTCGCATGTTGGCCCAGTCTAGCATTGTTGTCGGACCACAGGGGCTGAGATGGAAGGATCGGCGACGTGTGGGGGAGTTACCGGGAGCAGCCCCTGATCAGGAGCCGTCCGCTGTTGCTGAGGATTACGATGAGTGGGCTCCTGACCTACGCTGGCAGGTTGCGGAGCTAGAGCGGACGATGCAGCGCGAGCTACATATTTCCGAGCTCTGGCGACAGGAGGTTAGCTCAGAGTTTTGGTCCTTTGATCGCCGACTAGACGCTCTGGCATCTGACGTTTCTGGGATCTGCTCACTGCAGGAAACGTGGTATGAGGAGTGGTACCATCATACATTTCCTGGAGCTGCTACCTCTAGCAGAACTCCACCAGGGGATGTTATATGTATTGATGATTCATCGGACGATGACCCCACTGAGGGTTGATGCTATTTGACTGTATGGATTGTATGACTCTATGGCTGTAAGCCTCTGATTCATATGCTTATTCTTAGTTTATATGCTTGTTCATAAATTGCTATCATTATGTATGCCTCATTATGCGTTGCCATGATTATGCTTATGATGTCAGTTCATATGATACATATGATTATTTTACCATGCCCTAAATTTATCATATGATTTCGTATGTTTTCAAAATTCAATCAAATCTTTTGTTGTTTTGGAAACCCCTAGGGTTGAGGGGGAGTATGATTAAACTTAAAAACCCGTCTACACCCTTTTCGGTGTTTGACAATGGGGGAGAGTGTGGTTGGTTAAGTTTTGGATAATCATGTTGTAGGGGGAGGATCCTGATTCCCCTATGATTCTGAAATTTGAATTTGAGAAAATTAATTTCAAAATCTCTAAACTTAAAATCGAGTTGTCAAACAACAAAAAGGGGAGATTGTTGATGCAGTCTAACTCTGATAGTTGTTTTGGTGTTGACACTGATTTTAGTTTAGGATGATGATTATGATTATGATTAAGTCCTGATCGAATATTAGGCACGGTGTTGAAAAGTCCTAACCTGGAGGGTTAGGTGTGAGAAAATCCTATCTTGGAGGGCTAGGTGTGAAAAGTCCTAACCTGGAGGGTTAGGTGTGAGAAAATCCTAGCTTGGAGGGCTAGATGTGGAAAAGTCCTAACCTGGAGGGTTAGGTGTGAAAAATCCTAACCTGGAGGGTTAGGTAAGAAAAGTCCTAGCTTGGAGGGCTAGGTGTGGAAAAGTCCTAACCTGGAGGGTTAGGTGTGAAAAATCCTAGCTTGGAGGGCTAGGTGTGAAAAGTCCTAACCTGGAGGGTTAGGTGTGAAAAAGTCCTGGCTTGGAGGGTCAGGTCCTAGCCTGGAGGGCTAGGTTGATGAAATCCCGGCTTGGAGGGCCAGGTCCTAGCTTGGAGGGCTAGGTTGGATAAAATCCTGGCTTGGAGGGTCAGGTCCTAGCTTGGAGGGCTAGGTTGGATGAAACCCTAGCTTGGAGGGCTAGGTTGGAGTCCCTGGATCGGTCTGGTGACCGATCAGGGAAGTTGGCATGGTGCTCCTTCGTGGATCAATCTAGTGACCGATCCAACGATGACTGATCGGTCTCGTGACCGATCAGGGAGTATGTGTTTCACTCACTGCACGGCTCCTGATTGGTTCACTGCATGGCTCCTGATCGGTCTGGTGACCGATCAGGGAACCCACAAGTGAGTTGAGTGCCCCTGCTGCTCTACTCCTGATTGGTCCAGTGACCGATCAGGGAGCATCCAGTAGGTTTTTGGGAACCTTACTGATCTGCTCCTGATTGGTCTGGTGACCGATTAGGAACACTGTTCGGACCGTTCTGGTGAACGATCAAGCGTCGCGAGTTCCTCATTATGATCGATCAGGACGGAGCCTGATCGGTCTGAGCATGCCCTGATCGGTCTAGTGACCGATCAGGAGGGTTGGACTGCGAAGCTTAGAAATCGCCCGACAAAGGGGTGGATCGGTCTGGTGATCGATCCACAACCTGGGATCGGTCTGGTGATCGGTCCAGGAGAGTCGCAGAGAAATCGCGATTTCTGATTAAGCGTTGGGGACCGATCAGGATGGAGCCTGATCGGTCTGAACCCACCCTGATCGGTCTGGTGACCGATCAGGAGGCTCTCTGATCGGTCCGGTGACCGATCACTTTAATTCAAAATGCTCTGTCAGACGCTCTAATCATGTCTGAACACATCTGATTCTCTGCGCTTAATCTCTAATACTTGATTCTATGCTTGATATGTTGTGCTAATGCTCTGATTAAGTGTGCAGGTGACAGGGATGGATTCAAACACTCAAGGAGAGTCAATGGAAGTCTTTCCTTGGAGCAGGTTTGTCCATTTGCCATCTCAGGTTGTAACGGCTGGAGCTGCTGACTGGAGCTGCTGACTGGAGCTTGGCTGAGGGAAGCTCAGGGAGTCCAAGGAGAGCTCAGTGGTAGCTGGCATTGGCAGGTGAGCAACTGAAGGCTGCAGTGAGATGGCTGTGACCTGAGATCAGCTGAGGAGACTTAAGTGCGGGGTGGCAAACAAGTCTCCACAACGCTACAACTTGTGTTCTTGCGACATCTTGTGTGCTGCTAGTGCGATCTGTTGTTCCATCATCTTGAGCAAGCAACTGTGATCCTTGAAGCAACCTTCTGTTACTTGGGCACTTGGGAGAAGAGAAACAAGAAGCTTGAGTCCATCAGCGAGAAGACACGAAGAGGAGAGTCTTGCGTGAGATCTGCGCTGGGTGGAGCTCAGAGAAGTTTACTTGTGTTCTTGTGGTTCTAAGTGCTAAGTAAGATCCTTCTTGTGTTTCCTATACTTTATACTTCATCATCTTGAAACGCTGTGGAGAGGTTACTCCACCGAGAAGGAGGTTGCTTACTATCCAGATTTTCCAAGGCATGATCTGCCGACGATCAAGGGATCGCCCACCTTAAGGGCACGCCAAGGAGTAGGGGCAAGTTATCCCCGAACCTTGTAAATCCTCTTGTTAGCGTTTTTGTGTTTGCTCTTAGCTTAGAGTTTACGTTTCTGCATACTCTGTTTTGTTTTTGCTTCCGCTGCTGCCTAACGTTTAAGTGTAGAAAAATCGATAAGTGCCAAAGTTTAAGTGTCTGACTACATTCACCCCCCTCCCTCTCTAGCCATCCAAGTTCCAACATTTTGGTCCTACTCAATGTACACAAAGTACACTAGTGTAATCCTATGGTTAAGATAAACCACACTTGATTACACTACAACCATCTCAATGGTTTGTCCAACTCCATCTCGGTTGTGAGCCTCTTTCTTATGCTTTGGTAAGGAACCTGATAACATGATCTTCTGTGTGACACCACACACCATGTTATCTACAATGCCAAGCATTAGATGTTTAGTGCACATACTTATATAAACATGCACTATGTGATTTTGTGATTCTCTTTAAAATGTAGATGTATCCTAACCAAAAGGGCAAGGCTTTTAGTATACATCCTAACAGGATCGAGCAACGATGACTTGGTGACTGAAGCTGAGCACGAAGACTTAGTCCGGGAGACTAAGTAGAAGACTTTTCCGAGAGGAGATCACGAATAGGAGTCGAGACGGGTCGAGTTTTGGATTCTCGGAGGTCGAGCAAAAGTCCAATCGAAGGTCCCGCTTGGCAAAAGATAACATCTCCATAGTGGAGTAGGCGAGGACGTGTTCCTCGGGAATGGGAACAGTAGGTGTCGATTCGACCTAGGATTTCATTTGAAATCCAAAGTCAGAACCAGACAGTTCTGGCTATCAATCATTAAGGTTTAGGATTATTTGTTGTGACTTGTGTTTGTTTGTTTTGTAAAAACCTAGAGATGGAGGCAAGATAGGAGAGCAAAAGCAAGAAAACCATAACCTGGGGAAGGGCTCCCAGGTGCCTGAATAGCTCCCAGGTGCCTAGGATGCAGGCCTTATCTCTGCATCGAGTATGCGAGTTTGGATCAAGTTATGACCACAATCAGGGCGCCTGAATAAGTACTATATAAAGGGGTCAAGTGCAACAGTTTAGATCATCAATTCATACATCCACTTACTCATTCTATGCAAAGGAAATGTGTTGAGACGAAGCTCTACGACCAAGGAGGATCTAGGAGGAAGTGCGTAACACTTCGGAGTTCCAGATTGGGCAAGATCATCATCTTCTGTTATTATCATTATTTTGATTGTACTCTCAACTGTAAGACGAGTTTCTCCGCTTTCAGAAATTCTAGAAAGGAGACCACTAGTGGACAGTGGCTACCCGTAATTAGGCCTAGGATGTACTAACCCTAGAGGATTGGGAACCAAGTAAATCCCGTGTGTTCGTGATTGTGTTTGCTTTTACTTTTATTATTCCGTTGCTACTAACAACTCCGATATTAAGCGAACAATCAACGAAGATCCGACGATAAATTTTACGAATCGATATTCACCCCCCCCCCTCCCCCCTCTATCGACGCTACTGATCCTACAATTGGTATCAGAGCTGGTGGCTCTGATTGGACTCACTGCCGAAGGAGCAAGAAGGCCAAGAATTGATGAGGAGTTAAGGGTGAAAGAGGTATTTTTTATTTTATAATGTCTAATTTTAAGTTTCATATAATTTGTTTCAAGTGCAATGAGAGAGGACACTACAAAAACAATTGTCTACTCGTAAGACTCGTATGTCACCACCGGCAGCAACGGAGGTATCAGCACCAGGAGCCCGGAGGGACAAAAGCCACATCATGTGCTTCATGTGCCAAATGTATGGGCATTACAAGAACCAGTGTCCGAACTGGAGGATCAACAGATCAACAATGCCAGGAAATGCGACAAAGATAAAGGAGGTATAAAAATTTAATTTATGCAAAAATACTTTTCAAAGTCCTGCATAATTTTTCTAGTAATTTAGATAACAATGTTAATTTTTCTGTCAAATTAGATTATTTACATGAAAAATTAGAAATATTACATGATAGTTTAAATACTAATGATCTAAATAATATCAAAATTATCAAAATTAATTCTGTAATTTTTTCAATTAATGCTGCAATATCAAGAATTAATTCTGAGATTTTATCACATAAGTCATTAGATAATCTTGAAACATTGTTTAATAATTTTAATGATTCTGAAGATAATTCTCATGATTCTGATAATAATAATCAAACCTTAATTAATGATTCTGAAGATAATAATCAAACCTTAATTAATGATTTTGAAGATAATAATCAATCCTTAATTAATAACCATGAAGATAATTATGAATCCTAAATCAATTATTCTACTTATTTTGAAGATAATGATACAACCTTAATAAGTAATCATGAAATTTATTCTACTTATTTTGAAGATAATGATATAACATTTATTAATTCTGAATATAACTCTCAAAATGAAGAATAATATGATAAGATGAATTTATTAAAATTGAAACTATAATTAAAAAGACTTACAAGAATTCAAATAAAATAGAAGTATTAAATAAAATTGAAAACTTAAACTCAAAAGAAATAATAGATGAATTAGAATTTTTTGAAGTAATGTAAATGATGCAATTAGACCCAAAATTATTATTTAATCTTAAAACCCTAAATCCTAATTAATCACAATTCTTAAAAAACATAAATCCTAATTACTCACAATTCTTAAAAAAACCTGAATCTTAATAATCACAAATCTAAAAAACTTAAATCCTAATTAATCACAATTCATAAAAAAAACTTAAATCTTTATTAATCACAAATCTAAAAACTTAAATCCTAATTAATCACAATTCTTTAAAAAAAACTTAAATATTAATTAATCACAAATCTAAAAACCTAAATCTTAATTAATCACAAATCTAAAAACTTATATCTTAATTAATCACAAATTTTAAAACTTAAATTTGAATTAATCATAAATCTAATAAAATTTAAATGTTAATTAACTATTTAACTTTAATTAGAAATTCAATCCTTAATTCAAAATTCAAATTCATGAACTAAATTTAAATTAATTATCTTCAATTATGGAACCAAATAACATTCTACCCAACTACAATAATCAGCTTAATAATAATAAATATGTCAAAGTGGGTTGACATATTCGTGGATTCACACAATCTGTATCAAATCGAGAATTTGATACTTTATTAAAAATCAAATTAAATTGCTT
The DNA here is from genome assembly GCA_024364735.1 of Boesenbergia rotunda. NCBI lineage: Eukaryota > Viridiplantae > Streptophyta > Magnoliopsida > Zingiberales > Zingiberaceae > Boesenbergia > Boesenbergia rotunda. The sequence goes on from JAGFNQ010006639.1 coordinate 115,456, forward strand.
CGACTTGATTGACACATGCATAACTATCATGCTTATGCATCTGTTTATGTTTTTTTCCATATATCTGCCATGTTATTCATGCTAGTTAATTTCTTACTTAATCTAGAATGCTAGATAGGAATAAGATTAGTTGACACTTGCCTAACATAGTACCAGGATGGGGCGAGATGATAGTACGTTAGGGAAGCTTGATCTATAAAGTCAGGAAGGGTAAGGAGTACCCGACTTGGTGACCTAGCTAAGTGAAACTAGCTGAAGCTACCTCGCCACATCCTAGACTAGTTAGACCAGAGTTTCTCAAAAAGTAAATTGAAAGTATCATTTCTCTAAAAGGCTTTGTCTAAGGAAAGGGTCGTTGTTCCGATAACCAGAAGGCCCCTGTGTCTCGCCAAGACCTGGAAGCCAATTATTAAAATTTACTTTTAAGTTATTAATTGTTAAACTTAAATTTAACTCAATGTCAAACAATCTATAAAATTAAATTGAGAAAAATTAATCAAACATCTCACAACACCCATAAGGCAATCATGCTTATCTGTACGGCGACACTTAGAATGGGTGAGATGATAAGGACTAATCAATTGATAAATGTTTTCAAAAATCCTTAGAATATTTTTTTGTAAAACTATTTTAAAATTAGTGACTAAACATTATAATGTTTTAATGAATTACAAGCATGATTGTGTGTACTTATAAATAGATTTCAATTATTATATATTATTTTGAAAATTGTTTGACCTGAACTTAGACAATACCTTCTAAGTCAACACAAAAGTCTCTTAAGACACTTAGGCACAGGTCTTTGTAGTTAACAAGGGTAGCCAAAAGGTGTCAGGTTCACGGGGAGTCAGTGTTTATCATGTTCTCAAACGTTTCTGTTGAAAAATTTATTTTTGAAAAACTATTCTTTCCAAAAAAAAATTATTATCTCTTTCAAAATGATTTTTGCTCAAAAAATTATATTTATAAAATATTACTTCAAAAATTTATGTCCTTCAAAATGTTTTTCGAAAAATATTCCTTTAAAAAGTATGTCTTTCAAAATGTTTTTTGAAAAATACTTCTTCAAAATTTGTATATTATTCTAAAAAAGCTTTAATTGTTCTTATGATTTGGATAAATTCTAAAGACACATAGAAAACCTTATGATCAACAAGGATTCGTAAGATTGTGTTAGACTTAAGAGGAGTCTCAATCAAAAGAACAATTCATCTTTTGATTACTTAAAAAATATATATTATGTAATTCTTTTCATTTGAATTAAACTCTAAGACTTAGAGAAAGTTCAGCTTGTGGTCAACAAGCTTCCTGGACTGTGTCAAATTTTGGGAGAGGTTCAAATTAAAAGAACCATTAGAAGCTGTCAAAAACACTATATTTATGAAAATACAAAATTGTCATTTTTTTAAAAAAAATATTTTTTTAAAAATCTTCTCGAATATATTTGAAAAAAAATCTTTAGAGAATTGCTTGAGTTTGGAAAATCTTCAAGACACATAAGAAAGTTTTCCTTGTAGTTAACAAAGTTTCGTAGGATTGTGTCAGATTTGGGAGGAATCCAAACCAAGAAATTTATTTTTCAAAAATTAAATACTAAAATTGAAAATATTTTATCATGATTGAAAAATCTCTAAGACACATAAGAAATCCCTTATGGTCAACGAGATTCCTAGGATTGTGTCAGATTTAGATAAATTCAAATCAATAAAGTATTTATCTTGTGAAATATTACTCAAGTAATTAGCATTTCCCTAAAATATTTTTTTTAAAAAAAGGAAGATTTTTGAAAAGTATGTTTTCTTTAAAATCTTAAATATTTTCAAAAATCGTATTGTTTGTGCAAATTTTAAATTGCCTTCTATTTCTTTTTGATGAGTGTCAAAGGGGGAAAAAGTACTTAAGTAAGTTAGATTTTCTTTGATTTTTTCCAAAGTATTAACCTAAAACCCTTAGACCAAAATCTAACTTAAGATTATTGTCAAACATCAAAAAGTGAGAGATTTGTTGGTACAAAGAGCATCAATTATGAACAGTTAACCTCTGGTGTTCCGATGTTTGACAATATACTAAGGTCTGGTCAAAGTGATCAAGGGTTAAGCTAAACAAAACCTGATGTTTGGTGTGGTAAACCCAAGCTTGATCAAGATGACCAAATGATTAGCCAAACATGACCTGATGTTTGAAAGGGGTGATCAAACCTAGATCTGATATGCTTAACAATAAACCATGATTTGATTAGTTAGAACAAAGGTTAGTCAAACAGGATCTTATGTTTGGTAGAGAACCCAGAGTTGGTCAGTTTGACCAAAAGATAAGCCAAACAGGACTTGATATTTGGCATAGTAATAAAACATATTTGGATTGTAACGACCCGGCCCATTTGGCGACCCCTTATTTTTCTGTGGGTCGTCGACCGTCGACCGCGCCGTTACCTTACTAGGTCTTTCTACCCCTGGCCAGTGGATTTTTGTCTTCCCCAGGATTCGAACTCTAGACCTCCAAGCTAAAGTACTATAGTTTATGAATCCTGGTAACCAATTGACAACCTGTAACGCCCGCCCCTCCTCACCTTATCAAAAGGGAAAGGCGGCACTACGCGAACATACATACATAAATATATACCTTAATGCAATGGAACAATTTAAAATATGTAAACACATCTTAAAACATGGGAGCATGCTTGTACTATATGAACAAACATAAAACATAGTATGGTATATTAGTATAATAATCTAACATCAACAAGTGTATCAATACGGAAACATAAGACATGGATAAATTCTTGGTTCATAAGTAAGCATAAGTAACAGGATCTCTTCCACAATGCCACTGCCATACACATCTTTGTCCCTCCTGCTGCTCTCTTTAGTTTAGCATGCCCTTACCCTTTTCTGCAGTATAAGGAAACACTAAACTATAAGCATATAAGCTTAGTAAGATTCATTCCTACTCACAAAAATCATGCGTCATGAATTGAACATAGAGAAAGTTAAACAACAACATATGGAAAGAATATTCATATCACAAGAGTACTTCAACTTCAAGTATTGTAATTCAAGTAGGCACATAATATGACATAAATGTTTTTATGCATGAGGGATGTTTCTTTGAAAACATATATATATAGGTACTTGAACATAACTCTCAATATAAGGGTTCGGCATTGTACCATATTCATAATTTGCGTGCATCCCTTAGATAGATACGAGGTAGTTAATCCCAACCTACTAGAGAACAAGGCAACCTTCAGCCTAGGGGCAATGTAGGAGCCCATCCCAAGGACCTTTTTAGGGTCCGGTACAAGCCCATACAAAAGTAAAATAGCTTATCATATTTCATTTCTTTTCATAAAGAATGCTCTTAGCATCTTCTAGGCATTCCATCATACATACGTCATGCATAACATAGGTATGCCCTAAAGGGCCTAAACATAATCATGATTCATGGAGCCTAACATAAAGCATACGTGAATAAGGCCTAACATAATCATAAAGTAACATAGAAACATGCCAACATTATTATGTCATTTAATGAATCATGGAAATATGTTCTTGATCTCTTAAGCAAATAGAAAGCATACTTAGGGTTTTTAGCCTCCCCCTAGGCCTAAAGCTAGGACTTGGCCGAACCCCCCTTCCCTCTTCAAGCAACATAAGAAATCATAAGATCATGCCAACATTCATATAACACATCACATATCATGGGAAGTCATTTGCAAGCATAGTTGTGGTTTGATTCTAATCATAGTCATGGTTCTAGGGCTTGGCCGAAACCCTTGTCCCCTTTTCAAGCAACCATAAGTGACATAAAAATCATATAACATTCATTTAACACATATCATATCATAGGAAATCATTAGCAACCATAATTGGGGGTTTAACTTGACCCTAATCATAGTTTTAGGGGCTTGGCCGAAACCTTCAAGGGGCCTACTCTATGATTTAAGTAACATAACACCCAAAGCAATTATACTATAGGTGAGGGGAGACTTACTTCTTTTGCTTGGTTACCACCAATCTATATACCCTTAAATTGAGAGGGATGAAGACCTCCTTGCTCTTAGGATCTCTTTTGTTCTTCTCGCCTTATAAGGGATCTTAAGTCTTCAAGAGATCTCCCTTGTGAAGCTTTCTAGGGATGAAACCCTAGATGGGGTTTTCGGAATTGGGAGAGGGAGAGGGAGAGTTTCGGTGGGGGTGGAAGAAGCAGGAAGAAGGGAACAAATTTCTAATGCCTCCTGTCTCTTCACTCATCCCTACTTATACTAAGTGAAAGGACAAGATGTCTCTTCACAAGTGCCTCTTCACCTTGTGTCTCTTCACATGGTGCCTCTTCGCATATCCTACCTTTAACTATAATTTTCCTCTCCTTCTTAATAGCACACCCCTGCTGGGGCTATTGGTTATCATATGTATCATAAGGCTTTGCTACCACTTAAGGTCCATGGTTCAAACCTTGGCAAATGGTACTTTTTGGTTCTTTCCCCTTTTTTTTGAAAAGCCCACATAAAGCCTATTAAGAATTATACTAGAATTCCACATAAATTAATCCATTAATAATTATACTAAAATTCATATTAGTGTTCATGTAAAAATTGAGAGGATTTTTACAGGCGTTACAATCCTCCATACCTTATAAAGAGTTCGTCCTCGAACATAGAATAGTTCTGGGTACTTTTGTTTCATATCGTCCTCGCATTCCCAGGTGGCCTCTTCAAACCGTTGACTTCGCCATAGGACCTTTACTAAGGGCACTTCCTTGTTCCTTAGCCTTTTGACTTCTCAATTTATTATCTGGATAGGTCGACTTTCATAACTTAGGACCTCTTGAACTTGCACTGTCTGCGGCTCAATCACTTGGTCTGCGTTGGAAACACATTTCCTAAACATCGAAACATAGAATACGTTGTGAATGGCTGACATCTCTTGGGGTAGCTCTAGCTCATAAGCCACCTTGCCAACTTATTTCAGGATCTTGTATGGTCCCGCATAACCCGGACTCAACTTTCCCTTTTTCCCGAATCTCATTACTCCTTTCATAGGAGCCACTCGGAGGAATACTGAATCCCCAACATTGAATTCCAAGGGCCTACGTCGCATATCCGCATAGTTCTTCTGCCGGCTCTGAGCAGTTTCTATTCTTTGGCGGATGTCTGTATAGCTCAGGTGGTGTCATCGATGAAATCTATCTTGAGTCCCATTCTTTCTTTTCACCGCTTTCATACCAACAGATTGGAGACCTACATCTCCTCCCGTACAAAGCTTCATAAGGCTCAATTGGTTACCAGGATTCATAAACTATAGTATGTTAGCTTGGAGGTCTAGAGTTTGAATCCTGGGGAAGGCAAAAATCCACTGGCCAGGGGTGGAAAGACCTAGTAAGGTAACAACATGGTCGACGGTCGACGGTCGACGACCCACAGAAAAATAAGGGGTCGCTAAATGGGCCGCCAAATGAGTTGGGTTGTTACATGGACTAAACCAAACAAGACTTGATGTTTGGTAGAAAGAAGTCTAGTCAGGATTAAGATGACTAGCAAAGAAGTCCTTATCTGGGCATGAAGTCCTAGCCGAGGGTTAGCCACCGAAGTCCTGGTTTGGGGAATTGTGCATGAAGTCTTGGTCTGAGCAACCGAGTAGAAGACTTTGTCGAGTGGGAATCACGGATAGGAGTCCAGACGGGTCGAGCTCGAATGTCGTCGAGTTCAGGATTCTCGGAGGCCGAGCAAAAGTCCTAGTCGGGGATTGGGCAATGATGACTTGGTGACTGAAGCCGAGCATGAAGACCTGGTCCGAGGGACCGAACAGAAGACTTTGTCGAGCAGGGATGCGGACAAGAGTCGAGACGGGTAGAGATCAAATGTCGTCACGTTTTGGATTCTCTGAGGTCGAGCAAAAGTCCAACCAGAGGTCTCGGTTGGCAAAAGATAACTTCTCCAGAGTGGAGTAGGAGAGGACGCGTTACCCGGGAAAGGGAACAGTAGGCATCGACTTGACCTAGGATTTCATTTGAAATCCAAAGTCAGAACTAGACAGCTCTGGCTATTAATCATTAAGGCTTAGGATTATTTGTTTTGTCTTGTGTTTGTTTGTCTTATAGGAACCTGGAGTAGGAGGCAAGATAGGAGAGCAAACGCAAGAAAACAATAACTTCGGAAAGGGCTCTAGGCGCCTGAATAGCTCCCAGGCGCCTGGGATGCAAGCCTTATCTCTATGCCGAGTATGCTAGTTCAGATCAAGTTTTGACCGCAACAAGGGCACTTGAAAGGTCATTCAGGCACCTAAATAAGTACTATATAAAGGGGTTGAGTGCAGCATTTCAGATCATCAATTTAGACATCCGCTTACTCATTCTATGGAAAGGAAAAGTGCTGAGATGAAGCTCTGCGACCATGGAGGCTCTAGGAGGAAGTGTGTGAAGCTTCGGAGTTCCAGATTGGTCAAGATCGTCATCTTCTATTTGGTTTGCATTTAGTTTGTAATTCTTTATCATTATTTTGGTTGTACTCTCAACTGTAAGAAGGTTTCTCTGCCTCCGAAAATTTCGGAAAGGAGATCACTAGTGGACGGGCGCAATCTGTAATTAGGCCTTGGATGCACTGACCATGGGGGGTTGGGAACCATGTAAGTCCCCCGTGTTAGTGATTGTGTTTTCTTTTACTTTTATTATTCTACTGCTACTAACAACTCTGATATTAAGTGAACAATCAACGAAGATCCGACGATAAATTTTACGAGTCAATATTCACCCCCCCCCTCTATCGACGCCACCGATCCTACAAATGCCCTATTGGAACTCGGAGTCATCCGCCCAAGTAAAAGTCGACACAAATCTACTACAATATTAGTCAATTCTAGAATGACTATTGATCTAAAGATCAAGAAGGAGGTTAAAGGCAAAGAGTGGATGGTTTTCAACTACAAGCACCTTAACAAACAAAGATTAGTACAACCTCTCGGGAATCAACACCATCCTGAGAAAGGTCAGCAGTAGTAATATTTATTCAAAATTTGATCTCAAAAGTGGTTTCCATCAAGTAGTGATGCATCCAGATTCTATAGAATGGACAGCATTTTGGGTCCCTGACGGTCTCTATGAATGGCTTGTGATGTCATTCGTGTTGGGGCAATCTATGGTCCGGAGTGACCATGTGTTTTGATGTTAGGGCAAAGGGTTTAAATTAGATTTATCCTTGTGTTTTGATATGTGTATTGGAGTGTGCAAGTCTTGCAGGATACACATGGACTTAGCTGGACAACTTCGGGAACGGTGAAGGGTGGCATGGAGGCAAGTTGTGGGCTTGTGTGCACCCGAGGGACCATGGAGCAGAGACGATGAGTCGACGAAAGTGGGCTTCGAGGCGTACGTGAAGGATAACATGGAGGCAAGCCGCGGGCTTGTGTGTGTATCCGAGGGACGAGGGACAAAGTCGAAGAGGGCTTGAAGGCAACAGTCGAGGCTGCTGGTGAAGGGCCAACTGAGTCGTGAGGGGTCGAGTGTTGAGCAAATGTACTTGGGAAATCCTAGGGGTTGAGTGCTGAGAGAATTGTACTCAGGAAGGGAAAAACCTAGGTAGCAGTCGACTGGGTTCTAGCAGTCAACTGGTAAAGACCACAAAAAGATCAGTCGACTGCCAATGGTGTAGTCGACTAGTAGTGGCTGAGAATTCGAACGTTGGGCTTGCAACGGTCGAATTTTAGTGGGGGTAGTCTACTGGTAACGGCCAAAACAGAAGTGAGATCTATTTAAAAGGGGTTCATTTTGGCTGAGACCCTTGACGAATTTGGCTTTGGTTAAAAGTCAAATAGTAGTCTAAGAGCTCCGAGGTGAAGTCGGGTTTGTGGCGAGGTTTCTCCACCCACAAGGAGCTACGCAAGCTAGCCGGAGGGCATCCGGGGAGTGATCCACCGAAGGATCAAGGGATCATCCACCTTACGGACAGCCATGGAGTAGGAGCGTCATCTCCGAACCACGTAAAGGTTGGTGTTAGCATTGTTTAATTTTATTATTATTGTTTCCGCTTGCGCACGCTAACATCGTAGGAAGAAAATCAAAAGAAGCTATTCACCCCCCCCCCTCTAGCTTGATGATCACGATCTAACAAGTGTTATCAGAGCGAAGGTCGCTCATCTACGGACTAACCACCGAGAGAGCACAAGCTAGAGAAGATGACGGTTGAAGGAAAATTGGGGGATGACATCAATGTCCCACCTCCTTATGATCGCAAGGATTTTGACTATTGGAGGACAAGGATGAAGACTTGGTTTGGAATGGATTGAGAGTGCATGATGGTACTAGAAGAACCCTTCGAAGTTCCAAAGGATAAGCACGGGAAGAAGCTTCGACATAGATATTAGGATAAAGAGCAACAAAGTCAATCAAAGACAAATGAAAAGGTAATTTCAATATTAGTGAGTATTTTGCCTATTGATGTGTTGAATGGTGTAGGAGAATACAAAAATACACATGACTTATGGACCAAGAAGGAAGCATTTCATAAAAATCCTATACAAGCTCAAATAGTGGAAAAGCCCAAGGAAGTGAGCTCAATGGTCCGAGAAGAAGAGAGAAATTCATCCATTTCATCAAAAGAAGGGGCACAAGAGAGTGAGAGATCATCTACTTCATCAGGAGAAGAAGAAGAAGTCTCAACTTCAAGAATTGAGGGGGAGGAGAGACCCTCATCAATACCGGAGCAAGTAGAAGCTCCTACCTCCACTAAAGCAAAGACAAAAGACAACATAGTGTTCTTTGGGTGCAATCAAAAGGGACACTACAAGGACAAGTGTCCACTAGGTAAGAAAGAGGTAAACCCTAAACCCAGGTCAATTCATTTAAAATCTAATGTGGGTTGTAGGGAAAAGAAGGAGAAAAAGCATATTAGATGCTTTACATGTGGGGAGCTAGGGCACTATCATACCAAGTGTCCGAGAAAAGGAGAGCTCAAGAAAATGGAGCACTTGAGAAGATGGGAGAAGGAGGAGAAGAAAAGAAGCTCACATCAAAGGGGAGCTCTAAAGGTAAGGGAGGTAATATCTAGGCTTAAGCATGTTTCAAATTCACCTATGTATGCTAGAAATAATGAAAAATTCTTGCTTGTGCATAATCATAGATTTAGGTATAATGATAGGAATAGGGTTAACAAGGTAGATCAAAACCTTAGAAAGGTCATGCATCATGATAAACCCAAGACCTTTGTACCTAAGGATCAAGGCATGAATCCCAAGAAGGACAGACATATGCCTAGGAAGATGGGTAGGTGTAGGAATGTCCAAGGTGGACATGTGGATTCTAAGGTTAAAAGCCTAGAAAGGGAAAATCAAACTTTGAGGGCAAGACTTGATAAATTAGAGAAAATCCAAGAAAAATTCGCGGTTGGATCTAAGGGTTTAGGTATGGTGTTGGGTGGTCTAAAACCCAACAATGATAGATCGGGTCTAGGGTACCGATCTAAGGTCTCCAATGCCAATGAAAAGAAATATGCTAAGGTAGCATATAATTATGGCAAGGAGGGGAAGTCCAAAAATGACAAGGGGTGTCATTTAAAAGCAAAAAAGATGAACTTAACCAAAGACAAGGTGTCTAAGATTAAGAAGGTTAAGTTTGTAGGCCAAGAGTCACCGAAGGTATACCGGTATGGCCTAGTGTTTGTTAAGCCACCTAGGGAGGTGGCTAAGGCTAAGAGCTCAAGGGGGATCTCTAGGAGTCTTTGGGATCCATGGTAAATGGATCTCAGGAGGTGTCTCTCGGAGGTCTAGATGGACCATGGTGTGTGCCAGAAGAGTTGGAGACGGACTTGAGTCTCAATTCTTGGAGTTTGGCACAATGGACTAGTGTATCATGCATGAAAATATAACATTGGGGTCATATAGCATGAGAAATGGTTTTTGATGTATAAATGTCATATAAATCAATACTAGGGATACATTGTGGGTTGGTATAGGCAGTGAGATCAAGAGAAGACCAAAACTAAGACCTTAGGTCAAGGTTCAATTGAACTTTTTAGCTAGTTTTGGGTTTTGTGTCAATCTTGGGAATGGTGATAGATATATTTTTTAGTGTATGTTTCCCAAGTATGGGTACCGTAAACCTCTTCATAAAATTTTGAAATTTTTGGAGATTTGTGAAATTTCTGGTGCATTTCTGAATTTGGGTGAGAAATGCTGAAAATCAGAGTTTCAGTGTACTAGTCGACTGGCCCAGGGGGCAGTCGACTGATATGGGCTGAATTGGGTTTCAGAAATTGAAAAGTGTCCAAATGATGTAAAACAATATACGAGGGGCTAGTACACTGTGTTTATGATCATTAGGGGTTAAAAGATCCAATAAGGGGGAAATTGTTGGAGTCTTTTGATGTATGACAAAGGGGAAAAAAGTGTTGGGTGTAATTTGGGAAACCAAACACGCCTTTGCGAGAAATCCTAAGTCAAGGGGGAGCATTGTTGCTCCATTTATGGTGTAAGGGGTACCTTAGAGAGGTTCTTAAAAAACCTTTGTAAGTCCATTGTAGGGGGAGCCTTGGGAAAGTTTTAAAAAGCTTGTTTTGGTAAAAGTCCTAACTCTTGTGAAAGTTAGGTGTGGGGATGCCTTGGGATAGGATCCATGCATGGTTGTATTGTATATGCATTGGCGGTGTAAGTCAAAGATGGAGTCTTGGCAACGTAAGTCCAAAATGGTTGTTAGCATGTTATTTTGCTATTTGTTTTCCCTAACTTAAACGTATTGTCAAACATCAAAAAGGGGGAGATTGTTAGGGCAATCTATGGTTCGAAGTGACCATGTGTTTTGATGTTTGGGCAAAGGGTTTAAGTTAGGTTTACCCTTGTGTTTTGATATGTGTATTGGAGTGTGCAGGTCTTGCAGGATACACATGGACTTAGCTGGACGGCTTCGGGAACGGTGAAGGGTGGCATAGAGACAAGTCGTGGGCTTGTGTGCACCCGAGGGACCATGGAGCAGAGACGATGAGCCGAGGGAAGCGGACTTCGAGGTGTACGTGAAGGATAACATGGAGGTAAGCCGCGGACTTGTGTGTGTATCCGAGGGACGAGGGCCAAAGGCAAAGAGGGCTTGAAGGCAATAGTCGAGGTTGCTGGTGAAGAGTTAGCTAGTCGTGAAGGGTCAAGTGCTAAGCAAATGTACTCGGGAAATCCTAGGAGTTGAGTGCTGAGAGAATTGTACTCAGGAAGGAAAAAACCTAGGTAGCAGTCGACTAGGATTCTGGCAGTCGACTGGTAAACCCCACAGAAAGATCAGTCGACTGTCAACGGGGTAGTCGACTGGTAGTGGCTAAGAATTCAAACGTTGGGCTTGCAACGGTCGAATTTTAGTGGGGGCAGTCGACTGGTAGCGACCAAAACAGAAGTGAGCTCTATTTAAAAGGTGTTCATTTTGGCTGAGACCCTTGACGAATTTGGCTTTAGTTAAAGGCCAAATAGTAGTCTAAGAGCTCAGAGGTGAAGTCGGGTTTGTGGCGAGGTTCCTCCACTCACAAGGAGCTACACAAGCTAGCCGGAGGGCATCCGGGGAGTGATACACCGAAGGATTAAGGGATCGTCCACCTTACGGGTAGCCGTGGAGTAGGAGCGTCATCTCCGAACCACGTAAAGGTTAGTGTTAGCGTTGTTTAATTTTATTATTATTGTTTCCGCTTGCGCACGCTAACATCGTAGGAAGAAAATTGAAAGAAGTTATTCACTCCCCCCCCCTCTAGCTTGACGATCACGATCTAACAATTCAGACCCAAAAATGCCCCGGCAGTCTTTCAGCGCAAGATGGACAATTGGTTCAAAGGGACGGAAAAAATATCATAACCGTCTATATAGATGATATACTGGTATTCTCGTAAACCGAAGATGGACATGCAAGACACCTAAGCAGAATGTTGGATATCTGCAAGTAGAATGGGTTGGTATTGATCCCAACAAAAATGAAAATAGTCATCCCAGAAATTGAATTCCTTGGCGCAATACTTGGAAATAGTAAGTTAAACTTCAACCACATATTATTACCAAAATTGCAAATTTTCAGGATGAGGAATTAAAGACTACTAAGGGGATGAGATCCTAGCTCGGGCTTCACAACTATGCCACGAATTATATTCCCAACTTGGGAAAGTTATTAAGCCCCCTTTGTGCAAAAACAAGCCCAAATGGTGACAAAAGACTAAATAACCAGGATTGAGCTATAATCGAGCTAATCAAGGAGTTAATACAGAAATTGCCAAATCTAGAAATGTCACCCGAGGAATGTTTCATCATCCTAGAAGTTGACGGATGTATGGAAGGATGGGGTGGAGTATGTAAGTAGAAGAAAGGAAGAATGGATCCTAAAACTACAGAAAAAATTTGTGCTTATGCCAGTGGCAAGTTTTGCCCACCCAAGTCAACAATCGATGTCGAGATACATTCGGTGATGAATTCACTAGAAGCTTTGAAGATTTACTTTCTAGATAAAGAAAGTTTAATTATTAGAATTGATTATCAAGTCATTATAAGCTTCTTCGGCAAATCAGCTAACAATAAACCATCTAGGGTTAGGTGGTTAGTATTCACCAACTACATTACCGACATTGAGATTCCTATTCACTTTGAATATATTGATGGTTGGGACAATCAACTTGCTGATGCATTATCTTGACTAATTAATTTTCTTATTACAGAATGGCCGGAAGAATTCCTCAACAAATTGGAGCTAATAACACCCGCTCTCCAAGAAGGGCAGGAAGAGCCTAATATGGAGGCCCAAGCTCGGATGATCCAAATCCTCACAACCCTATTGGCCTCGCTAAGCAATATCAGCAACTACTCCAAACCCTTCACCAAAACCCCATCTCCCTCAAGGAAGACTCACAACTCCGGGAGCAACTCCACAAGTACCAACAACAAGCTGCAATACGAGCGATCAATGTCTTCAACAGCTTCGGACGCTACACTCATTAAAGAAAATTGAGTGCCAACGGAGGAGTATGTCGGATAACTAGTAGTTTGACTGGTACCCCGCTACTAGACAAGTGGATGAGCAACTAACAACAGATGCAAATCTGTTAAATAACGTCGTTAGACGAATAGACTCTTTCCGCCTTTGAAGATAAGCATGAAACACTTTGCGGACATGGTGAATCCTCAAAGAATCTTGTGACTCAGCCACCTTCAATTATTGTACTTAAAGTTATCAGGTGACACAACCCACTAAGCTTTGCCTGTCCTTAAAGCTTATGAGCTGCTAAGGTTGTGTGTTGTAAAGTAAGATTTGTGTGCTGTAAAGTAAGATTCTCTCTTATTGGAGAAGGCATGAGCATGTGATGATGGGACTCAATGAGCACCAACATCTCTGCCTCATCTCTATATAAGCTAAGAAGTAGCCCTTGCAGAGCACAATTTCAAGCGTAACTTGAGCTCTACTTGGGAGATTCTGAAATTTGTAAGTTCTATTTTCAAAAAATCATCTTTCCTAATTCTTTCTTTGCTAAGTACTCATCATAGTCAATCAAAGAAAACTGATCCCCTACCATCGCTCCGCTTCACCCACTGGTTTATTACCATGCTGATTATTATCAAAATTATGTTATTCAATCATTCCAACTTCACAATCTTTATTCACAAAGGTGACTGTGTCACGCAAATCATATTTGAGAAAATAATTCTCCCATACGTCTACGAAGTCAAGAGTCTATCAGAAATAGAAAGATAATACCATGGGTTCGGATCTACTTCAAAGGTACCTACTAGATGACACAACATAACACAAGGAAACACAAGTAGAGGAAGTGATCAACATTTAGCCCGCGTTAACTTCGGGAGAAAGAATCAAAGTAATGCAATTTGTTAATTAGATATAATCAGAATAATGCAATCAATAGCTTAAATATACTAATATATTAAGTAATTGCTGAAAACAAAAGAAAAAAGAAAAACAATGCCAAGCGGATATCCATTAAAATTTAAAGATTCTAAAAACTAATAGTTTATGTTCAATCAAAAATAAAATAGAATGTTAATTCCTGAAATTGTCATTTTCTCATGGCCCTTCATCACTGTTACTGATATCATGGAATTTAAAGTACTAAGCCACTGTTTTATTCCATCCTGGAAGGAGTAAGAGTCGTTGGATTTAAATGTTCTTAGAAAGAATCCGATCGAGAAGGCATTCATTGTCCATTGGCACATCTGAAAACATTCTCAACTATCATTGAAAATGTATTATTAGAATGCACAAATTTCATTTTCTTCTTCCAAATAGCATATAACACTCCAAATAGCACATCTATTAAGCCACCAAAACTGCCTCATATTGCAGTACAGTTTGCTTTATTTACCTGTTCATTTACCAAGATTTGGGGATCTTATTCAGCATGTAGCAAGGCACAAAAGGCCATTTGAAAACCCAAATAACCAAGGATCTATATATGCATAAAGGCATCGATGTTGATTAGAAGCACAAGTTTAGGTCTAGGAGCTTGCACCATAAACCAGTATCCTCTCCTCGATACTTGCATCGCAACCAGGGCAACAAGCTTTCAACTTCTCGTGCATCTCGTTGCAATTTGCACAAAGAACCTGATGGGAACAAGGCAAGAGGACGACTGAGATCTTCTCCTTCTTGCAGATGACACACACCCTGTTGCGATTTATTTTCTTTGGAGAGTCTTGTGGTTTACCAAATCCAGTGGGTGGCTTGGCATTGGCCTCTTTAACAGATTTGACATCTGTACTTGTTTTTATGGCATTGGCTGATGGAGGAATGTGCAGATTTAATCCAGCAGTCTGGAGACGAGCAAGTTCTTCTGTGAGCCTCTGAATATCGTCTTTGTGGCGCTGAAAATCTATTTCAATCTTTCGCCGCAGTGCCTCTTGTCTTCGGCTGGCAATGACCCTAGATGCCTCTTTGGCTCTACGTTCGTCGTCAAGCAATGTGATTACTTCTTCTTTGTCCTGTATCTCTTGTTTCCAATTCACCTGGACGTTAAAATTTACTTGAAATGTCAAAATTGTGACCACCTAATAAAATAGGACATCCAAGTCTCTGTTTATGATTTCATTTGTCCAAACATAATTGATATTTTTGATGTGCTCACCTAATGCCAAGTGAACAGGCCAAAATGGAAACAAAAAAAGGAAAGCAAAGAAGAGAAAAGAATTGGACTGTATTTTGAAAGGGAAAATAATGATCAAGGATGTTAAATTGGATTAACTAACTGACAGAAATATAACGAACACAAGCCACCCAATTATGCCTCAATCATTAAAAGGTAAATTTGTGTATATCAGATAACTAAAGTTGACTAAGACCAAAGTTCATGTCAATGGAGTCAGGTAGTGCTGCAACAATCTAATTTTTTGCTAGGAGAATTTTTCATTATTTGATTATTTTCCAACATGATTCTTGATGCTGTCTACAAACACAACACATTTTTTTTTCCTGAAATACACAGACAATGAAATACTAGACAGGCTTCGTCACCCCTAAACCATGCTGCAAAATTGAACTTGTTTAGACCATAGAAAACTGATCAAAGTAGGATGAGCAGGCATAATTGATGGAGTGCTTGAGAAACATTTACAGCATGACATTAATCAGATATGAGGGCAAATGCTCGAATGGGCATACTCTATGAGCAAATATCAATCACTTTGCTAGCACATGATTCTTAGTGATAGCAAAGTATAAACACTAACATAAAACTATCTAGCATGTGCCTAATAGCTTGGATGATTATTGCAACCACAGGTGTGAGCCACTAGGTCAGGGGTATGGTCTCATTAAGGCACATGCATTCCACCTTGCGGTGATGTGGTCATGTAACTTGGTGTATAGTCTATAGGGGGAAAAAACTATTGAGTCGCACAAAGCACTTTAGAACTGTAGTATAGTCGAAGCTAATTTGATATATAATTGAGATTCTTCAAAGTAACTTGGAATGTGTTTGTCCATTAATTTTATGACAAACATTATCCAGCATTAGTTCATGCCAGTGATGATGTCTTATCCAAAGACCCGCACATTTGCACTTCGAATAGAGAATTGTTTTCACCAATGCTGCTTTGTTGATAATGTTTCATGTCACCTCCCACCTCAATATAGATGACCATCGGAGGACCAAGCCTAGAAACAAGGGGAAAAAGATAGAAAAGATAATGGCCCATTGAACAAAAGAAATTAACATTCATAACCCATATACTTTTAACAATTAAGGTTCCCTCATTAGAGTATAATAATTTGACACGATACTGAACTCTTTCAGCATGACATGATACTAATCTCTTTGGATAGAGATTAGAGTAGTCAAAATTTGAAAATTTTATTTCTACGCTGGAAGAACAAGTAATTCTAGATAATAAAAAAAAACAAAGTTACAGATGCACAGATATCTCTAGATTTCTATGTTTTGATCCTGGACTAACTACTATAAACTAATAAGCAAGCAGAGCAAGACTGGGAAAATCATCTCTGTTGATGGAAAATCTATCTTGAAATATCAAACAAACAAATAGTCAGTGAAACAATTAAGGTCTAATGTTTAAGTTACCCATCATAAGTACATGGATAGCAGTAAGGCAGGCCCATGGAGTCTGAGAGTTTTGTGTGCTCCTAGTTCCCAAGAAGTTCCATAAGAAGCAACCCATGAGAGAAAACACAAAGGAGGCACTCACATTTCTGATGAATCCAAGCTGGTTCCTCCAATGCATTCTGTTGGGAACTTGGAAACCGACACAATTTTCTTCTATTTAACATGGTCTCCACTCTTTAGAATAGAGATTACTAATCTCACATCCAAACAGGTGGAATTTCTTCAAATTTGGTAGTACCAATTATTTTGACTGGTTTCTAGCATGGCAATTGTCACCAACTTCCTTCCAGATAACTATTTGTCAATCTTAACTGTGTTAATTCCTAACCCAACACACTTAAAAACCAGGGCACTTCATGACTATCTCTACCAAAGGAAACACTCAACGAATCATATATCTTCCAATACTTTATTCATTTCAAAATTCTGATCCTAAACTATATTCTCAGCCCATTGTCTGTATCATATTTTCACAATAAGATACACAAATTCAACATACTAGATCTGTCCAGTTAATACAAGTTTAAAATAATAACTATTTTCAGTACATCTCACAAGAAGGATGAACTATATAGTATAAAGAATAATGACTGTAAGTGTTAGAAGTCAATATATCAGCAAAGGAGAGCAACAATACAATGACGCAAATTATCTAAGATAAAACTTAAACTCGCCACCTTATCTCAGTTTCCAATATATTAGTTGAGGCTAGTAATATATCACTAGATGATGAACAATTCTATGCATAAATTAGAGATTATTGCTTCTGAATAACTAAAGGATGTTAACCTAACAGAATCACATGCAACATAAATTAGTTTCTGAGAAATGTCATGAAGTTAAACCATAAGTTTTCAATAAAATCATTCCAATACAAGCAGTTAATACTTAGTCTATGTTCCTGAATTTCATGCAACTAGTGGCTTGAGCCTTTCGTTTTTCAAATTTATCAATTATCATGCAAAATAAAGTAATTTCTCAGAGAAGTCATGCAGTTTAACCATAAATTTTCAATAAAATCATTCCAAAGCATGCAGTTAGAACTTGCTCTATGTTCCTGAATTTCATGCAACTAGTGGCTCAGGCCTTTTGTTTTGGTGCAGTAAGTACAAGTTTAAAGCTCATTAGGAGACTTTCATTGTTATGATTAGTTTATTTTTGCAACAAAAAGTCCTGAGTCTGAGGGAAACCCATTTCTACTTTTCTGTTCTATGAAGCAATTAATTTTGTTCCCTGATTGTCACAAAAATATTTGCTCTTGTGATCGAAGATCTCAAAACATCAAAATTAATATTCTTAGAGAGGGTGATATTTAACCACGCACATGCATTATTCAGAAAGAGCTTAACAATTTAATAGGAACAATAGCAAATAAATATATTCTTTTTCCTGCCTACCTCATATCCCTTTGTTGCATCCTTGACCTGATCCCATTGATGTTGCATCTGCTTGATCTTCTTCTTCTCTTCTGCAATGTCCTCTTGCATCTTCTCTCTTTGCTTCTCCCAAGCCATCATCTTTTTTATACATTTCTTATCCCTCCTTGCTGCTTCTGCACAAGTCTTTGCAGATTCTGATGCACTCAAGTTGGAAGCCTCAATCTCAGCTCTTATCTCAGCATTCTCTGTCTCCAGCCGCCGAACCACAGAATTTGTTCGGTCTACCTGCCCACTCACCTTCTTTAGTCCGCTCTCCATTTCAGTCAATCGCTTCATAGTGGTATCCTCCAATGCCTGCTTTCCCTTCTTCAACCGCAGGTTATCCTCCTTTTCCATCTTCAAATTTCTCAGCTCAGTAAAGTCGTTGTTCATCTTGCGAGCGGCCTGCAATGCCTTCTGCTGAGCCCACTCCATCCGGTCCTTCACCTGCACATCAAGCTCCCGAATTTGGCGAATGGCATCCATGATCATGTCTTTCTTAGGGTCCTCGGTGTCATTGTCTTCTAGACTCATGCCATCCAAGGCATTCAGGACAGATTCAACAACACTGACATTGAGAGAATCGCTGCCCATTATATCAGAAGGGGCAGCAGCATTGTCTCCCTTTGGATGTGACTGCTCTGATAATGGATCAGAGACCCCTTGGCGTCCTGATGGCCGTACAAAGGGGCGAAATCCAGGACCACGACGAAAGGTGGAAGCATTCTTCCTCATAGCATACTTCATAGAAGGAGGGAGATCATAGCGCCTGGGATCCGCAGCAACGTCGTCAAGACAAACAGAAGGTGTCGTGGCATCATCTGCAGGAAAGGTTTTATAAATATTATAAGGAGTGAACTCTTCGGCACCGGTGATGGAGGCTGCCAGAGAAACAACGGGTGGGCCCAGAGTAGGGGAGGGATAGGTAGTAGTCGACGGTGGCACTGTCGGGATCTCAATAGTGCTGGCGCGGCCAACATGCAGATCGCTCATTAAAAGGCACCACATGGCGTCCCCGCGGGTCAGAGAAGGGCGCACCTGCCTGAGGAGACAGACCATCCCAGCAAGGGAGTATTCCTGGAGATGGCGGAGGTCAGTGAACCCGTTCGCAACGGCAGGGAGGGTGGTGGATGTATCCTGGAGAGGCGCTACAGCAGCAGCGGACGCCGGAGGCGAGTTGAGATGAGCGATAGCGTTGTGGAGGATATTGGAGAGAACGTCCATGGACCCATAGCAGTGGCCATTGCAGAGGATGGATCGGAGCGCAGCGTCCTCGTCATATCCTAGAGAGACGAGCCGCGCGAGAGCCTCCTTGTACAAAAATTCGAGATTTGTCAAGAGGAGCTCCTCCAGCTGCTCCTCCGTGCAGTAGCCCCACCCCGCATCGCCATAGCCAGGGATTGAGCTAGGGTTAGGGATACCGAAGCCAGGGTCGGGATCGGAGGGAGAAGAGGCGGAATCGGGAGGGAAATGGAAAGA
The DNA here is from genome assembly GCA_024364735.1 of Boesenbergia rotunda. Classification (NCBI taxonomy): domain Eukaryota; kingdom Viridiplantae; phylum Streptophyta; class Magnoliopsida; order Zingiberales; family Zingiberaceae; genus Boesenbergia; species Boesenbergia rotunda. The sequence continues at coordinate 134,923 of JAGFNQ010006639.1, forward strand.
AGGGGCGTCGAGGACAGGGTCGGATGGAGCGATCGCCACGGCGGCAGACTCCGGAGGGTGCTTGACGGCGCGTCGGGGCTTCCGGCCTCCACGAAGCGTTTTGTCTCTGGCGTTGCTTCCCATCAGAGGCGATGGCCGAGGGCGATCGGAGAGGGGAGACGACGAATCGGAGATCGTTCGTAGGGCGAGAGCAATTGGATTCGGCGAGAGGGGAGATGGACGAGAGAGAGGAGGCTAACTTGGCATCGAGAATTTGATGGTGACGGTGGATTTGCTGTGGAGATAAAACCAGCCCACTGTTAGCCCATTTAGATTTAGGCTTATATAGGTCTGTTTAAGGCACATCCAATGAATGTCATTTTATCCGAGATTTTTTTTTAAATCATCAACATTGACAACCGTGATTTCAACTCGTCGGTGAGATACCCAGCTACGGTGCATTTTGCAGAAATTTTTCTCTAAATGGGGCGCGAACCCTGGGCCGCTGGGCTTCTAGACTGGCCACCGCGAGCGCTTCCCGATTTACCCTGGTGACCAGTGGGAAACTTCCGTGGGGCCGGGCCGGTCATCCCAGGTTCAATTTGTCTGCTACCTGATTCATCATTTTTTTTCGTCGGTGAGATACCCTATCCAAGAGAATGCATATGGCATCGTGTACATATTGTTGTACCATTATGGATACCGCCAATACTACATCATGGATACCAACACATCGTTATCAAAACACAATCACGGACGAGCGTCAGTCGCCACCGATGCAACACTATCACCGCCGCTCAAATTTTGGTGCTGGGTTGACCTTCGCAGCGTGATCGATTTAAGAACCTCCCATGATTCCAACCATCGACACATCCCCCGTGTGGAAAGTGGGAGACGTGGGATGCCCACTTTTCACTCCATGTCTCCACTCATTTTTCCCCCTCTCTTTCTTGGATTCTCTACTATAAAAAGGGAGGGGGTGTGTCCAAGAAAGAATGCAAGAAAGAGTAAAAAACATCTATCTCGTTGGGATTTGATTTGTGAGGCCGAAGGACTTTCCGACCCATGATTGTTCTTCCGACGACAAACGCACGAAGAACAACGAAGGACGAGCGAGAACCACTGTAAGTGTTTACCGTTTTACAATTTCGTAGATTCGTTCTTTATCATGCATTAGAATCAACAATGGTATCAGAGCAGTAAGGTTCTAAGTAGCATGAAATTACTTCGCCGGAAAATCCCGACTTTGTGTTAGCGGATTTCTTTCGAGTCGGTAAACTAATTGTTAGTGTCGCGAACCGACGATCCCACTCGGCCATGTTGCACGCTAGCGATTAACCGCGTTCGTAGCGGTGAAAAAAATCATGGCGACCAATGTCTGCATCGCAATGGACGACCGAAAAGAAAGGCATGGGTAGCGGCAAAAAATCGAAATGAAACATAAGGTTGGACCAATTTAAATAATTAGGTTAGGTTAAAGCTTAATTAATTTATTAGGCTCTAATTAATTAAATTACATCAAGTTGGTTCATTTGAATTAGATTAGGTTGGACCAATAGGCTTGGGTCTAGTCTAAAGCATTATTGGTTTGACCAGATCTAATTGGTCCAATCAGACCTAATCCAGTTCAAATCCTTAGTTCGTTTAACCAAATCAGTCTGATACAAACCAGAACCGATTTATTTGGTTCGATCAAAAGATTTGACTTTGAATTAAATGAGCTAACGTTTAAACAAAAACAACTAAGATAAGTCATCCCTGTCCGATTAGATTAGTCCTAGTGAGGACAATGGACCCAGACTAAGAATTCAATTTCCTAATCGATCAACCCAATGTGTTAGTCAATAAAGCTCCTTAAATTAAGAAAATTTATTTTTCTTATTTGTTTATGACTCTATGGGTTTATGCATATATGTGATTGAATTGAACCAATTTTGTTACTGGTTTGTCGGTTTTGTACTGACATTGTGAATTTCAATTCCAGATGCTGAGGTTTATTACCACGATGACCCATCGTGATGAGCGACGCAATGAGCTATTGGAGCAAATTGAGGAGGTTGACTATAGTCCAATTCTTAGAATCCAAGGAAATATGGGTAAGCTGGATCGACTATTTTGGAAACTCGAGCAGGAAGACTTCCCAATCTTGGATGACTACAGAATCGGGGCATTGATTCGTTCATTGCCAAGAGCTGCTAGGGAAGTGGCACACCATATATGGGGACGCTATGAATGTCGTATCTCATATACCGAGTCGTGTAGAAAACTACTGTTGGTGCCCCGGTTGGTTTTGATGCGATCAACCAAGTTAGGTTAGGTCCTGTTGGTTTTAATCCCTCTTCTAAGTGTGCAGGAACTTAGGTACGGAGGAAGTCGAGCGTAAGACGCAGTGGACGAGAAGGATTGCGCGGGGAAGTGAGCCGACGGGCTCAGTACAATCCGAGGGACGCGGAAGCTGCGGAAGAGTACACCGGTGGAGCGAGAAGGACGTGCGCGGTGTCCGAGGAACGAGAAGCCGGGAGGAAGGACGCTCGAGGGGCGAAAGGCCGGAGTCGGGTTCGGGTGAGCCTAACTTCGGTTGGCCGGAAATCACCTAGAAGACGAAGAATCAAAAAGATAGTCCAAGCGCCCAAAAGAAATGAAAAAAATATTTGGTGCCAAAGAGGATCGAACCCAAGCCCTCTACCAAACAAACTAACCCACTTACCAATTGGGATGAAGGGCGATGGCAATTAATTGTTGGCGCTATTGCTACTTATAGTTTACAACATCGATATGGAGATTCCCACAACATACTCGAGTGAGATAAAGTTTTAATTAAAATAATTAAAACTTAAAGGATAATGTTACATTATCCTTTAATCAAATCCAATGGATGCAGTTTAATCCCATCCAAGATCAACCATCCAGATTACATCCATGGATCAACGGCCAAGAGAAAAGTGATCAACAATCAACAATCCAGATTCATTCTCTTAGGCTATAAATAGACTTAGAGGTTTGCTTTAGAATTCAATTCTTTCTGTAATTTCTTTAAGTCTAAGTGTGCTTCAGTTGTAAGGCTTCTCCGCCACAAGGAGATTTTTTGATTGAGCGTTAACCGTCTTGGAAGCAACGACCAAGTTGCAACCAAGTTTTTCTTAAAGACGAGTGCCCTCTTGTTTTATTTCTTAACCGTCTATTCACCCCCCTCTAGCCGGACCAACCCGATCCTTCAATTGGTATCAGAGCCAGGTTGCCGCAGAAGGACTAACCGCCAACTGCAGCAAATCTCAAGAAGATGGTTGGACCAGTGATATACCCGCCTAAGTTTGAGGGGGAGTTCACGGCATGGAAACGGAAGATGCAGGTATTTTTTGTTACTGATTATGAGTTATTAATTATTATGAAAAATGGCTATGCAGCTCCAAAAGATAATGAAGGAAAGATCAAGGATCCTGACTCCTGGAATAAGAAGGAGCAAGTAGACGCAGTTGCTAACGGAAAGGCAGAATTCCATCTGCTGATCGTCCTCCCAGAGCAAGATGTCAACCAGATCGGTAAGTACGAATCGGCGAAGGAACTTTGGGAAAAGTTTCTCGAACTGCACGAAGGCACCTCGGAGGCAAAGCTGGCGCGACGAGATGTTCTTCGAAACCGACTAACAAATCTCCGGATAGAAAATGGAGAATCTGTGGCGAGATTGCATGCTAAGGTAAAAGAACTAATTACAAGCCTCGAAAATCTCGGAGAAACGGTGACCAACCGCGATGCACAAAAGTATGCGCTAAACGCATTTCCGAGAACCCCGGAATGGACCTCGATAATCGACGCATATTATATTTCAAAAGATTTAGAGGTAAGTACGTTAGAACAGTTATTTTATATTCTAGAACTTCATGAATCTCGTTTTGTAGAAAAGAACAGAAAAGCAGACAACGTCGCACTGAACACAAGGAAGATCCAACTCGATGAAGAATCTTCAGCAGACGATGAAGAAACAGCACTAGCGGTAAGAAAGTTGTATAAATTCATTAATACTAATCGCTCTAAAAAGGTGCAGAGAAAGAAGAAACGTACAATCCGATGTTACAACTGCAACGAGGAGGGACACCTGAAAGATCAGTGCCCCAAACTCAAGAATCAGCCAAAGAAGAAAAAGGCACTGAAAGCTACCTGGGACGAGACTTCGTCAGACGAATCAGAAGCCGAAGAATTCGTTGGACTTGCACTGATGGCAAGTCACCAAGATGAAGATGAAGAAAGTACCTCGGAAGAAAGTAGCAACGAAGGGGAAATCCCTAACTTCGAAACTGACCCGGTAAGTGAGGTATGCTTACTTCCACCTGCTCGAATTTACTCTATACTAAAATCTATGCTAAAGTCGATGAATAAATTAGAAATAGCAAACTCTGAATTAAAAGAAAAATTAGTCACTCCATGCTCATCTGATCTATCTGACCAACTGAAAATAGAGAATGAAAATTTAAAAAATTTAGTAGAAAAATTAGAAAATGATATTGCATGTTTAAGAACTAAAAAGAATTTTTATCCTGAAAATCTGAATTGGTATGTTAAAAATCACAGGGGTCAACTTAGAAAAGTGACCAAGAACTATATTCCTCCTAGATTTTTAATTAACCCTGTAGATAGGAACTTATTTTGGGTTCCAAAGTCTATTTTAAGTTGATTATTTTTCTTTCTATTACATATGCGCTTATTATCTGACATTTTTTTATATTAGGAAATTTAGTTTGATTAATTGTTACTAAATAAAAATTGTATCTCTAACTTTTCCAAATGCATAATCTTGTTGTCTATATACGAAGAATTTTTTTTTTGGATTTTTTTAACACGTTTCGAATTTTCATGATTTTATGTTCAAAATTCGAATCTTAAATATTAAAAATAGAAAACAAAGTTATTTTCTCAAATCTGATTTTTCCATGATTTAGATATAATTAAAAGAATTTAATAAAATTTTTATTCGAATATTTGAAGCAATTTTGAATTTTTAAATATTTTTTCTTCAAAAATTCTATTCTGTTGGGTTTTAATTTATTTTTAGACTTGTTGATCGAATTTAAGATTAAAAATTTTTTTTTACAACCCCATATACCTATCATCGTTGTATACAAAATATTTCAGATTTGTTAATTGATATTTCAATTTTCTATAAATATTTTACTAAAATCAGATTTTTATTTAAAAAAAATCGATAGAAGGATATTTTGACCAGATCCAAATTTTTAGAATCTTTACATCAGATGTTGAGTCTGTCAAATGTTTTTTTTAAATTTTATAAGTCAATTTTAGAATTTTAAAAATTAAATTTCGAATTACTAAATCAAAAGGTGTTTGATATTAATACTTTTCCTTTCCCTAGTTTCTTTCCCTATTTTTGCTGTGATCAAAGGGGGAGAGTAGCCTGAAGTTCAGGGGGAGATGATAGTTTTGCATGTCAAAATTTTTTCCCATGCTTAACTGCTTAATTTAGTTTTACTAAATTCCTTATTTTTTGGTTTATCCCTAACTAAACTTGGGTTGATGCACATCAAAAAGGGGGAGATTGTTGGTGCCCCGGTTGGTTTTGATGCGATCAACCAAGTTAGGTTAGGTCCTGTTGGTTTTAATCCCTCTGCTAAGTGTGCAGGAACTTAGGTACGGAGGAAGTCGAGCGTAAGACGCAGTGGACGAGAAGGATTGCGCGGGGAAGTGAGCCGACGGGCTCAGTACAATCCGAGGGACGCGGAAGCTGCGGAAGAGTACACCGGTGGAGCGAGAAGGACGTGCGCGGTGTCCGAGGAACGAGAAGCTGGGAGGAAGGACGCTCGAGGGGCGAAAGGTCGGAGTCGGGTTCGGGTGAGCCTAACTTCGGTTGGCCGGAAATCACCCAGAAGACGAAGAATCAAAAAGATAGTCCAAGCGCCCAAAAGAAATGAAAAAGATATTTGGTGCCAAAGAGGATCGAACCCAAGCCCTCTACCAAACAAACTAACCCACTTACCAATTGGGATGAAGGGCGATGGCAATTAATTGTTGGCGCTATTGCTACTTATAGTTTACAACATCGATATGGAGATTCCCACAACATACTCGAGCGAGATAAAGTTTTAATTAAAATAATTAAAACTTAAAGGATAATGTTACATTATCCTTTAATCAAATCCAATGGATGCAGTTTAATCCCATCCAAGATCAACCATCCAGATTACATCCATGGATCAACGGCCAAGAGAAAAGTGATCAACAATCAACAATCCAGATTCATTCTCTTAGGCTATAAATAGACTTAGAGGTTTGCTTTAGAATTCAATTCTTTCTGTAATTTCTTTAAGTCTAAGTGTGCTTCAGTTGTAAGGCTTCTCCGCCACAAGGAGATTTTCTGATTGAGCGTTAACCGTCTTGGAAGCAACGACCAAGTTGCAACCAAGTTTTTCTTAAAGACGAGTGCCCTCTTGTTTTATTTCTTAACCGTCTATTCACCCCCCTCTAGCCGGACCAACCCGATCCTTCAACTACTCCACTAAAATTTTTCAGAAGAAGATCTGGAAGATTCCGAGGAGAGGATCCTGTAGAATTCGAAGAGGATCCAGCAGAGGATCCTGTAGAATTCGAAGATCCTCTTTGAATTCGAAGAGGATCCAATAGAGGATCCAGTAGAATTCGAGAAAGATCATGAGGAATTCGAGTTGGATCCAATTGAAGAAATTGAGGAAGATCTAGAAGAAGATCCTATAGAATCTGTGGAAGATCCTGAAGTTGACTTACTTCAGATCAAGTCTGGGATGAAAGGGATGAAGTTTACCACTGCGCTAGTGTTTGTCTTAGTGGGAGTGGTGCTGGCTTATCTATTTTATTAGTGTCTTGTCTTTGTTACTGTTGTTATGTACAAACAGTATTTGTTCATTTAGTTTTTTAAGAGTCATATAGTGGTTACTGTCGTTTTGTACGAACAATTTTTCGGAAAGTTCTGTTATGTGTTAACAAACTTGGTAATGATTAATTCATTTCATTTGAATGATAAGTTCATTTATGATTAGTTCATATGATGGGATGTATGTAAAATAACTAATAAATGTTTATTACATTTGATATACGGAGGATGAGTGGGAACGTAGTTACCACTTGATTTTGTAAACCAATTCTAATTTACAATGAGTTAGTTATTAATTACATGCATATGTGTTACACTGAATAACTAAATAATGCGTTTATTTATGTTAGATCATGGCAACAAATAATATAATAGCTGAACTCAACAAAGGAGAAAAATTAAATGAGGACAACTACAAAATATGACACCTTAAGATACAGTATGTACTTGAGGAACAAGAAGTTCTAGAAGCTGTAAATCAATTTATGATAGAACCTACAGATGGTTCTACAGCCCAACATAGACGTGATCTTGATGCCTATAAGGCATGGAAGAAAAAGGACTCCACTGCCAAGGGTATTTTGATTAGTTCAATGGTAGATGACCTGGTATATGAGTATGAGCCATTACCATTGGCTCATGCTGTCTGGGTTGCCCTAAGAGATAAATACAGTGGAGTTAGTTTAAGCAAGCTTTGTCAGCTGACAATCAAGTTTGACAGCTATTAGAAACGCCTGAATGTCTCCATGACCCAACATCTAAGGGAAATGGGGAATATGATTCGAGAGCTAAAAACTGTTGGTCATGAGTTGACTGAGGAACAACAGGTTCAAGCAGTTATCCGTTCCCTTCCTGATTCTTGGGAATCGATGAAACAGAACCTCACACATAGTGAAAGTATTAAGACTTTCATTGATGTCTCACGCAACGAACCATGTAGCTGGTGATCGAGCTACATACGTAGAGTACCGTCGAGTACCAGCTAGCAATAAGTGGATATATGTGGGAAACAATGCAAGAATTAAAGTCAAAGGAATTGACACTTGCAAACTCAACCTTCGTAGTGGGCGTATCTTGTTTCTACATGATATCCTATATGCTCATGAGATTCGACAGAATCTAGTTTCTGTAACTAGTCTTCTTGATTTAGGCTATTGTATAAATTTTTTCAGTCGTTGCGTGGAACTTCATATTAATTCCGTGTTAATTGGATGTGGTTATGTAATAAATGGTTTCATGGTTCTTGATGTAGAACAAGATATTAATTATGGAATTAATAGTTGCTTTTTAAACATTGCTCTTACTAGTGATGCTAATATTAATGAGGAAGTTTGGTATACTAGACTAGGACATATCGGACAAGATGAATCGATTAGCTAAGGAGGGTCCATTGGGCACTCAATCTAAGATTAACCTGTCCATATATGAGCATTGTCTTGCTGGGAAAGCAATAAGGAAACCATTTGGTAAGACTATTAGAGCTGATTCACCATTGCAATTAATTCATTCGGATGTATGTGGTCCAATGAATGTGAAGGCTAGACATGGAGGTTCCTATTTCGTTACATTTATTGATGACTTCACACGTTTCGGTCATGTGTATTTGATTTCTCATAAATATGAAGTATTAGATTACTTCAAATGTTATCTGAACAAAGTTGAGAATCAATTGGATCATAAGGTTAAAACCTTACACACTGAACGTGAAGGTGAATATTTGTCTGATCAGTTTAAGACAATATGTAACGAGAAAGGGATTATTAGACAGCTAACAATCCCTGGAACTCCATAGCAAAATGGGGTTATTGATAGAAGAAATAAAACTCTTCTAAATATGGTTAGGTCTATGATAGCTCAAGCTAATCCTATTGGGGAGCTGCATTATTAATTGCTACCTATATACTTAATCGTGTGCCTTCTAAGTCTATACCATCTACACCATATGAACGTTGGACAGGCAGAAAACCAGATTTGAGTAATCTGAGACCTTGGGGGTCAGCTGCCTACGTTCATGATAAGACTCACAAATATAGAAAACTAGGACCAAGGGGTAAAAAGTGTATCTTTGTAAGATATTCTGATACTTCTAAGGGTTATGTTTTTATTGGTGAGCAACAAGATGAAACCATCTCTGAAATAGAGTCAAAAGATGCGATTTTTCTCGAAACTGAGTTCCCAACAAGATGTGAAGTTGATAAATCGATTCCTCTATTTGCTATAGAGGAGGAGGATATTGTTCCTTTATCAACGAATCATGAATCACAGGAGAAACCTGAATCTAGTCTTCCTAGTGGGAATGATTTGCCAATGAATGAATCAGTTTCAGTTTCTCAATAGTCAGACTGCGGTGGAGTAATCGCAAGATTATTCCTAAAAGAAGGTTTGACATTGAGAATGAGGCATTAATGATTCTCCCTATTGACGATGAGGAACCTTGAACGGTTGAGGAAGCATTGAGATGCTCAGTTAGAGAAAAATGGAGAATTGCAATGGATGAAGAAATATAGTCTATGAGAAAGAATCATATTTGGGATTTAGTCGATCTTCCTCCAGGCCGAAGGGCTATTAGGAATAAGTGGATTCTCAAGATCAAGAGGAAGGCAGATGGATCGATTAATAGATACAAAGCTCGTCTGGTTGCAAAAGGATATACCCAAATGGAGGGTATTGATTTTGAAGAGACATTTTCTCCTGTTGTGAAGTTTGTGTCAATACGTGTCATTTTAGCTATAGTAGCACATTATGACTTGGAATTACATCAGATGGATGTAAAAACGGCTTTCCTTAATGGTAATCTTGATGAGGAAATTTATATGGCACATCCAGAAGGTTCTATTGCTGATGGCCAAGAGGATAAAGTATGTAGACTTAAAAAGTCTATATATGGGCTAAAGCAAGCGTCGAGACAATGGAACATAAGATTTAATGAAGTCATTTTATCTTATGGTTTTGAAATGATCAATGAGGATCATTGTGTATACCTTAAGGAGGATAAAGGAAAGATTGTCATATTATCTTTATATGTTGATGATATGCTAATAGCTGGAAATGACATACAGTTTGTGATAGAAATCAAATCGTGGCTTTCATCACAATTTGACATAATAGATATGGGAGAAGCCGAGTACATCTTAGGGGTAAAGATCATAGAGATTGAACAAAAAGACTTTTGGGTTTGTCTTGTAACGACCCGGAAAATTTTCTTAATATTTTCTTTGAAATATTAAGCATGTCTAGATAATTTTCCGAAGGGCCTAGAAATATTAGTACGAACCTTAGCCTAAAACCCATGGTTTTCTCATTTAAATTGAGAAACTAAGTACTAAGGGGCCTTATAGGGGCTTTCTAGTGCCATTATTATGGGTGGTTTTTAGGTAGAATTTAATATAAAAATAGATGGATTTTAATGAAAAATATTAACATAATTATGGGGGAATTTTTAATGAATTTTCGAAAATAATAGGAAATAAATTAAAAAAAATAAAATAGAAAATTAGTGCATGCACCAAGGATTGAACCTTGGACCTCTTGTACAACCAAGCATGCACTAACCAATTCACCTAGCAAGGGAGTGCTATGAGGGAATGAAGTGGATCATAGTTAAGGTTTGGGAAAGATGAAGAGTCACCAAGAGAAGAGACATCATGACTCTTCATTTACCCATTTTAAAGTGGTATAAAGGTGGCAAGGAAGTTACAACTTCCCTTCTCCTCTTCATTTTCTTCTTCCTCCCCTTCTAGCCGAAACTTCAAGCCCTCTTCTCCCTTGGAAAAAAATTCACATAAGCCCCATCTTGAAGATCTAAGGCCCCCCTACAAGGATACAAGGACTAAGGAGAGTTTAGAGACAAGGAGGTTCTCTTGTTATCTTTTATTCGAAGTTTGTAAGCAAGATCAAGAAAGGTAAATCTCTCTCACCTGTGGTATGATAGCTTTCAAAGTTATATGTCATGATCTAAGTCTTATTGGCATGATATGTTGGAAAAAAATCCATGAAAAGGGCTAATGAAGGTTTCGGCCAAGGCATATTTTGGGCTAGAAATCATGTTAAAGACTTGATTTATATTTGCAAATGGTTATCTATGATAGGTGAAGTATAAAAGCATGATGTTTGAAGTTTTAGGGCACCCTAAGAACCCCTTAGGGTTTCAGCCACTTTCAAGATTAGACCTAGGTTTAATCTTCAATTCTCTAAGCATGCTTAGTATGTCTTGCTATGATATAGTATGGATGAAAGTAGTGATTTGTATAAATTTTCTATGGGTTTGTTACCCTTATAGGTTTCGGCCAAGTCATGTACTAGGGCTAAGGCTTAGTGTTAAGTCCAATCAAGGGTTAAATTGGTCTTCCATGGTATGATATGCAAGGTATAGGATGTTAATCTTAACCTAGGAAAATTTTCTATGAATTTAGATCTCCTTCAAGTTTCGGCCAAGACCCCAAACTTAGGGTTTGGTTTGGGTTCGGGTCTCAAGAATGCATGTTATAAGTTACAATGATGCTAGTACATTTTTAAGCATGATGTAAGGGCCTTTATGTGACTAAAATCCTAGTTTATGTGTTATATAACATGACTTTGTATGGTTGATGTTAGGTTATGTTTTAATCATGAATATTTAGATCATATGCCATGAATGCATGTAATTGATGTAGAAGTAGGTTATGATAAATATAATGATGCATGAATATTGATAAATGCTTATAATGGATTTATGATTCATGAAGATATATACATGTTTTATGATGAATGCTATGAACCCTAGTAGTAGGTGTTAGGTTTATATGTAGCTTATCATCCATGTCTTATGATGAATACTAGGATTATGCATGCTAGATGAAATGTATCATGTATGAGGTGTATGTTTATTATGTATCATGATCATGCAAGCTTGATGAACCCGGATAAGGTTATGACTAGAACCATGATTATGCATGTATGTCCTATTATGTGAATAAAGAATGATAAGTATGAATGAAGGTGATGGTTATGCCTTAAGTATGAATGATAAGTATGAATGATGAAGGCATGACGATGATATGAAATATGTATGAATGATAAGTATGAATGACAAGTATGAATGATGAAGCATACATGTTTATTTTTATGTATGAGGCTTGTATCGGACCGAAGTAAGGGTCCAAGGGATGGGCACCTTAAGAACGCCCCGGTTCTGGACTACCGAAGCTGTCCACGGTTCTGGCACTACCGAAGCTGTGCAACAGGGATGGGCACCTTAAGAACGCCCCGGTTCTAGGACTACCGACTATGCTGTCCTTACCCTAGTAGGTTGAGGCTAGCTACCTCATATTTACTTAGGGATGCGCGCTTATGATATATGTATGTGGTACAAGCCGGGGACCCCAATGATGTTATGTTTATGTTAAAACATTTAAAAGTATGATTTCAAAACTAAGCATCTTTATGTAGTAAATGCATTAGATTCATTCATACATCCATGTTATGCATCGCGCCAAGGTAAGTATATTTTATGCTTGTGTTTATGCTCATATTTCATGTCATGTATAAGTATGCCTTATGTTCATGTATGCTAAGAATTATGTTATGATAAGTATGCCTTATGTTCATGTATGTTAGGAATTATGCCAAGTATAAGTATGTTTCCTGACATGTATGTATGTTTTATGCTCATGTATGTTAAGATTTATGCCATGTTAAGTAGGTTGTAGATTTATGGTGATGTTAGGAATCATGCTATGTTAGTCGTTCATATGCTTATGACTTATGCCATGACTATGCTTATGTTTATGTTCAAAGTTACGCTATGTCAGATACTTGATATGTTTATGTTAAGTGACGTATGGTTTTAGTGAGTAGGAAAGGGTTTTACTAAGCCTATGTGCTTATAGTTTTATTTTCCTCGTACCGCAGATCAAGCAAGAGGCTATTAAGGGAAGCCGCAGGAGAGGCAGAAGCATGTGTGTGTGTAGCAGTGACTTGGCAAAAGATTCTTATATTCTCACATAATGCATGTCTTGGGTGTAACAATGTTTTCTTAAATTTTATGCTACGTTTTATGGTTATGATTAATGGGTGACTTAAGACTTATGATGCTACGTTTATGGATAAGTACATACTGCTTATGATGATTATGAATAAGTCATGGAATGGTTAAGTTATGATATGATGCCATGTATAAATGTTCCATGTGTTTAGTTGCATGATTAAAAGCATGTTTAGAAAAAAATGTTTCCGCTGCATTAAGATGTTGTTTTTTTTTATGCACATGTATGTTTAGCGTAACGACGCCTATCTCGCCACACCACGAGGTGTGGGAGAAAGGCGGGTGTTACATGTCTTAAGAGGCTTATATTACTAAGATGTTACAACACTTCAATATGTCAAACTGCAACATTGAACAAACTCCTATAGTGAGAGGCATTGTTCTGAGCAAAAGTATGTATCCCAAGACTCCTAATGAAATCGCCGATATGAAAAAAAAACCATATGCCAGTGTCATTAGTAGCTTAATGTACACTATATTATATACACGTCCAGATATCAGCTATGCAGTTGGCTTGGTTAGCCGTTTCCAATCAAACCCAGGATTGAGACACTGGAAGGCGGTGAAGAGAATATTCAGATATCTCAAAGGGACTACAGATTGTCTCTGCTTCCAAGGGTCAAAGTTGAGCCTGAAGGGCTATATAGATGCAGATTGGGTAGGAGACCTTGATGACAGAAAATTCACATCGGGTTTTGCTTTCTTGCTGAATGGTGGCGCCATCTCATGGAATAGCAAGAAATAGGCTTGTGTAGCATAGTCGACAATGGAAGCCAAATATGTGGCTTGTGTAGTGGTAGTACAAGAAGCTGTCTGGTTAAGAAGGTTCCTGAAGCATTTGATGATTGCTGAGGATAGTGGGAGTCCCGTTACATTTATTGTGACAATCAAGCTGCGATAGCTTTTTCCAAGGATCCCAAATATATGAAAATGCCACATATATATATATATATATATATATATATATATATATTGGTGTTACATTTCGGATAAAGTCTCGATAAGCATGTTGGCAGGTTGAGATTGGTCCGCTCACATGGACAATCATCTCTGTTTGTTGAGTATAAATAGAGGTAAGACCATTACTTATGGGGCAGCTTATGTAGCTGTGTATAGAGACATACTTATAAGTTGGGGTCGCCTTGATTTTTGTATCAAGATGAGATCATTTATGTAATGATCGGAGTAAATGAACCCACCATTTACTGAATCTTCTTAAAGCCAGATAGGAATTCATAAGTTGAATTCAGGATTAGACATTAGGTATGTCAAGATTAAATCTGTACGATGTTAATTTTGAGAAAACATGCACTTTTTTTGTTAAAAGAGAAAAACATCGTAGCATGTGATTCATATCACATGTGTTATAGCGACAATAAGGGTAGTAGGAGAATGGATCCCTGCTTCTCTACTATGTGAGACCCTTAAGATTATAAGTTAATCTCATATTTACCCTATATGACTATTTAGCTGTCTGCTTGAAATTTTAATTAGTGTCTGCTACCTTAGCATGTATCCTATTGGCTATGGATGATTCGGTCTATGGAGCATAACTAGGAAATCAACTGATTAGAATGAATAGATTCAAGCTAAATAGGAAGACTAAGAGAGATTTACATCATTGACACTTATTCACTGGTCGACCAATTACATTTTTTGTTGAGTACTTAAAATGTGATTGTGAATAATTGTATTGAATGGAAATACTGAACATGATCTTGACTTAATGGTCATTATGAGGGATTAGAGATGTTTATATTGATGTAAATGATTTAGTCTGGGGTAAAAGCAAGTGATTGATGTCTCTGATTCATGTGATAGAGCGACTAAGTAAAGTGTAACAACTTACTTGGTATTGATCGCTCAGGAAGTAGCTATGTTAAGTGTCACAACTTTCTTAGCAATGATTGCTTAGTATGCTTGCTGTCGCACGAATCATTTTCCCTAAAGTATGAATTGGATGTTCTATTAGTCTATGTGACTATATGGTCTTTGTGACTATCTGGTTTTTGTAACCTAGTTATGATATGGTCTTTGTGATCTGATTCTTATTTAGTCTCGGTGACTTGACTTGGACGAGTGGGAGATGTGGGAAGTGGGAGACGTGGGGTGCCCACTTCTCACCCCACGTCTCCACTCCTTTTCCCCCTCCCCTTCTTGGATCCTCTACTATAATAGGGGAGGGGGTGCATCCAAGAAAGAACGCAAGAAAGAGTGAAGAACATCCATCTCGGGGGGATTTGATTTGTGGAGGCCAAAGGACTTTCCGACCCGTGATCGTTCTTCCGACGATAAGCGCGCGAAGAACAACGAAGGACGAGCGAGAACCATTGTAAGTGTTTACCATTTTACAATTTCTTAGATTCGTTCTTTATCATGTATTAGAATCAACACCCCGCATCCTCAGTAAGCCAGCAGCTTCTTCCTCAGCTTCCAACCGGCAGCTTCATCCCATCAGCCGTTCCCCATCCATTCCATCCGGCAGCAACAAATTTCGGACATCCGCCTTCGGCAATTCTGTGCATCAGGAATTCCATGGGGAGGTCTGACCCAACAGCTCACAATTCAGGGGAGGCTCAATCCTACGGTTCAGCAGGTGATGGTTGTGCAACCCATTCCACACCCAGGAATTATCCATCATCAACGGTTTGATCCTTAACTACGACGTATTTTATAAATTTTTTTTTTAAAATAGGACGTGAACCTTTGGATGTTGGACTTCTGGACCGCCCGCCACGAGCACTTCCCGATTTACTCTTATGACCAGTGAAAAATTTCCGTGGAGCCGGATCAGTCGTCCAAGATTGGAAAAACCTCGTTAATCATTATTTTTTTGAGAGCAACACCTATCTCGTACACACCACCTTAGTTATTCTTGCCAACCGTGACATTCAAACAGAGCTATGAGGATCCTTCTTGATCCTGACCATGAGTGGTGAAGGATGATGAAGCAAGGGTGTTGACTTGCATTAGATCGGCGTTACCATCGTTGAATCTTGAAAAAAGAAATACTCAAGAAAAGAGCCTTAAGAGTAAGTCCAAGGGTGTTTCTAGCACATGCACTCCGACGTTCAAGGCATGCTAGAAAAAGGTGATTCGCTCGCTCCCGGCACCCCGCCAATCCGTCCCAGGATTAACACTGAGGAGGTAAATCATGGGGACTACTAGCCCGGATGCTATGACTAGTGCGTGGGGAGGGCGGGCACATTGGCTTTGCCAAGTTTTGACCCCCAGACCTCATGCTAGCAACACCCACGCACTAACGATCAGTCCATCCCGTGGGGACACTCCAACGTTCAAGTCAGTGATTACAAGAGGTGGAGAATTAAAACGTAATGGAATAGAATTTTTGAAAAAACATACCTGCACAGCGAAGGAGGGACCCCTTTATATAGGTGACACCTTTTGATAACCCTCCACCGTTTAGGTGTTATGTCAGCTAAAAGATGACTATCCAATTAATAGATTTCCTTTTAAAAAGTCTAATAAAAGTAGATAGGTCAATGGTCTACTGAGCAAATCAATGATTGTAGTCTGATAAAAGCAGATAGACCAATAGCCACCTTAGCAAGTCAGTAATTATGATGGAAGGATAAAGTTTATCTGTGTCTTATCAAGCATTGACCTAGATTTGTGTGTAATTAGCCTGATGGGCTTGTTTGTATGCACACGTGGAGGCCCAATAAGGGAACCTGATATGTTAGACCCAATTTATGGAACCAGATATTAGGACCGAAAGGAATTTAGATATCTCCACAATGGTATGATATTGTCCACTTTGGGCCTAAGCCCTCATGGCTATCTTCTTGGGCTCTCCCAAAAGGCCTCATACTAATGGAGATATCTTTTTCCTTATAAGTCTATGCTCTTTTCCATGTGTTTTCGATGTGGGACTATGTTTGCAACCTTGCAACCCCAACAATCCTCCCCTCAAACAAAGGACCACAAGCCTTCCCCTCAAGCGGAAACCCTTTTCGTTTAATGTCTGATCCTCAACCCACCAGGACATTCTGCCCCTCGGTCCACTCGACCTACTAGGACTTCACCGCCTAGCCTCAACTAGGACTTCTCTGCCTGGTGTCTAGTCCTCTTGATCATGACACAGTGTTGACATCGATTTTAGTTTAGGTTGATGAGATGATTGGGATTAAGTCCCGGTCGTGGATTAGGCATACCTAGTGGAACTAGGTTTGATGAAATCCTAACCTGGAGGGTTAGGTGTGGGAAAATCCTAGCTTGGAGGGCTAGGTGTGAAAAGTCCTAACCTGGAGGGTTAGGTGTGGAAAAATCCTAGCTTGGAGGGCTAGGTGTGAAAAGTCCTAACCTGGAGGGTTAGGTGTGGAAAAATCCTAGCTTGGAGGGCTAGGTGTGAAAAGTCCTAACCTGGAGGGTTAGGTGTGAAAAAATCCTAGCTTGGAGGGATAGGTGTGGAAAAGTCCTAACCTGGAGGGTTATGTGTGAAAAGTCCTGGCTTGGAGGGTCAGGTCCTAGCCTGGAGGGCTAGGTTGATGAAACCCTAGCTTAGAGGGCCAGGTCCTAGCCTGGAGGGCTAGGTTGATGAAATCCCGGCTTGGAGGGCCAGGTCCTAGCTTGGAGGGCTAGGTTGGATGAAATCCTGGCTTGGAGGGCCAGGTCCTAGCTTGGAGGGCTAGGTTGAAGTCTCGGTGAGTGAGACTGGGCATGGAGTCTTGGTCCGGGGTACTGAGCATGAGTCAGGGGAGGCTGGGAGCCAGTTCTCTTGACTTAGAGTGGGTTTGGCCTAGCCTGGATCGATCTGTTGACCGATCAGGGAAGTTGGCACGAAGTTCCCTTGTGGATCGGTCTGTTGACCGATCCAGCTATGACTGATCGGTCTGGTGACTGATCAGGAAGTATTCAGTGAGTTTGGGAACTTACTGCTCAGCTCCTAATCGGTCTGGTGACCGATCAGGGAGCATAGAGTTCACTCACTACTCAGCTCCTGATCGGTCTGGTGACCGATCAGGGAGCTTAGAGTTCACCTCCTGCTCAGCTCCTAATCGGTCTGGTGACCGATCAGGGAGCATATAGTGGGTTTTGGGAACCTTACTGCTTGGCTCCTGTTCGGTCCAATGACCGATCAGGGATACTGTTCAGATCGTTCTGGTGAACGATCAAGTGTCGCGAGTTCCTCACTATGATCGATCAGGATAGAGCCTGATCGGTCATAGGCATGCCCTGATCGGTCTGGTGACCGATCAGGAGGTTTGGATTGCGAAGCTGGGAAATCACCATGCATAGGGGTGGATCGGTCTGGTGACCGATCCACGACTTGGGATCGGTCTAGTGATCGGATCCTGAAGAAGTCGCGATTTCTGATTACGCGTTGGGGACTGATCAGGATGGAGCCTGATCAGTCTGAACCCACCCTGATCGGTCTGGTGACTGATCAAGAGGCTCTCTGATCGGTCTAGTGACCGATCACTTTAATACAAACACACTGTCAGGCGCTCTGATCACGTCTGAACACATCTGATTTCTCTGCTCTTAATCTCTGATACTTGATTCTTTACTTGATTTGTTGTGCTAATGTTCTGATCAAGTGTGCAGGTGATAGGAATGGGTTCAAACACTCAAGGAGAGTTAATTGGAGTCTTTCCTCGGAGCAGGTTTGTCCATTTTCCATCTCAGGTTGCAACGGATGTTGACACTGCTGGAGCTGCTGACTGGGGTTGTCTGAGGGAAGCTCAGGGAGTCCAGGAGAGCTCAGTGGTAGCTGGCTGTTGCAGGTGAGCAGCTGGAGGCTGCAGTGAGGTAGTGACCTGGCGATCAGTGAGCTGAGACTTAAGCGCTTGGTGGCGAACAAGTCTCAAAAACGAAGTTCTCCACATTGTGCTCTTGTGACAACTCTGTTCCATCATCTTGAGCAAGCAACTGTGATCCTTGAAGCAACCTTCTATTACTTGAGCACTTGGAAGAGAAACAAGAAGCTTGGGAGTCCATCAGCGAGAAGACACGAAGAAGGGAGTTCTTGCGTGAGATCTGCGTTGAGTAGAACTCGGTAGAAGTTTGCTTGTGTTCTTGTGGTTCTAAGTGCTATGTAAGATTCTTCTTATGTTTCCTATACTTTACACTTGATCCATCTTGAAACGCTATGGAGAGGTTACTCCACCGAGAAGGAGGTTGCATTTTATCCAGATTTTCCGGGGCTTGATCTGTCGATGATCAATGGATTGCCCACCTTACGGGCACGCCAAGGAGTAGGGGCAAGTTATCCCCGAACCTTGTAAATCCTCTTTGTTTGCGTTTTGTGTTCGTGCTTAGTTTAGGTTTTAGTTTCTGCAACTCTGTTTTTGCTTCCGCTGTGCTACTAACCCAACTGCAGAGAAACCTAAAATTAAATGAAGTGGGTGTCTGGCTATATTCACCCCCCCTCTCTAGCCATCCATGTTCCAACAAGTGGTATCAGAGCTTGGGGCTCTGTTCAAGCGGATTAACAACCGAGAGCTATCAACAATGGCTTTGAGAGAAGGTTTTTCCACCACTCGACCTCCCTTCTTCGATGGAGCAGATTTTCAATATTGGAGATCGAAGATGGAGTACTATCTAATGATGGACATCAACACATGGTTCGCTGTGAAGGAGGTTTTTTCCCCTCCAAAGGATGATGAAGGAAAAGAATTGGAATCTTGGCGTTGGTCGGCTGAGCAAACTCGGAAGAGTGAAGCCGATGCCAAGGCGGTGGTGACCTTACAATATGGCATGAACCAAGACCAACTCATCAAGGTTGGTCCCTTTACAAGTGCAAAAGATTTGTGGAATAAACTTATTGAACTCCATGAGGGAACTCGAGATTCAAGAATCGCCAAGAGGGACTTGTTCCTCAACCAACTACAAAACCTCTCCATGAAGGAGAGTGAGACCGTGAGTGAACTCCATAGCCGGTTCAAGGAAGTCCTCAACGGTCTCCATTCCATTGATGAAATGGTCGAGAACCGCGACCTTGTAAGGTATGTGCTTAATGCTTTTCCAAGGAATGCTTTGTGGTCATCCATGGTGGATGCCTACAAAGTATCTAAGGATTTATCAATTGTAAAACTAGATGATTTATTCTGTGAAATGGAGCTACATGAGATGGCTAACAAAGGCCCCAAGGAGAAGGGGATTGCCTTAGTTGCAGGAGAAAAGATTAAGAAGAAGAAGGAGAAGAAGAAAGAGAAGGAAGTCTCTTCATCTTCATCCTCATCCGAATCCGAGTCCAAGGAAGATGGCAGCGGGTCTTCTTCCTCCTAGATGGCAAATTTTGTTAGAAGGATGATGAGGAAGAGCCGGCGCTTCAAGGGTAAAGGTAACCCTAGTGAAGTTAAGGTTGATAAATCTAACATTACTTGTTATGAGTGTAGCAAGAAAGGGCACTTCAAGAGTGAATGCCTAAAGCTAAAGAAAAAGGAGGAGAAATCCAAGAAGAAGGAGGATAAATCCAAGAAGAAGAAGAAGGCCTTGAAGGCCACATGGGATGAATTCTCCTCTAGTTCATCCGATGAGGAGAAAGATGAGATGAGTTCACGCCATGTAGCACTCATGGCATTGGAAGATCAAGAGAGCAATGATGAATCGAGTGACTCATCAAACGAAGATGATGAAGAGGTAATTACTCCCGAACTCGATAAATGCTATAGAACAATTGCATGCTTAACCGATTTGTTGAAAAAGTCAAAAAATAAGGTTAAGTCATTGAAATTAGAAGTTGAACAATTAACATCCTCTAGGGATGAGGATGTTGATGATTTACATATAAAAATGCTAGAGGATGAAAACAAATCTTTGAAGAGTGAAGTTGAGAGACTCAAGAGTGTTCTTGAGAAATTCTCAACTAGCTCAAAGACTTTAGACATGATCCTAAATACCTAAAGGGCAGTCTACAATAGGGCCGGTATTGGTTACCAACCCAAAGAACCATCATTTGTGTCCTTAATGTCTAGGACTGATGTAAGACAATCTAAGACACCTAGGGTTCAAAGAAAAGAAGTCAAGGCATGGGTGCCTAAGTCTTGCTTAGTAGGTGCTTTAGGTCCCAAGATTTGGGTACCTAAAACTTCTATTTTTCGAATTGTGTAGGTTGTGATTGAGGGGGAGCATCTATCAACTTAGTTCATTGATAGTGGGTGCTCCAAACACATGACCGGTGATAGATCCTTATTCACCACCTTTCAAAGAAAAAGTAGAGGTAATGTTTCTTTTGGTAACAATGGTAGTCTTAAGGTTATAGGAATAGGAGACATTCATATATCCGAATGTCTTAGGATTAAGAATGTCCTTCTAGTCAAGGGGATGACATTTAATCTCCTAAGTGTCAGTCAATTGTATGATACGGGTTACACAATTGATTCCAATCAAGTCAATGTCTAGTTAGACAACATGACAACGTTGACACGGTACTAGTAGGAACAATAGTAGATAACATTTACCAAGTTTCCTTTAAAAGTGCTACTAATGCTTTTGCTAAGTGTCTCATATCAAGAGAAGATAAGTCCACCCTTTGGCACCAGAGACTAGCACACGTGAACATGAAGAATATCCGGAAGTTAGCCAATAAGGGATTAGTTCGTGGCTTACCAAGCATCAAGTATGAAAAGGACAAACTTTGTGATGCATGTCAAATGGGTAAGCAAACAAAATCTGCACATAAAGGTAAAAGCACTGTAAGTACTTCTACCGCTTTGGATTTACTTCATATGAACTTGTTTGATTGTAGTATAATCATATCCTTGAATGGTAGTAGATATTGTTTTGTTATCATTGATGATTTTACTAAATATACATGGACCTATTTTCTAAAGTATAAGGACCAAACCTTAGATATTTTCATTTCTTTTTTAGAAGAGTTGAAAATGAGAAATCATCGACAATTAAAACAATTAGGAGTGATCATGGAGGTGAATTCCAAAATCAAAGATTTTTAGAGTTTTATCAAGATAGAGGGTACAAACATGAGTTCTCTACTCCTAGAACACCACAACAAAATGGTGTTGTAGAGAGGAAGAACCGAGTTTTACAAGAGGCTGCACGAAGCATGCTCAATGAGTACTTATTACCAGGGTACTTATGGGCTGAAGCTGTAAACACAGCTTGCTACGTGCAAAACCGAGTCCTCATCCATAGATTCTTAGGAAAGACTCCTCATGAACTTTGGTTTGGAAAACCACCTACAGTTAAACATCTTAGGGTGTTTGGGTGTAAGGTGTTTATCCTAAACACCAAGGATCACCTTGGAAAGTTCATGGCAAAGGCTGATGAAGGGATACTGGTCGGGTACTCCCTCGTTAGCAAAGCTTACAGAGTCTACAACAAGAAGTCTAGATTGGTTGAAGAATCCTCTGATGTTGTCTTTGAAGAAATTCCAAAAGCAAATGATGAATCAGAAGATGTTGAAGGAGCTCAATTTGAACTCAGGCAACTAGGTTTGGATGAAAGTCCAAATGTTATAGATGGTGGTGATGAGTCTGATGACGGTGAGCCTAGACAACTCATAGATCAGCCGGATCCTGAGGCTGAGCTTGTGTCTAGTGACACCATTCAAGAAGCACCACCTACACCAAGGACAACTAGGTTAGCCTCTAGTCATCCCCAAGACCAAATTGTTGGAGACATCCATCATGGGGTTAGGACTAGATCATTCTTTAGGAATGAGGCTAATGAAGTTGCCCTAATTTCTGAAATTGAACCTAGAAAAATTGACGAAGCATTAAATGATCCCGATTGGATCATTGCCATGCAAGATGAACTAGGTCAATTCGAAAGAAGTCAAGTTTGGGATTTAATCCCTAGACCGAAGAAGAGCACCATTATTGGAACCAAATGGGTCTTTAAAAATAAATTGAACCATAAGGGAGAAATCATAAGAAACAAGGCACGCTTAGTAGCCAAGGGCTACAGTCAAGTTGAAGGCCTGAATTATGATGAGACCTATACTCCAGTGGCACGATTGGAATCCATCCGATTGATGCTTGCATTTGTAGCGCATCGTGGTTTCAAACTTTATCAAATGAATGTCAAATCAGCCTTTCTAAATGGTTTAATAAGAGAAGAGGTCTATGTCGAACAACCTCCGGGGTTTGAGAGTACCGAATTACCAAACCACGTGTTCAGTTCAAGCTCAAGAAGGTGCTCTACGGCCTTAAACAAGCACCCCGAGCTTGGTATGAGTGGTTGTTGACGTTTTTAATTGAAAAAGGCTTTGTTAGAGGCCAAATAGACCCTACACTATTTCTACGGAGAGATAGTGATGATATATTTGTGGCCCAAATATATGTCGATGACATAATTTGTGGCTCAAACAACAAGGGATATTTAAATGAGTTCGTTGGACACATGGAGAGTGAATTTGAGATGAGTCTAGTGGGAGAGTTGACATTCTTCGTCGGACTTGAAATCAAACACACATTTAGACAATGATGGGATTCATGTGCACAATCGAAGTACACTCAAGAGATGCTCCGAAAATTTAACATGAGTGATTCTAAAGAGGTAACCACTCCCATGGCTACAAACACACGTTTAGACAATGATGAGAGTGGTAAACTTGTTGACCTAACTCAATATCAGAGCATGATAGGTAGTCTGCTATACCTCACAACTAGTCGACCCGATATACTATTTGTTGTGGGTATGTGCGCTAGGTATCAAGTTTGTGCCAAGGAATCTCATTTAATTGCTGTCAAGAGAATTCTGAGATATCTTAAAGGCACAATTGGAGTTGGACTTTGGTACCCCCGTACCGAATCATTTGACCTAATTGGCTATACGATTTCGACTATGCGTGATGCAAGTTGGATCGGAAAAGCACAAGTGGGGGTTGCCAATTTTTAGGATCATCATAGTTAGTTGGTCAAGTCGGAAGCAACATTGTGTTGCTCTCTCCACGACCGAGGCAGAATATATCGTCATGGGAGAGAGTGTATCACAATTGTTGTGGATGATTCATACTCTAGAGGACTACGGATTAAGCTACAAGGGTGTGCAAGTGTTGTGTGACAACATTAGCACAATTAACCTAACAAAGAATCCAGTCCATCATTCTAGGATAAAGCATATTGAAGTGCGTTACCACTTCCCGAGAAAATCCTAGCTTGGAGGGCTAGGTGTGAAAAGTCCTAACCTGGAGGGTTAGGTGTGGAAAAATCCTAGCTTGGAGGGCTAGGTGTGGAAAAGTCCTAACCTGGAGGGTTAGGTGAGAAAATTCCTAGCTTGGAGGGTCAGGTCCTAGCCTGGAGGGCTAGGTTGATGAAACCCTGGCTTGGAGGGCCAGGTCCTAGCCTGGAGGGCTAGGTTGATGAAATCCCAGCTTGGAGGGCCATGTCCTAGCTTGGAGGACTAGGTTGGATGAAATCCTGGCTTGGAGGGCCAGGTCCTAGCTTGGAGGGCTAGGTTGAAGTCCCGGTGAGTGAGACTGGGCATAGAGTCTTGGTCCGGGGGACTGAGCACGAGTCAGGGGAGGCTGGGAGTCAGTTCTCTTGACTTAGAGTGGGTTTGGCCTAGCCTGGATCGGTCTGGTGACCGATCAGGGAAGTTGGCACGAAGTTCCCTTGTGGATCGGTCTGGTGACCGATCTAGCTATGACTGATCGATCTGGTGACTGATTAGGAAGCATTCAGTGAGTTTGGGAACTTACTGCTCGGCTCCTGACCGGTCTGGTGACCGATCAGGGAGCATAGAGTTCACTCATTACTCAGCTCCTGATCGGTCTGGTGACCGATCAGGGAGCTTAGAGTTCAGCTCCTAATCGGTCTGGTGACTGATCAGGGAGCATACAGTGGGTTTTGGGAACCTTACTGCTTGGCTCCTGTTCGGTCCAGTGACCGATCAGGGATACTGTTCAGATCGTTCTGGTGAACGATCAAGTGTCGCGAGTTCCTCACTATGATCGATCAGGATGGAGCCGGATCGGTCATAGGCATGCCCTGATCGGTTTGGTGACCGATCAGGAGGTTTGGATTGCGAAGCTGGGAAATCACCATATAAAGGGGTGGATCGGTCTGGTGACCGATCCACGACTTGGGATCGGTCTAGTGATCAGATCCTGAAGAAGTCGCGATTTCTGATTACGCGTTAGGGACCGATCAGGATGGAGCCTGATCAGTCTAAACCCACCCTGATCGGTCTGGTGACCGATCAGGAGGCTCTCTGATCGGTCCGGTGACCGATCACTTTAATTCAAACACGCTGTCAGGCGCTCTGATCACGTCTGAACACATCTGATTTCTCTGCTCTTAATCTCTGATACTTGATTCTCTACTTGATTTGTTGTGCTAATGATCTGATCAAGTGTGCAGGTGATAGGAATGGATTCAAACACTCAAGGAGAGTTAATTGGAGTCTTTCCTTGGAGCAGGTTTGTCCATTTTCTATCTAAGGTTGCAACGGATGTTGACACTGCTAGAGCTGCTGACTGGGGCGTGGCTGAGGGAAGCTCAGGGAGTCTAGGAGAGCTCAGTGGTAGCTGGCTGTTGCAGGTGAGCAGCTGGAGGCTGCAGTGAGGTGGTGACCAGGCGATCAGTGAGCTGAGACTTAAGCGCTTGGTGGCGAACAAGTCTCAAAAACAATGTTCTCCACATTGTGCTCTTGCGACAACTCTGTTCCATCATCTTGAGCAAGCAACTGTGATCCTTGAAGCAACCTTCTGTTACTTGAACACTTGGAAGAGAAACAAGAAGCTTGGGAGTCCATCAGCGAGAAGACACGAAGAAGGGAGTTCTTGCGTGAGATCTGCGTTGAGTGGAGCTCGGGAGAAGTTTGCTTTTGTTCTTGTGGTTCTAAGTGCTAAGTAAGATCCTTATTCTGTTTCCTGTACTCTATACTTGATCTATCTTGAAACGCTGTGGAGAGGTTACTCCACCGAGAAGGAGGTTGTATTTTATCCGGATTTTCCGGGGCTTGATCTGCCGACGATCAAGGGATCGCCCACCTTTCGGGCACGCCAAGGAGTAGGGTCATGTTATCCCCGAACCTTGTAAATCCTCTTTGTTAGCATTTTGTGTTCATGTTTAGTTTAGGTTTTAGTTTCTGCAACTCTGTTTTTGCTTCCGCTGTGCTACTAACCCAACTGCAGAGAAACCTAAAATTGAAAGAAGTGGGTGTCTAGCTATATTCTCTCCCCCCCTCTCTAGCCATCCAAGTTCCAACAGAGTCGACGCCTACTGTTCCCTCGACGGGGAACTCGTCCTCACCTACTCCTCTCAGGAGAGTTTACCTTTTGCCAACCGGCTCCTCCGGTTGGACTTTTGCCCGATGCACCTGACCAGGTCTTCGGTGCCCAGCTCCTTGCTAGGGCTTCGTGCCCAGTCCTCGACTAGGACTTCTTGCCCACTTTCCGAGCAGGTCTTCGGTGCCCAGCTCCTTGCCAGGGCTTCGTGCCCAGTCCTCGACCAGAACTTCGTGCCTAATATACCTAGGGCTTCTTTCCTGCACACTTAGTGAGCATATTAGACCAAAATACCATCTTAACTTTTGAACCCTTTGCCAATATCAAAACCCAGGTTCGACTTAGGTGCTACCTGCACCAACAATCTCTCCCATTTTGATTTAATGCAACCCGGTTCAAAAAGTTAAGTTTAAACAAAAACAGGTAAAATTCCAATTTCATTTCCTCCCCCTGGAAGGAATCTCCCCCTTGATTTTTCAAGGGTTCGCGGGGTTTGAAAAAATTATTTTTCAACACTTAGAATCTTTTCCAAAAATGTAAGTTTGAAAATATTTTCCAAAAAAAAATTTTGGGTTGAAAACTTGGAAAATATACACTTAGAAAATTCTTAAATCAATACTTAGTTTTCACACTTTAGAAAATTTTCTAACCTTCTTCTGAAATTTTTAATACAAAAAAATTTTCCCATATTTTTGAGTTATGAAAAAAAATTTCCAATCTCTTTAGAAGGTTTTCAAGGAAAAATTAATACTCAAAACCTTTTCTATTAGAGAAATTTAAGATAAGTACATAGAGAAATTTTGAAAATAGCTTAAGTCAAGTACAATAATTTTTTGAAACTAGCTTAAGTCAAGTACTTAAAAATAATTTTGATGCAATTGACTTAAGGGATTTTACTTTTTGAAATTTTACTTTTTGAAAAAGGAGATAAATAAAGTTTTGAATTTTAAATTTTGAATTTTTTTTTAAACCTTCTCTCCTTTCCAATCTCTCCCCCTTTGCCATATATCAAAAAAAGTATAGTAAAACAATATAGCAAAACATTATAGCAAAAGAAGTAAGGTGATGTACTGAACCAATTCAAGATATAAACTGGACCAAATCAATTCTAATTTTCTCTTTCGGGTCCTGTCTAACCCAATTATCTACTTACTAACTGTTATAAACAGTAGCTTTCGCTAGAGTTAGTCAAGTTAAGTGTTTTTTGTTCAAGTTAGATTTTCTAAGCTTGACACTTAACTTGATTACTGTTTATTGGTATTTAGTGCCCCAATTACTGCAGATGCACAGACTTAAGCATCTTGAATCAAGGCAAAGACCTAAGCATCTCAACCCATTCTAGGTTATCAATCAAACGTACCCTAAGGTGCTTGTGAGATGCTGGCTTCTAGATCTATAGGTGCATGCAGTTCTAGGGTTAGGGCCTAAGCTAAGTCCATTTGCAAAAAAAACCTAGTTTTGAAAGGGGGTAATTTTTCAAAAAAAACTAAGTCGAAAAATTAAAAAAAACAAAAAAAATGATTTTTCAAATTAGGTAGGAACTGATAAGTAATAAAACATTTTTACTAAAACAGAAGTAGAGTAACCCTATTCTACCAAGCATAATCACTGATAAAGATCAGATAATCAAGAAAAGCAACTAGTCAACTAGATAAGTCAACTGGTCAAAGCAAGGACCAGCATAGTCACACCACAGTCAAATACAAGTCAACCCTACTGAGTAGGGGTAGTCAACCAGTCAATAGTACAATATCAACCTGAACTAGGAGGAAGGACCGGGATGATCAGATGAGCTGGGCTGCCAGGATCGAAATAGCAACATCATTTCATTATATCGTGCGTCTCTAGTCTCTCGATCGGCTCTGCGGGCATCCATATACTCTGCGTGATTAGCTTCTACTTCTTCCCTAAGACTGTGTACCTCTATCCAAAGTAGAGCAAGCATCTCGTCAGTTGTCGGAGGTGGGGGTTTGTCCATCTGCTCTCGAATCTTGGCCGCCAGATCTGCGACATCGACCTCTATCTCCTCATCAGAGTCGATCTGGGGTCCGGCTCGCTGACGTCTCCATGACAAAACCCCGGTACCCGAGACCTCTATGCCCACTAGGGAAAAGTTCCTAAAACCTTTTCATCAAATTCGGTCATTGCGGTCATCTCTCCATCGGTGATATTACGACCGTGATGATGAAGAATAGAGGTGATGATGTGGTAGTAAGGGGTGCGTACCCGCCCCTGAGTAGTGACGCTAGACGCATATAGAATCGTGTGGAACATGTGGAGTCCAATGTCGATATCTAGGTGATAGATCAATATGTATAGTTGGAAGGTGTGGAATGGTCGCATGGTAGCGACGCCCCTAGTGACAAGGGTAGAATGCAACGGACTAGGACTCTATAAAGAGCGTAGTCCTGGACTTGCAGATCTACAGACTAAAATCGCCTAGCCAAAGGGTTTCGAGCATCTCTATAAAAATAGGAGTATAGGGTGTCCAGGTCAATGTGAGAGTAGGAGCATCAAAGGGAGGATCTCTAGGAGGATAGCAGCAAAAAGTGGACTGAGAAAGTCGTAGTCCAAGAAATCTATTGAGCAACGAGGGGGTTATTGTCAAGGGCATCCCTTGAACTGTGGTGACAAACATAAGGTCATTTTGTCTGATTATATTGTTGTAGAATTCTGCACATAGGGTTGTGTTAATGGGATGAGTGCAGAAGACAAGGTTATCAAGTTGATAGAAGTTTATGACATTCATGGTTAACGGACAGGATTGAGTAAAGAACTATCTATTTAGATAACTAGTTTTGATGGGTTTATATGTTGTCCTAGCAAACTTATTACAAAGTTCCAAGGTCGGGAACCTAGGGTCGGGGCTAGGTTTGGTCCCGGGGTTTGATTGATTTGCACAACGTTTTCTAAAATAATAATAAACATGCGTTTAAGAGGAAAGATGGTAAGGAAATTAATTCTAAGGTAAAAAAAATGATATTGAGTCGCCATCCGGGGAGGCATGGTTGAGGTGGAGTGGTCGAGGGCACGAGAGGGGCGTTCGATCGCCTTGGAAGGAGAAGAGTTAGAGAGGAGAAGTGTTTTGGGTGTGGCAAAAGAAGGGGGTTTCGGGTGGTTTATATAGAAGTGTTAGGTTGAGCGCCCGGGAGGTCCCGGGCGCCTGGGTCAAAGGGTAGCTGCTTTTAGCAGGTTTTTGCCGTGACTTGGTGCTGGATGGGGGCGCCCGTGATGGCCTAGGCACCCGGAGTCAGATCAAAACTGCCACATGCAGATTTTGATGTTTTGACCGTGTCCTTGGGGGCACCCGTGAGGACCCGGGCGCCTGGCTTATACAACTTTTCTGTCTTGATCGAAGAGAAAGAGAAGGGGGGGGTGCCCGAGGGGTCACGGGCGCCCGGGCTGTGTAGGAGTTGACAATTTTGATGTATTGTTGACCAGTTTGACCATTTTACTATGGTTTGACTAGTTTGACTATGGTTTGACTATTATGACCATGGTTTG
Organism: Boesenbergia rotunda; assembly: GCA_024364735.1. Taxonomy (NCBI): domain Eukaryota; kingdom Viridiplantae; phylum Streptophyta; class Magnoliopsida; order Zingiberales; family Zingiberaceae; genus Boesenbergia; species Boesenbergia rotunda. The sequence goes on from JAGFNQ010006639.1 coordinate 164,443, forward strand.
ACTATTTTGACCATGGTTTTGACCAGTATTAACTGGATTAATCAAGCAATAATCAGGTTAACTCAGTTCTAAATTACAGGCTTTAATGTTCGTACTAAACAAAAGTACAGGGATCAGATAAATTTTAGTTAAGTTAAATCTAACCATCTCACCCGTTCTAGAGTTGTCAATCGTGTTTGCCTTATGGGTTTTTGTGAGACATGTTTAAATAGGAATAAGAAGTTATTTTGAAAAATCATGATTTATTTTGAAAAAGTTAAATTAATTTTGAAAATAATTATTTTTGAATTTATTTTGAAAAAGTGTGTTTCAATCTACAATTAACTGAAAATTTATGTTAGGTTCGAATTTGACAAAGAATAATTTGAAGTTGAATTTCAAAAATTGGCTTCCAGGTCTTGGCGAGGCACTAGGCCTTTTTTAGCCATAGCTTTATTGGATCATCAATCCTTTCCTTGACAAAGCCTTTTAATGAAATTTCATTTTCAAAATTACTTTTTGAAAAATTCTGGTCTAACTAGTTTGGGTCTTGGATCGGTAGCTTCGGCTAGTTCCACCAGTTTAAAGAGACCAAGTAGTGTATACTTGACCTTATTAGAAGAGGTTTCCCTAACGTACTATCATCTCACTGCCACCCAATACTATGTCGTTCAAAAATTGGTTAATTGGTTTAGTCCTTAATCTAACCATTCCTAAGTCTAAACATGGTAAATTGTAGAAAATAAATAGACAAGCAATCATGCAATTTAAACAAGAAAAGAAATTCATTTAACTATGAAAATTATTTTTAATTTGGCTCCCCCTGGACTAAAGCCAGGATAATGGTTCAGCAAGATGTGAATCTTGTCCTTGGAGATCCAATACTGATTTGATCCAGTTTGGTTGTTCAGGCAAAGTTTGGGTACCCATGCCTGAATTTTAGGTCTAGATTGATTCAGTACAGCATAGTATGACCTTTGTCTCGCCTTGGTTCGATAGCCTAACCCGGATCGATTTAGAACCGACTTCTGTTTTCCAAGGATCATGTCAAGACCCTTGGAACCAGAAGTGAATCGTTCTAATGCTGCTCTAAGGTCCTTGACTTGAGTTTTCAAGGAGGAGTTCTCTTCCTCAAGTTTTTCAACTTGAGTAGAGGTTTCTTCTTGAACCTTCTCAGTTAAGGATCTAGAGTCAGCTCCCTCTTTTAGGAGTTTTACTTCCTGTCGGAGCGACTCGACTCGGATTTTGGCTTTCGCCAAGTCGCGAGAAAGGTAAGTAATTAACTCAGTTAATTGAATTCTAGAAAATCCACTTACAGTGATTTCGCCGTCCTCAGAAAATGTGAGTTTTCCGTCGTCCGACTTCGATTCTAACTCAGTCTCGATTTCTTCCGAAGCAGTCAGGGCGAGCAGGTTCGACTGTGGGGCCTCTTCTTCTTCTTCGGAGGAAGACTCGTCCCACGTTGCCTGAAGGGCCTTCTTCCTTCTTGTCTTCTTGGCTTCTTTCAGGTTAGGGCATTCCGATATGAAATGTCCCTTCTTGTTGCATTCAAAGTAGGTCACACTTGATTTGTTCTTAGTTGGTTCAGCCGGATCTTCCTTCTTTCGACTGGCTTTTCTTTTGTTGGACTGATTCTTCAATTCCTTGTAATAGTTCCGGGCAAGTCGGACCAGCTTGGGTCGATCCCCATCGCTGTCTTCTGAGTCTGAGTCTGAGTCAGACTCGGGTGCAGGTTGAGGCTTCTTCTTGACCATTTTTCCTGTCTTGCCTGCAACAAAAGTAATGTCTTTCTCGGCCAGGGTGCAGTTAGTCTGCTCATGTAATTCAAGTTCGGAAAATAGTTCATCTAATTTGATTTTAGAAAGATCCCTTGAAACTTTGTACGCATCTACCATACATGCCCACAAAGTATTTCTCGGGAAAGCGTTAAGAGTATACCTGATCAGGTCACGTTCTCTACCTTGTGACCGATTGTGTGTAGACCGTTCATCAGCTCCTGAATTCTGGCGTGGAGCTGGGCTGCAGATTCGCTGTCGTTCATCTTGATTGTGTACAACTTGTTTAGTAGTAGGTCCCTCTTGCTGATTCGGGTATCGGAGGTTCCTTCGTGCAACTTAATTAGCTTACCCCAGAGTTTCTTTGCACTGTTGAATGGTCCCACCCAGTTTAGCTCTTCTTTGGTTAGGCCGGATTGGAGTGTTTGAGTCGCTTTAGCATCGGCCTCGATCTTTCTTTTCAGTGCGGTATCCCATTCGGTGTAAGATTGTGGCACTCCTTCAGCGTTTTTTGGGATTTCTAGTCCAGATTGGATTATTATCCACATGTCCACTTGAGTTTTCAGGTGGACCTCCATCCGACTCTTCGAGTAGGAGAAATCCTCCCCACTGAAAAGTGGTGGTCTGGCTGTACTGAACCCTTCTTGCATGACCATTTAGTAATTACTGAAATAATAAAAAAAAACTATCCCAAGACTTGGTCTTGGATTAGCAGTGCAGGAATAAGATATTAAAAGAAATTATCGAGTGGTGTTGCACCAACCTCGATAATGATAAAAATTAAAAAAAAATCATAAAAATCCGAAAAACTCTCAAATTGGTGGTTGCACCAACTTTGAGCTTCCCCGCTCTGATGCCACTTGTTGGACCGAGAAAACACAATAGAGGGGGGGGGGTGAATATCGTGAAAACTTTTTCAGATAAGATTGAGAGAAATTACGCAGCGGAAATGAAAACAAGCACACAAGAAGAACACAAGTACTTTTACTTGGTTCGGAGTCGCGGTCGGCTCCTACTCCAAAGCCCACGGTCCTTGACCGTTTACTGCGGGCAATTCTATAATGGCGCAAAGATTTACAAAGATTGTTACAACAGTAGTGCAATTAAGAAAATTATACTCTTCGTTATCGACGCCCGGTGTGGATTATACTTCGGAGCAGAGGGTCGTCGTTGGCGCTAGAATCTCGTGATCGGAGGTTACCGGAGCAGAGCGCTTGAACGAAGAGCGTAGAGGCGTTGGAAAATTGATGTATTGAAGCCTTGGGGTCAAGCCCCTTTTATAGCATTCCTGGGGGCACCCTGGACGCTGGGGGCGCCTGACTCGTGCCTTCGGATCCGAGAAACCTCATCCGATGCTCGGTCAGTGCTTATCCCTCCAGAATCGGCCTTGGAGCTGACGGGGGCGCCCGGGACACTGGGGGCACCCCGGTTGACTTGGTCTGCTGGCTTTGCGGCTGATTTCGCTTCGATCGCTGGTTGGCTTGGACCTTGGGCGCCCGGGACCTCTAGGGCACCTGGGACCTTGAGGGCGCCTGTCCCAGTGAGCTTCTGAAGCGATTCTTGCTTAGCTGTTCGTTTGACTTTGACCTTGTGCGCCCGGGACCTCCCGGGCGCCTTGCCCAGCTGCTGCCCCTCTCCTTTGGGGCGTTCTAAGCTGTAGAAATACGTTCCTTTGGTCCCTGCATCCAAGGTTAGTTCCACAACAAACAAGGCAAGAAATGTTAGGTTTTTACAGCCGTAGCTGTCTTGGTTCTGACTTCGGGTCTCCCAAATGGAACCCTAGGTCGAGCCGACGCCTACTGTTCCCTCGACGGGGAACGCGTCCTCACCAACTCTTCTCAGGAGAGTTTACCTTTTGCCAACCGGCTCCTCCGGTTGGACTTTTGCCCGATGCACCTGACCAGGTCTTCGTGCCCACCTTCCGAGCAGGTCTTCGGTGCCCAGCTCCTTGCCAGGGCTTCGTGCCCAGTCCTCGACTAGGACTTCTTGCTCACTTTCCGAGCAGGTCTTCAGTGTACAACTCCTTGCCAGGGCTTCGTGCCCAGTCCTCGACCAGGACTTCGTGCCTAGTGTACCTAGGGCTTCTTTCCTGCACACTTAGTGAGCATATTAGACCAAAATAACATCTTAACTTTTGAACCCTTTGCCAATATCAAAACCCAGGTTCGATTTAGGTGCTGCCTGCACCAACACAGTGGATGTTGGATAGCTGGTGCTCCAAACACATGACTGGGGACAAATTGAAATTCACCAAACTCAAGTTCAAGAACCTAGGCTCAGTAGCATGGTAACAATGCTACACTCAAAGTCATTGGGTCAGGTAACATTGAACTCAAATCTGATTTTGTCATTAAAAAGGTACTTTTGGTTGAAAACTTTAAATTTAACTTACTTAGTATAAGTCAATTGTGTGATACTGGCTATGTAATTACCATTACCAACTCTAACTGCTTGATTAGAAACTTGCAAGACTCAGAAATCATGCTTAAGGGCACTAGGAAAAATAATGTTTACACTATAAACCTACCCTTAGTACCTAAATGTCTCTTAACTCAGTTAGACGAATCAAACCTCTGACATAGGAGATTAGGTCACACTAATCTGAGATTAATTTCAAAAATCACCCAACTTGGCCTAATTAAAGGAATACCTAAAATTAAGAACCATGAAAACATAATATGTGAATCATGCAACCAAGGTAAACAAACCAGTTCTAATTACAAACAAATTCAATCAGATCTAACTCAGACAACACTTGAGCTCCTGCACCTTGACCTATTTGACTCATATGGAGCCAAGTCACTAAGCGGAAACTGATACTGCTTAGTAATTATTGATGATTACTCTAGGTTTACTTGGGTTAGGTTCCTAAAAACTAAAGATGAAACCCTAAACCTATTTATTGATTTTTGTAAGTTAATTGAAAATCAAAACGATACCAAAATCAAAAGACTTAGGAGTGATCATAGGGGAGAGTTTGAGAATCAACGGTTCGAGGAATTTTATAGAATAAACGGGTATATACATGAATTTTCATGTCCTAGAACCCCCCCAGCAAAATGGGACAATAGAACGGAAAAATAGAACCCTACAGGAAGCCGCTAGGGCTATGCTCAATTAATTCAACCTAACTAACCAATTTTAGGCAGAAGCAATTAGTACGGCTTGCTATATCCAAAATAGGGTCATAATTAACAAACGACATAATAAAACTTCCCATGAATTATACTACCATAGACTTCCAAATCTACATTACCTAAGGGTCTTTGGGTGCAAAGTCCATATCCTAAACACCAAGGACTATCTAGGTAAATTCCAATCTAAGTCAACCCCAGGGGTCTTCTTAGGATATTCAACAATAAGTAGGGCCTATAGGGTTTACAACAAACAAACTAACAAAATTGAAGAAACAACAAATCTAATATTTGATGAGGAAACTAATTCATAATATGATAATCCAGATCTAAATCCATCAAATAGTGAACACGAAGATAATGAACAAACTGTTGAACCACTAATTGAACCCCTAAATGAACTAACTATTGAACCAACTATTGAGTCAATTGAACCAATAATTGAACCAACCCAAGTAGTTAAACCAAATACTGAACCGAACCATCCAGCCGGACCTGAGGCTGAACCAAGTAATAGAAGAACTAAGAAACCTAGACTAAGTCACCCAACTGATCAAATTGTGGGTAATCCAACCTTAGGAGTCAGAACTAGGTCTTCTTAAAGAAATCTTAGTCAGATTGCACTGATTTCGAAAATTAAACCTAAGACTATAGAGGAAGCCTTACCTGATCCTGATTGGATCATAGCAATGCAAGAGGAGTTAGCCCAATTTGAAAGGAACCAAGTTTGGGAACTAGTACCTAAACCTGAGGGCAAATCCATTATTGACACTAAGTGGGTGTTTAGGAACAAGCTATATGACCAAGGAGAAATAGTTAGAAATAATGCTCGCTTAGTAGCCAAAGGATTCAGTCAAGTCGAAGGGTTAGACTATGGCGAAACCTATGCCCCAGTAGCCAGACTTGAGTCAATTAGGATGTTGTTAGCCTTTGCATCCCATAAAGGATTTAAACTCTACCAAATGGATATAAAGTCAGCTTTTCTAAATGGATTTATTAGAGAAGAAGTCTATGTAGGACAACCCCCCGGTTTTGAAGACTTAGAAAAACCTGACCATATGTACAAACTCAATAAGGCACTGTATGGACTAAAACAAGCACCTAGGGCATGGTATGAACATCTATCAACCTACCTCATTTCTAAAGAATTTAACCAAGGACAAATTGACTCAACTCTTTTGTTAAGACCTTAGAAAAAGAAATCTTTATTCCCCAAATCTATGTTGACGATATAGGATCCAACTCAAATTTCTTAAAAGAATTTGTAAAAATAATGGAAAACGAATTCGAAATGAGCTTAGTTGGTGAGATCAACTTCTTTTTAGGATTACAAATTAAGCAAACTAGGGATGGAAATTATGTTCATCAATCCAAATATGCTAAGGAGTTAATAAAGAAATTCAAAATGGATAACTCCAAAAGCATAAGTACCCCTATGACCACAAATGTAAAAATAGATAGTGACCCTGATGGTAAACCGGTAGACCTTAAACTATATAGAAGTATGATTGGTAGTCTACTTTACCTTACAGCCAGCAGACCTGATATCCTTTTTACTGTAGGAATGTGTGCTAGATACCAAACCTGTGCTAAGGAAACACACTTAGCAGCCCTAAAAAGAATACGTAGATACATCAAGGGCACCCTAAATGTAGGGATTTGGTATCCTAGGACCTCAACTTTTGACCTGTCAGGATACTCGGATTCTGACTGATCCCGGGCCAGCTCGCGTGTAACCTGGCCCAGCAGCCTGGAGCCCGGTCAGAAGGAAGATGGTTAGTGGGTTGAACGAGCCTGTTAGGCAGGGGTAAACGGGCTTAGGCCCCCAGGCCCTCGCGTTGAGGCCCGCATATTTTAGTAGCAGTCTGATCCCAAGTCAGATGGTCAGGCTCTAAGACTCCTCCAGGTTTGGCTCACCACCGACGCATGGTGGTCCATGCTCCGGGGGTAAGCCCGGATTGGAGGAGGCGTTACTCAGTGCCCCAGTCGGCACCTTTATAGGCCCTCAGCCGGCCTCGTTACTCAGTGCCCCAGTCGGCAACTTCATAGGCCCTCAACCGGCCTCGTTACTCAGTACCCCAGTCGGCACCTTCATAGGCCCTCAGCCGGCCTCGTTACTCAGTGCCCCGGTCAGCACAACCACTCCCTGACACCATACTACCAGAAGCTGTATGGGGTCAGCGCAGGACCGGAGCCATCCTGGTCCTAAATGGCGGATATCTCGCCGAGGTATTGATCTTCCTGCCACATCTTGTCCCCCCCGTACCTCGACCACATGCCTTGGTGTCAGGCTGAGCGACGTCCAACGGCGCCAACCCTTAAGTTGACAGTGTCGCTTTCCTTAATACAGCATGTGCCACTTTATCCTGCCACCCCTGGACATGCATTACCATACCCCCGCTATATGACAGCAGGTGGCAGGTGGGGCAGGACCTGTCAGCTTCCCCGGCTATATACGTCTCCTCACTCCGCATTCCCCAGGTATGCGCGATAGTGCAATTTCATACTGTTCTATTGCCTTCCATCGCCACCGTCGTGTACTGACTTGACCATCGGAGTGCCTGGACGGGGATTTTTTTTGGCGGGTTCTAACGGTCTTTGTCTCGCAGGTTAGGGGCGAGCCAGTTTGTTAAGCCAACTCAGTGACCTCACTCTTCCTGGAGGCTCACTCAGCTGTAAGGGCGTCCGACTCACTTCGCGACAAGATCACTAACTTTGCTGGTTGTAAACTAGATAGAAATAGTACAAGTGGAAGCTGCCAACTTTTAGGAAATAGTCTAGTAAGTTGGTGTAGCAGAAAGCAACACTGTGTAGCTCTATCCAGAACTGAAGCTGAGTATGTTGCTTTAGGAGAGTGTGTAGCACAACTCTTATGGATGATGCAGACTCTTAAAGACTTCCAGCTTAACTACACCTAAACCCAGGTCTACATTGATAATATAAGTTCAATTAATCTAACTAAGAACCCAATCCAACACTCTAGAACTAAACACATAGAAGTCAAACACCACTTCGTTAGCGATCATGTAGCTAGGGGTGAGATAGTCCTTAAGCATGTAGACTCAAAATCTAACTTAGCTGACATATTCACCAAATCCCTACCTGAGTCTGAGTTCAGCTCACTAAGAAGGCAGTTAGGGTTATGCTTGGTAGAATAGGACTGCTTTAATTATGGTTCTTTTCAAAAACCATTTTATTTCCTTTTAATTTGAAAAATCCGTTTTCACTTAATTTGAAAAATCATTTCTTTATTTTCTTTATTGAAAATGATTTTTTCGACTTAGTTTTTTTTAAAAACTTACCCCCTTCAAAACTAGGGCTTTTTCGCAAATGGACTTAGCCTAGGCCCTAACCCTAGAATTGCATGCACCTATAGATCTAGAAGCCAGCATCTCATAAGCACCTTAGGGTACTTTTGATTGATAACCTAGAATGGGTTGAGATACTTAGGTCTTTGCCTTGATTCAAGATGCTTTATGTCAGTACATCTGCAATAATTGGGGCACTAAATACCAATTAAACAGTAATCAGGTTAAGTGTCAAGCTTAGAAAATCTAACTTGATCAGATCACTTAACTTGACTAACCCTAGCGAAAGCTACTGTTTATAACAGTTAGTAAGTAGCAAAGTGGGTTAGACAGGACCCGAAAGCGGAAATTCAAATTAATTTGGTCCAGTTTAAACTTAGAATTGGTTCAGTACAGCATCTTACTTTGATTACTCATTTTTTGCTATATCTTTTTTTTGATATATGGCAAAGTGGGAAAGATTGGAAAGGAGAGAATTTTTTTCTCCAAAATTAATTTTTTTTTTCAAAAAACTTTTATCTCCTTTTTTTTTTCAAAAAGTAAAGGTCCTTAAGTACTTAAGTTTTTTAAAGTTAATTTTCTAAGTACTTATTCTGAAAATTTTCTGAAAAATCTTTCTAAGTATTTAAACTGCTTGAAAAATATTTCTAAGTACTTATTCTGAAAATTTTCTGAAAAATCTTTCTAAGTATTTAAATTGCTTAAAAAATATTTCTAAGTACCTATTCTGAAAATTTTCTGAAAAATATTTCTAAGTATTTAAACTTCTTTTAAAACTGCTAAAACTGCTTGAAAATTATTTAAGTGTTAAAACTTCAGATAAGGTTAGAAAATTTTCTAATGTGCAAAAACTAAGTATTTTGGAAAGTATTTTTGAAATTACTTGCGTTCAAAAATTATTCTAAGTACTTACTCCAAATCATTGGTTGGTTGAAAATTTTCTAAGTGTAAATTTCAAATTCTCCTGAAAATTTTCCAAGTGCCCAACTCAAAATATTTTTTTTGGAAAATGTTTTCTAACTTAAAAACCTTTTCTTGAAAATTTTCAAAGTATTGAAAACCTAAAAAACGTTTCACTTTTAGACTTAGAAACTTTTTCAAAAACCCCACAAACTTTTAAAAATCTTAGGGGGAGATATCTTCCAGGGGGAGGAAATTAACTTTGGTACCACTTATCTGTATGATTAACTTAACTTTTTGAACCGGGTTGCCATAAATCAAAAGGGGGGAGATTGTTGGTGCATGCAACACCTAAGTCAAGCCTGGGTTTTGATAATGGCAAAGGGTTTAGAAGTTAAGATGTTATTGTTATCTAATGTGTTTACTAAGTGTGCAAGAAAGAAGTCCTAGGTACACTAGGCAAGAAATCCTGGCAAAGGGCTGGGCAAAGAAGACCTGGTCAAGGGGCTGGGCACCAAAGACCTGCTCAGAAGGTGGGCATGAAGTCTTGGTCGAGGACTAGGCATGAAGTCCTGGCAAGGGGCTGGGCACAGAAGACCTGCTCGGAAGGTGGGCACGAAGTCCTGGTCAAGGACTGGGCACAAAGACCTGGTCAGGTGAATCGGGCAAAAGTCCAACCGGAGGAGTCGGTTGGCAAAAGGTAAACTCTCCTGAGAGGAGTAGGTGAGGACACGTTCCCCGTCGAGGGAACATAGGCGTTGGTTCGACCTAGGGTTCCATTTGGGAGACCCGAAGTCAGAAGCAAGACAGCTATGACTGTAAAAATTGACTAATATTCTTGCTTTGTTTGTTTTGGAACTAACCTTGAATGCAGGGACCGAAGGAGTGTGTTTTTGCAGCTCAGAACGCCCCAATGGAGAGGGGCAGGCAGCTGGGCTAGGCGCCCGGGAGGTCCCGGGCACCCAAGGTCAAAGCCAAACAAGCAAGGAAGCAAGAATCGCTTCGAAACCACACTGGGCTAGGCGCCTGGGAGGTCCCGGGCGCCTAAGGTCAAAGCCAAAGAGGTAGTCGAAGCAAAATCAGCCACAAGCCAGCGGACCAAGTCAAGCTAGGCGCCCCGGAGGTCCCGGGGCGCCCCAGTCAGCTCCAGAGGCCAATTCAAAGGCAATAAGTGCTGACCGAGCGGCGGATGAAGTTTCTCCGATCTGAAGGCACGTGTCAGGCGCCCCAAGCAAATCAGGCGCCCCCTGGAGCACTATAAAAGGGGCTCGACCCCGAGGTTTCAAGAAAACAACTTTCCAACGCCTCTAAGCTTTTCGTTCAAGCGCTCTACTCCGGCAAACTCCGATCTCGAGATTTCAGCGCCGACGATGACCCTCTGCTCCGAAGTATGATACACACCGAGCGTCGATAACGAAAAGTGTAACTCTTTTATTTACTGTAATATTCTTGTACCAAATTCTATAAACATTTGCGCGATTATAGAATTGCCCGCAGTAAACGGTAAAGGACCGTGGGTCTTGGAGTAGGAGCCGACCGCAACTCCGAACCAAGTAAAAATACTTGTGTTCTTTGTGTGTTTGTTTTATTTCCGCTATGTATTTTCTCTTATTCTTATCCGAAAAAGTTTTAACGATATTCACACCCCCTCTATCGTTTCTATCGATGCAACAGTTTTTATGCTCAGAAGTTTGTTTGGTGCTGTGGCGAGGTTTCTCCACCCAAAAGGAGCGACGAGAGCTAGCCGGAGGTTATCCGGGGGTTGATCCACCGACAGATTCATGGATTAGTCACCCGTCCGGGGTGGATACCAAGTAAATCTTCATTGTTAGCATTGGTTAGTTTTTGTCTTATTATTTTTATTGTATATTTCTACTGCGCTAACAGCTTTGTAGAGAACAAAGTATTCGATAAATTGCTATTCACCCCCCTCTAGCGTACACAAGTGATCTATCATTTTCCACACCTAAACCTTCAAGTTAGGACTTTTTCACACCTAGCCCTCCAAGCTATGACTTTTCCACACCTATCCATCTAAACTAGGACTTTTCCACACATAACCCTTCAAGTTAGGAATTTTTCAACACGAGCTTTTAAAACTTTTCCAAAGCTCCCCTACATTGGACTTACAAAAGCTTTTTAAGAATCTTTTCAAGGTTCCCCTTACGCCAAGAATGGAGCAACCATGCTCCCCCTTAATCTCAGCTCCCCCTAAACCAAGGGTTTCCCGCAAAGGCATGTTTGGTTTTCCACTTAAACCCAACACTTCTCCCCTTTGCCATACATCATAAAGACCTCAATAGTATCCCAATTATCGGGTCTTTAAATCCCCAATGATCCTAAACATAGTGTACTAGACCCTCTATACACTTGTTTCTCTTCATTTGGACACCAAACCAGCTGCTGATACACAAATCAGCCCTGGCCAGTCGACTGCCCCTGTTGGCAGTTGACTGATACTTTGAAATTCAAAATTTCAGCCATTCTGACCAAATTTAGAAATGCTCCAAAAATTCCACAAATCTCCAAAAATTCCCAAATATTGTGGAGACATTTGTGGTACCTATAGCTACTTGGGAAAAATATATCCAACCATGTATCTATCACCATTCCCATGTTTGACATAAAACCAAAAATTTCCTATGAAAATTAAGGCAACTAGGAGGCAACCTCCCCCTTGACCTATGCCTTCTCCTGATTTTCAACTTATCATGGTGAAGTTCTACCCAACTGAACACCATATACCTAAGTTAAGTTCTACCCAACTCAACTTCCAAGTTCATTCCCCCTCGGACACCATTAAAGGATTGCCCCCCAAGCAACCTTATCCCTAGTGCCAAAAAGAACTCAACAACACCTTGAAAACCCCTTAAAAGTTTGCAAGCACATTTGCTAGGATATACCCAATCCTAGAAAAATATGATTTCATGAAAATATCAAATGTACTTGACTTTTGATACAATTCTCTGGTTACCTTAAAGAGGACACTTTGTATCAATTTTGAGCTCAACTCATTATTCCTTGTGTTTGCCAATTCTAACCATTATCAATTTACACAAGGAATTGTCCTTAATTCTTTTCTTTTCCATATGTATCCTTAATATGATAAAATTCTCCTTCTTCATATCTCTTAACCTTAGATAAATATTCACTTATCAATCTTTCTTGATTTTCAAAATATCAATAAAACCTTATTAAATCATGGGGTAACATTGTAGGACCGGTGCCGTCGATAGAGGGGGGTCAATATCGACCGAGAAAATTCTCACGAAAATCTTCGTAAAACATTCGTTCTGGACTCAGAGCGTTAGTGCAGTGGAAAATAAATCGAACAATAAAACAATACAGCAGACACGCGAGATTTATTTACTTGGTTCCCGACCCCCTGGGTCTGTACGTCCAAGGCCTATATACTTAGCGTGAGTCCACTATTAGTCTCCATTCTAGAATTTCCGGAGGCGGAGAAAACCCGTCTTATAGTTGATAATTACAAGCACGAATATTGAAAATTAAATATGGAATTAAAGAAAAGGAAACCGAATAAAACAAAGTCTGAAGCTCGGCCAATCTGGACCTCCGAAGTGTCGCGCACTTCCTCCTGGAGCCTCCCGATCGTAGAGCCTCATCTTTAGCGTGTTGTCGTCAGTCAGAATGATTAGAATGGATCTGAAGAGTTGTGTTTTAAGCAGAGGGGTCAAGGCCCCTTATATAGGCTTCATTCGGGCGCCTGATACGTTGGGGGCGCCCCTATCGACTTGGTCAAACCTTATCCCTGCACCGAACTTGCCGCAGCTGATAAAACCTCTGACCAGGGAGCCTTGGACCTCCCGGGCGCCTGAGTGAAGGCTTATCTATGTTTCGAACTCGAAATAGCAAATACAGCTTTCAACTTGGGCGCCCGTATCATCCCGGGTGCCTGACTGGAAGCCTATTCTACTTATTGTTGGATCGAGAAAATACGATAGGGGGGGGGTGAATATCGTAAAAGCATTTGAATTAGAAAAGAGAATGCGCAGCGGAAATTTAAATCAATCACACGGAACACAAGTGTTTTTACTTGGTTCGGAGTCGCGGTCGGCTCGTACTCCAAGGCCCACGGTCCTTGAACAAGTGCAGTAAAATGAACAAGTGTACTCTTCGTTACCGACACCCGGTGTGGATCATAATTTGGAGCAGAGGGTCATCGTCGGTGCTAGAATCTCTAGATAGGAGGTTTTTGGAGTAGAACGCTTGAACAAAGAGCGTAGAGGCGTTGGAAAATTGATGTTTTGAAGCCTTGGGGTCGATCCCCTTTTATAGCACTCTTGGGGGCACCCTGGACGCTGGGGGTGCCTGACACGTGCCTTCGGATCCGAGAAACCTCATCGAAGCTCGGTCAGTGCTTATTCCTCCAGAATCGGACTCGAAGCTGATGGGGGCGCCCGGGACACTTGGGGCGGCCCGGTTGACTTGGTCTACTGGCTTCGCGGCTGATTTCGCTTCGATCGCTGGTTGTCTTGGACCCAGGGCTCCCGGGACCATCAGGGCGCCTAGCCCAGTAAGTCTTCGAAGCGATTCTTGCTCAACTGCTTGTTTGTCTTTGACCTTGGGTGCCCGGGACCTCCCGGGCGCCTAGCCCAGCTGCTGCCCCTCTCCTTTTGGGAGTTCTGAGCTACAAAAACACATTCCTTCGGTTCCTGCATCCAAGGTTATTTCCACAAAAAACAAGGCAAGAAATGTTAGGTTTTTACAGTCATAGCTGTCTTGGTTCTAACTTCGGGTCTCCCAAATGGAACCCTAGGTCGAACCGACGCCTACTGTTCCCTCGACGGGGAATGCGTCCTCACCTACTACTCTCAGGAGAATTTACCTTTTCCCAATCGGCTCCTCCGATTGGACTTTTGCCCAGCAGTCCTTCGCCAGGTGCCTAGCAGCCCTTCGCTAGGTCTTCAATGCCTAGCAGCCCTTCGCTAGGTGCCTAGCAGTCCTTTGCCAAGTCTTCAACTCCTAGCAGCCTTTTGCTAGGTGCCTAGCAGTCCTTCGCCAGGTCTTCAATTCCTAGCAGCCCTTCGCTAGGTGCCTAGCAGTCCTTCGCCAGGTCATAGACTCCTAGCAGCCCTTCGCCAGGTGCCCAGCAGCCCTTCGCCAGGTCTTTGTGTTTCGATGCCTAGCAGTCCATTGCTAGGTGCCCAGCAGCCCTTCGCCAGGACTTCTTTCTGCATACTCAGTGGCACATTAGATCACACTAACATCTTAACTTTTGAACCCTTTGCCAATATCAAAACCCAGGTTCGACTTAGGTGCTGCCTGCACCAACAATCTCCCCCTTTTTGATTTATGGCAACTCGGTTCAAAAAGTTAAGTTAAAAAAACAGGTAAAATTCTAATTTCATTTCCTCCCCTGGAAGGAATCTCCCCCTAGATTTTTCAAAGGTTCGCGGGGTCTGAAAAAAGTTTCTAAGTCTACAAGGGAAATTATTTTTCAACACTTAATCTTTTCCAAAAAAAATGTAAGTTTAGAGAATATTTCCAAGAAAAATTTTTGGGTTGGAAAACAATGTAAGTTTGAAATTATTTTCCAAAATCAATTTTTGAGTTAGGCACTTGGAAAATTTGCACTTAGAAAATTTACACAGAAAATTTTCAAGTCAATACTTAGTTTTCGCACTTTAGAAAATTTTCTAAACTTCTTCTGAAGTTTTTTTAATACTTAGAAAAACTGAAATTTTAATACAAAAAGAATTTCTACCATATTTTGAGTTGTGAAAAATTTTCCCAAGCACTTTAGAAAGTTTTCAAGAAAATTTTTGAAATTAAACTTAGAAAATTTTCTATTAGTGAAAATTTCTTTAAGTACTTTAAAGAAATTTTGAAAATAGCTTAAGTCAAGTACTTAGAAATAATTTTAAAAATAGCTTAACTCAAGTACTTAGAAATAATTTTTTATAAATAAAGTTTTTTTAAAAAAAGAGATAAATAAAGTTTTAAATTAAAAAAAAAATTTTAAACCTTCTCTCCTTTCCAATCTCTCCCCCTTTGCCATATATCAAAAAAACAATATAGCAAAACATTATAGCAAAAGAAGTAAGGTGATGTACTGAACCAATTCAAGATATAAACTGACCAAATCAATTCTAATTTTCTCTTTTGGGTCCTGTATATTCAAGATGTAAACTGGACCAAATTAATTCTAATTTTCTCTTTCAGGTCTTGTCTAACCCAATTAGCTACTTACTAACTGTTATAAACAGTAGCTTTCGCTAGGGTTAGTCAAGTTAAGTGTTTTGTTCAAGTTAGATTTTCTAATCTTGACACTTAACCTGATTACTGTTTATTGGTATTTAGTGCCCCAATTACTGCAGATGCACAGTCTTAAGCATCTTGAATCAAGGCAAAGACCTAAGCATCTCAACCCATTCTAGGTTATCAGTCAAAAGCACCCTAAGGTGCTTGTGAGATGTTGGCTTCTAGATCTATAGGTGCATGCAGTTCTAGGGTTAGGGCCTAAGCTAAGTCCATTTGCGAAAAAGCCCTTGTTTTGAAAGGGGGTAATTTTTCTTATGAAAAACTAAGTCGAAAAAATATTTTTAAAAATACAACAAAAATGATTTTTCAAATTAAGTAGAAACTTATGAATAATAAAATGGTTTTTAAAAAAACAGAAGTAGAGCAAACCTATTCTACCAAGCATAACTCTAACTGCCTTCTTAGTAAGCTGAACTCAGACTCAGGTAGGGGTTTGGTGAATATGTCAGCTAAGTTAGATTTAGAGTCTACATGCTTAAGGACTATCTCACCCCTGGCTACATGATCTCTTACGAAGTGGTGTTTGACTTCTATGTGTTTAGTTCTAGAGTGTTGGATTGGATTCTTAGTTAGATTAATTGAGCTTATATTGTCAATGTAGACTTGAGTTTGGGTGTAGTTGAGCTGGAAGTCTTTAAGAGTATGCATCATCCATAAGAGTTGTGCTACACACTCTCCTAATGCAACATACTCAGCTTCAGTTGTGGATAGAGCTACACAGTGTTGTTTTCTGCTGCACCAACTTACTAGATTATTTCCTAAGAGTTGGCAGCTTCCACTAGTACTCTTTCTATCTAGTTTACAACCAGCATAGTTAGAATCTGAGTATCCTGACAAGTCAAATGTTGAGGTCCTAGGATACCAAATCCCTACATTTATGGTGCCCTTAATGTATCTTAGTATTCTTTTTAGGGCTGCTAAGTGCGTTTTTTTAGCACATGATTGGTATCTAGCACACATTCCTACAGCAAAAAGGATATCAGGTATGCTGGCTGTAAGGTACAGTAGACTTCCAATCATACTTCTATAAAGTTTAAGGACTACTGGTTTACCATCAGGGTCACTATCTATTTTTACATTTGTGGCCATGGGGGTACTTATGCTTTTGGAGTTGTCCATTTTGAATTTCTTTATTAACTCCTTAGCATATTTGGATTGATGGACATAGTTTCCATCCCTGGTTTGCTTAATTTGTAACCCTAGAAAGAAATTGAGCTTACCAACTAAGCTCATTTCAAATTTATTTTCCATTATTTTAACAAATTCTTTTAGGAAATTTGAGTTGGTGGATCCAAAAATTATATCATCGACGTAGATTTGGGCAATAAAGATTTCTTTTCCTAAGGTCTTAATAAATAGGTTTGAGTCAATTTGTCCCTGTTTAAATTCTTTAGAAATTAAGTAGGTTGATAAGCGTTCATACTATGCCCTAGGTGCTTGTTTTAGTCTATAAAGTGCTTTAGTGAGCTTGATGGTCGGGTCTTTCTATGTCGTCAAAACTGGGGGGTTGTCCTACATAGACTTCTTCCTTAATAAATCCATTTAGAAAAGTTGACTTTACATCCATTTGGTAGAGTTTAAATCCTTTATGGGATGCAAAGGCTAACAACATCCTAATGGACTCAAGTCTAGCTACTAGGGCATAGGTTTCGTCATAATCTAACCCTTCTACTTGACTGAACCCTTTGGCTACTAAGCGGACTTTATTTCTCACTATTTCTCCTTGATCATTTAGCTTATTCCTAAAAACCTACTTAGTATCAATAATGGATTTGTTAGTGATATGAGAGAAGTGTCCTAAGGCAATCGCCTTATGATGTAAACATTTATTTTTAATAAATGATAATTCACTATTTGAGTATACATGTTTTGTGTATTTGATTGGGATCTTGAACTCATCTACTGAATGTCCGCAATACAACTCACAGCATAAGAGAATTTGTGATGGGATCACAACTAGTGATTATCTCTAAGGTGCAATTGTGAAGTATTGAAATTATCCCTAGTCGATGAATTGATAAAAACGGACACTATCAATTCTGTTGAGACTAGCATGGGTTATTCTCTAATCAGCTGATTCTCACTGGCTGGTGACATTGGGATGTCCGGAGATAAACATGGATGCTAGTTAAGGGAACTAGTTCATTGGAGTGACTAGCTGTAAGACTTCATATGGGAATCTACATGTAGATATGTCAATGAAGATCTTACTGCGGCTTAAGTGCGATGTTCCTTTGACTTGCGGTGTTCAAGTCATCTTGGTCATGGAGACTTATACTTTGACATCTTAAGCAAGCATCTCCAAGGAGGTGTGGACCCAGGATGATTGGGTATAAGCCGAAGTGCCCGAAGATGTTTGAACAGCCTACAAAGGATTCACCACTCCTTGCGAGGAGATGTATACCTAGGCCTATCGTCGGATTGTTACTCAAAGCCTCTGGCCAGAGCATATCATGTTAAGAGTGCGAGTCTCTTAAATACATGAGAGTAATTAGAAATCCAAAGGACGAGGAAGACACTATTTGGGCTAGGTGTGACGTAGTCAGCCTAGTGGGGACTGACACCATAGACCGTGTCCTGAACCAAGTGGGTATAAGGTGGTGAAGGGAATGAGGCACGATTCATTAGAGCTGCTGAAGGGTTTCAGAATAATTTCTTCTGAGGTCAAACCGTTGATCTTTCGATTAATTGGGGATCATGATGTACTACTAGGTGCCACTCATGATCGATCTATAATTAATGGGTTAATTATAGGCGGCCAACATAAATCGAAAGCCTATTTAGTCACACGCAATACGAGTAATCCGAGGGATTTAAAACGAGTTGAAAATTGGATTTTCCGATCAAGAGAAACGAGTCGAATCTGAGTTAATCAGAGGCGCAATGGAAGCTAAAAATGGCTAAGTCTTTTGAAGGCTTTTTGGGCGAATTAAATGAGTTTAATTCGCGACCGGTTCGGGTTGGTTTGGCCGGCCAAAGGAGGTGCTAACCCTCCTTGTGGTGGCCGGCCATTAAAGGAGATTAAACCAATTTAATTGGTTTAATTAATAAAATAAATTTAGCGCGGTTTATTTTATAAATTATGGATAAATAAATTTGTATAAAGAAAATTTATATAAATAAATTTGTAGAAATTTATTCTTTTTATGGAAGTTAAAATAATCCATGAATTGGTTTATTTTAATTTTATAAAATCAATTATGAATTGATTTTATCATAATAAGAAAGTTTATAAATTTCTTATAAAAATTTATTCCATAATTTAAAGAGAGAAAAGAATAAGTTTTATTATAAATTAGTTTATAATAAAGACTTGGTTTAAACGGAATAATTAGTTAAGAAAATTTATAGGATAAATTTCTTATAACTAATTCCGTTTAGAGAGAGACTTAGCAAAGAGTTGCTACTATATAAAGGAACCAAAGGCTAGCCCTTTATATCAATCAATTAATCAAGAGATTAATTAGAGCTCTCCCTCTCTCTCTTTTATTCTCTTCTCTCCTCATCTTCTTCTCCTTCACATTAGGGCCGGCGCCCCATCCTTGTGGATTAGGGCCGGCGCACACAACCATCATCCAAGGGAGTTGGCGTGAGCTTTCAAGGAGAAGGAGAACCCGAACACGAAGAAGAAGAAGCGGATAGCGACTCCTCTCTTCTCGGAATTCGATTCCGTTACTTCGTTGGTTAGTTTTCCTAATTTTTCTCTTGTCCTTCTAGTTGTGCCTTCCGAGAATCTAGTAGTTCTCGTCGGCACAAAACTCGTGACTTTGTGAAGTCATCCCGAAGAGAACTCGGCGTGGACGCGAATAGAGGCGGAGCTTCCAAGGGACGCTACGGTTGGATCTCGTCCCTTACTTCGAGTTACGAGAGGTACTTAGTAAATTTGTTTACTATTCCGCAATGTTTTATTTTATGATTATGTCAACACACCATAAGATTGCATGCTAGATACGAAGTTAAAATAATTTAGGAAATTATTTTATGCAAACTCTTCCGCTGCACGTAAAAATTTTAAATTTTACGAACTCGTATCCTTGTCGACATGCACCCGGTCCCAACAGGATTTGCCATCAGGTTTAGGTACTAGTTCCCAGACCTAGTTCCTCTCAAACTGGGCTAACTCTTCTTGCATTGCTATGATCCAATCAGGATCAGGTAAGGCTTCCTCTATAGTCTTAGGTTTAATTTTTGAAATCATTGCTATCTGACTAAGGTTCCTATAGGAGGATCTAGTTCTGACTCCTAAAGTTGGATCACCCACAATTTGATCAGTTGGGTGATTGAGTCTAGGTTTCTTAGTTTTTCTAGAAGTTGGTTCAGCCTCAGGTCCGGCCGATCGGTTTGGTTCAGTATTTGGTTCAACTACTTGGGTTGGTTTAATTGTTGGTTCAATTAGGGGTTCAATTAAAGGTTCAACAGTTTGTTCATTATCTTCTTGATCAGTATTTGATGAATTTAGATCTGGATTATCAGATTTTGAGTTAATTTCTTCATCAAATATTAGATTTGTTGTTTCTTCAATTTTCTTAGTTTGTTTGTTGTAAACCCTATAGGCTCTACTTGTTGTTGAATATCCTAAGAAGATGCCTAGGGTTGACTTAGACTGGAATTTACCTAGATAGTCCTTGGTGTTTATGATATGGACTTTGCACCCAAAGACTCTTAGGTAATGTAGGTTTGAAGTCTATGGTAGTATAATTCATAGGATGTTTTATTGTGTCGTTTGTTAATTAGGACCCTATTCTGGATGTAACAAGCCGTACTAATTGCTTCTGCCCAAAATTGGTTAGCTAGGTTGAATTCATTGAGCATAGCTCTAGCGGCTTCCTGTAGGGTTCTATTTTTCCGTTCAACTATCCCATTTTGCTGGGAGGTTCTAGGGCATGAAAATTCGTGTATATACCCGTTTATCTTACAAAACTCCTCGAATCGTTGATTCTCAAACTCTCCCCCGTGATCACTCCTAAGCCTTTTGATTTTGGTATTGTTTTGATTTTGAATTAACTTATAAAAATCACTAAATAGGTTTAGGGTTTCATCTTTGGTCTTTAGAAACCTAACCCAGGTAAACCTAGAGTAATCATCAACAATTACTAAGCAGTACCGGTTTTCGCTTAGTGACTTGACTCCATGTGAATCAAATAGGTCAAGGTGCAGGAGCTCAAGTGTGGTTTGAGTTAGATCTGATTGAATTAGTTTATGATTAGACCTGATTTGTTTACCTTGATTGCATGATTCACATATTAAGTTTTCATGGTTCTTAATTTTAGGTATACCTCTAATTAGGCCAAGTTGGGTGATTTTTGAAATTAATCTCAGATTAGTGTGACCTAATCTCCTATGCTAGAGGTTTGATTCTTCTAACTGAGTTAACATGCATTTAGGTACTAAGGGTAGGTTTATAGTGTAAACATTATTTTTTCTAGAGCCCTTAAGCATGATTTCTGAGTCTTGCAAGTTTCTAATCAGGCAGTTAGAATTGGTAAAGGTAACTACATAGCCAGTATCACATAATTGACTTATGCTAAGCAAGTTAAATTTAAAATCTTCAACCAAAAGCACCTTTTTAATAACAAAGTCAGATTTGAGTTCAATGTTACCTGACCCAATCACTTTGAGTGTAGCATTGTTGCCAAATGCTACTGAGCCTAGGTTCTTGAACTTGAGTTTGGTGAATTTCAATTTGTCCCCAGTCATGTGTCTGGAGCACCCGCTATCCAACATCCATTGGTCCAAATCTTTATGTTTCTACACATAAAGAGTTTTGTTGATTTGGATCCAATTAGAATTAAGGATAGCTTAAATTGATTTTCACAACCTAGTCTGTCTCACCCAATCTAGAGTTATCAACCACGTTAGCCTTATGGGTTTTTGTGAGACAGGTTTTGAATAGAAGTAAGAATTTATTTTGAAAAATCATGATTAATTTTGAAAAAGTTAAATTAATTTTGAAAACAGTTGGTTTTGAATTTATTTTGAAAAAAGTGTTTGAATTTACGATTAACTGAAAATTTGTGTTAGATTCGAACTTGACAAGAGTAAATTGAATTTGAATTTCAAAAATTGGCTTCCAGGTCTTGGCGAGGCACTAGGCCTTCTTTGGCCGTAGCCTTATTCGATCATCAACTCTTTCCTTGACAAAGCCTTTTAATGAAATTTCATTTTCAAAATTACTTTTTGAAAAATTCTGGTCTAACTAGTTTGGGTCTTGGATCGGTAGCTTCAACTAGTTCCACCAGTCTAAAGAGACCAAGTAGTGTATACTTGACCTTATTAGAAAAGGCTTCGCTAACGTACTATCATCTCACCGCCACCCAATACTATGTTGTTCAAATTTCAGTTAATTAGTTTAGTCCTTAGTCTAATCAATCCTAAGTCTAAGCATAGCAAATTGCAGAAAGTAAGTAGACAAGCAATCATGCAATTTAAAATAAGAAAAGAAATTCATTTAACTATAAAAATTATTTTTAAGTTGGCTCCCCCTGGATTAAAGCCACGATACTGGTTCGGCAAGATGTGAATCTTAACCTTGGGGATCCAATACTGATTAGATCCAGTTTGGTTGTTTAGGCAAAGTTTGGGTACCCATGCCTGAACTTTGGGTCTAGACTGATTCAGTACAGCATAGTAAGATCTTTGTCTCGCCTTCGTTCGATAGCCTAACCCGGATCAATTTAGAACGGACTTCTATTTTCCAAGGATCATATCAAGACCCTTGGAACCAGAAGTGAATCGTTCCAAAGCTGCTCTAAGGTCCTTGACTTGAGTTTTCAAGGAGGAGTTCTCTTTCTCAAGTTTTTCAACTTGAGTAGAGGTTCCTTCTTGAACCTTCTCAGTTGAGGATCTAGAGTCAGCTTCCTCTTTCAGGAGTTTTACTTCCTGTCGGAGGGACTCGACTCGGATTTTGGCTTTCGCCAAGTCTCGAGATAGATACGCAATTAATTCTGATAATTGACTTTTAGAAAACCCACTTACAGTGATTTGGCCGTCCTCTGAAAATGTGAGGTTTCCGTCGTCCGGCTCCGATTATGATTCGGTTTCGATTTCTTTCGAAGCAGTCAGAGCGAGCAGGTTCGACTGTGGGGCCTCTTCTTCTTCTTTAGAGGAAGACTCGTCCCACGTTGCTTGAAGGGCCTTCTTCCTTCTTGTCTTCTTTGTCTCCTTTAGATTTGGGCATTCCGTCTTGTAGTGACCCTTCTTTTTGCATTCGTAACAGGTCACGTTTGGTTTGGTCTTTTCATTTGAAGGATCAGGTGGTTCTTCCTTTCTTTGGTTGGCTTTCCTTCTGTTGGTCTGGTTTTTAAGTTCCTTGTAGTAGTCCCGGGCTAGCCATACTAGTTTGGGTCGATTTCCTTCACTGTCTTCTGAGTCTGAATCTAAGTCAGACTCGGGTGCAGGTTGGGGCTTCTTCTTGGTCATCTTTCCAATTTTACCTGCAACAAAGGCAATGCCTTTCTCGGCCAGGGTGTGGTTAGTCTGCTCATGTAATTCAAGCTAAGAAAACAACTCATCTAATTTAATTTTAGACAAATCCCTTGAAACTTTGTACGCATCTACCATAGATGCCCACAAAGTGTTTCTCGGGAAGGCGTTAAGGGTGTACCTGATCAAGTCACGATTTTCTACCTTGTGACCGATTGAATGTAGATCGTTCATCAGCTCCTGGATTCTGGCGTGGAGCTAGGCTGCAGATTCGCTGTCGTTCATCTTGATTGTGTACAACTTATTTAGCTGTAGGTCCCTCTTGCTGATTCGGGTGTCGGAGGTTCCTTCGTGCAACTCAATCAACTTACCCCAGAGTTCCTTTGCACTGTTGAATGGTCCTACCCGGTTCATCTCTTCTTTGGTTAGGCCGTATTAGAGTGTCTGGGTTGCTTTGGCATCAGCTTCGATCTTTCTTTTCAGTGTGGTATCTCATTCGGTGTATGATTGTGGCACTCCTTCAGCGTTCTTCGGGATATCCAGTCCAGATTGGATAATTATCTACATGTCTACTTGAGTTTTCAGGTGGACCTCCATCCAACTCTTCCATAGGAGAAATTCTCCCCACTGAAAAGTGGTGGTCTGGCTGTACTAAACCCTTCTTGCATGGCCATTTAGAGATTCTCTGAAATAAAATTAAAAAGAACTGTCCCAAGACTTGGTCTTGGATTAGCAGTGCGGGAAGGAGATATATATAAAAAAATTATCGAGTGGTGTTGCACCAAACTCGATTAACGATAAAAATTCTATCGAAAAAAAATTTAAAAAATTAAAAAAAAATCCAAAAAACTCCCAAATTGGTGGTTGCACCAAATTTGAGCTTCCCTGCTCTGATACCAGTTGTTGGATCGAGAAAAGACGATAGAGGCGGGTGAATCTCATAAAAGCGTTTCGGATTAGAAAAGAGAATGCGCAGCGGAAATTTAAATCAATCACACAGAACACAAGTGTTTTTACTTGGTTCGGAGTCGCGGTTTGCTCCTACTCCAAGGCCCACGGTCCTTGACCGTTTACTGTGGGCAATTCTATAATGTCGCAAAGATTTACAAGGATTCGTACAATAGTAGTGCAGTAAAAAGAACAAGTGTACTCTTCGTTACCGACGCCCGGTGTGGATCGTAATTTGGAGAAGAGGGTCATCGTCGGCGCTAGAATCTTGAGATCGGAGGTTTCTGGAGCAGAGCGCTTTAACAAAGAGTGTAGAGGCGTTGGAAAATTGATGTTTTGAAGCCTTGGGGTCGAGCCCCTTTTATAGCACTCCTGGGGGCACCCTGGACGCTGGGGGCGCCTGACACGTGCCTTCGGATCCGAGAAACCTCATCCGAAGCTCGATCACCGATTATCCCTCCAGAATCGGCCTCGGAGCTGACGGGGGCGCCCGAGACACTGGGGGCGCCCCGGTTGACTTGGTCTGCTGGCTTCGCAGCTGATTTCTCTTCGATTGCTGGTTGGCTTGGACCCAGGGTGCCTGAGACATCCAGGGCGCTCGGGACCATCAGGGTGCCTAGCCTAGTAAGTCTTCGAAGCGATTCTTGCTCAACTGCTTGTTTGGCTTTGACCTTGGGTGCCCGGGACCTCCCGAGCGCCTAGCCCAGCTGCTGCCCCTCTCCTTTGGGGCGTTCTGAGCTGCAGAAACACATTCCTTCGGTGCCCAGCAGTCCTTCGCCAGGTGCCTAGCAGCCCTTCGCTAGGTCTTCAATGCCTAGCAGCCCTTCGCTAGGTGCCTAGCAGTCCTTCGCCAGGTCTTCAACTCCTATAGGTGCCTAGCAGTCCTTCGCCAGGTCTTCAACTCCTAGCAGTCCTTCGCTAGGTGCTTAGCAGTCCTTCGCCAGGTCTTAGACTCCTAGCAGCCCTTCGCCAGGTGCCCAGCAGCCCTTCGCCAGGTTTTTGTGTTTCGATGCCTAGCAGTCCTTTGCTAGGTGCCCAGCAGCCCTTCACCAGGACTTCTTTCTGCACACTCAGTGAGCACATTAGATCACACTAACATCTTAACTTTTGAACCATTTGCCAATATCAAAACTCAGGTTCGACTTAGGTGCTACCTGCACCAACACTTACTTCACGAAACTACAACTTTTCTTCTTTGGCTTGGGCGCCTGGATCATACTGGGCGCCTGGCTTCAAGACTTCCAACCCAAGACTGGGTTTTATGCTTTGATCTGGGTGCCCCATCAATAGGGGTGCCTGGGTTGGTTGTTTTCCAGCCACTTGCCTGCTTTGTCTCCGGTTCTTGGTACCTGCAAGATGCACAAACACAAAGCAAATATACATACAATATTAGCCTTAAGGACTTGGTTCGGACTTCGAATTTCCACGAAACCCTAGGTCGAACCGATGCAAGTTCCCACCCCCGAGAACGCGCCTTTCACCTACTCCTTTCAGGAGATGGTTGCCACCCAGTCCTTTGGGTGGACTTTTGCTTAGCTTCTGATACTTCCGGATCTCGAGACGTCTGAACCCTGACCCGTCTCTACTTCTGTCCTTAGTAATCTCTTAGATAAGCTGCTCAGTCCCTCGGACCAAGACTTCGTGCCCAAACCCTAAGTCCAGGACTTCGGTTCCCAACCCTCGGCTAGGTCTTCTTGCCCAGTCCTCGACCAGGACTTCGGTGCCCAACCCTCGGCCAAGTCTTCTTGTCCAGTCCTCGACCAGAACTTCGTGCCCACCTTCCAAGCAGGTCTTCGGTGCCCAGCCCTTTGCCAGGACTTAGTGCCCAGCTTCACTCACCAGGTCTTAGTGCCTAGCTTCACTCACCAGGTCTTAGTGCGTAGATTAACTAGGACTTTGGTCCATTTTGTTACTCCTCTCTTAACTCCCCTTTGTCTGTTCAATGTATCACTGACTTAAGTAAATTATCAAACATTAAAACACTTAGAGGAGAACATTATTGATGCAACTTGCACCAACAATCTCCCCCTTTTTGATGTTTGACAATAACATAAGTTAGATTGGTTTTAAGGGCTAAACTTTAACTCTTGGGATCAAATGAAAAAACTTATTTAAGTTTTGAAAATCCATTTTTGATCCTCTAGGGAAAAAATAGAAAAAAATTCTAAATTTCACTCTCCCCCCTTTGAAAAGCATTTTGATTTTTTTGATCCTTTGGGAAGAGAAAAGAAAAAAAATTCTAACTTAAGGCGTATCTCTCCCCCTTTGTCATACATCAAAAAAAAACCAAAAATACTTGCACCAACAATGGAAACCTTTGGTTTGAACATACTTAGAGTAATTTTTGAAGGCATAGTATAAAACTAAGTAATTATAAAAAGATTTTCACTAGTGCATTTTGAGAAAGCTTTGTATTTTGAAAGATATATTGCAATATTTGAGAAAAACCAGTACTTTTGGAAAATGCATAACTTAAAAAAATACTATGAGCTTTGAAAAGTACAAGTATTTTGAACAATATTATGATCTTTTGAAAAATGCAAGTACTTTTGAAAGATTATGTAAGTTTTGAAAAATATAAGTAACTTTGAAAGATATGATGCATTTGCAATTTTGGAAAATATAAGTATTTCTGAAAAATATTATGCATATTTTGCAAGTACTTTTCGAAAAATTAAGTACTTTTGAAAAAGATTAGACTTTGAAAAATATAAGTATTATTTTTTTTGAAAAGTATTATGCATTTTGAAAACATAATATTTTACTTGACTAAGTTTCTTTTCTAATCTGACACAATCCTAGGAAACCTTGTTGACTACAAGGACATTTTCCTAAGTGTCCTGGAACTTCTCCAACCCAAGTAGATATTATTTCAACAATAATTTCATAAGCCACAAGAATTCTGAAAAGTAGAATAATAGTATTTTGAAAGACTTATATTTTTAGCAAGATTTTGAAGATATAGTTCATGAAAAAATGTTATTAAATAATTCTTTTAATTTGACCTCCCCCTAAACTTGACTCAGTCCTAGGAAGCTTGTTGACCACAAGTACTCTTCCTCTAAGTCTTTAGGGTTTAGTTCATATCAAAGGAATTATCTAATAATTTTTAAAATAAGTAATTTAAAACTTGTCAAAAGTTTGACTCTGACTCCCCCTAAATCTGACACATCCTAGGAATCCTTTTAGATCATGAAGTGGACCTTCCTCTGTGACTTTAGAGTTTATCAAAATCAAATGAACACTAATTTTTAGGAAGATAAATTTTGAAACCACAATTTGGAAAGAAGATAAATTTTAAAGTATAAGCCTTTTTGAAAACATATGTGATAGAAATTAAGGCGCAGTTTTCGAAAAGTCATTTCAATTTTTTTTTAAAAGAGTGAAAACACTCCCCCTATACCCAACATCGTTTAACTCTATCTAAGTGTCTTAAGGAACTATAGTGTTGTCCTAAGAGGCTTGTGTCTAATTGTGTGAGTCAAGCAATTTTTTTTAAAAGGATATAATTTTTGAAAACATATCATATATAATCAATCAGACAAGCATGAATTCCATACAAACATTATTATGTTGAAGCACTATTTTGAAAATATATTTTTAGAAAAATATTCTAGCAATTTTGAAAAACAATTTTGAAACATGCTTATCAATTTATTAGTCCTTAACATCTCACCCATTCTAGATGTCTCAATACAGCAAGCATTGGTTGCCTTATGAGTGCATTGTGAGATGCTTGAATCATTTTTCTTAATTTATTATTAAATCTAAGATTTAATTGAAGCTTGTGTTATATTCAAATCTGACAATAGTAAAGTGAATTTGATTTTCAGTAATTGGCTTCCAGGTCTTGGCGAGGAACTAGGCCTTCTTTGGTCGTAGCCTTATTGGATCATCAACCCTTTCCATGACAAAGCCTTTTATAGAAAATTCATCTTCAAGTTACTTCTTGAAAGATTTTGGTCTAACTAGTTTAGGTTTTGGATTGGTAGCTTCGGCTAGTTCTACCAAAAAGGCTTCCCTAACGTACTATCATCTCACCTCCACCTAATACTAGGTTGATCAAGTTTCAATAATTCTTTTTCCTATAGCCGTTCTACATTATGCATAAGATTTAAATATGAATGACATGCCATATATTTAAAAGAAGTAGCAAATGCATGACATGACAATTATGCATGAGTCAAACAAGTCAGAAGACATTTTAATTAAGTTTATAAAAATGTATAAAATTCCCGATTTGATACATGTCGTGTGAACCCGCGAATATGCCAACCCACTTTGACATATTTAATTTTTATTAAATTGTTACGATTTCGGTAAGATTTTATTTTAATTCGAGTTTAAGTTATTTAAGATTTTAGTTGGATTCAAGTTAATTAAGAATTAATTGAGGTTGACTTAGTTAGAAATTAATTAATTTGAATTAATTAAGATTTAATTGAATTAATTTAAGTTTGAATTAATTAAGATTTAATTAAATTAATTTAAGTTTGAATTAATTACAATTTAATTAAATTAATTTAAGTTCAAATTAATTATGATTTAATTTAAATAATTTGAATTAATTTGAATTTGATTTAATTAAGATTTAATTTAATTAATTTGAATTTGATTTAATTAATATTTAATTTAGTTAATTTGAATTAATTTGAATTTGATTTTATTAAGATTTAATTTAATTAATTTGAATTATTTTGAATTTGATTTAATTAAGATTTAATTTAATTAATTTGAATTTGATTTAATTAAGATTTAATTTAATTAATTTGAATTAATTTGAATTTGATTTAATTAAGATTTAATTTGAATTAAGTAAGATTTGAATTTGAATTAAGTAAGATTTGAATTTCAATTAACTATTATTTAATTAATATGAATTTGAATTAAGTAAGATTTAATTAATTTGAATTTGAATTAAGTAAGATTTAATTAATTAAGATTTGAATAATTATGGTTGAAATGATTAATTAATAGTTGTGGGTTTAAGTTCGTCATTTTCATTATTTTGAAAATTTCTGCTTCATCCACTATTTCTTCTTTATCTATCTTTTCAAATTTTTTTAACAATTTGGATTTGTTTGAACCTTTGTGAACTTTATTAACTATGACATTTATCTTAGATAGTTTTATATCCTCCTCATCCTCAAAATTACATCTTTTATTATCCTCAAAGTAGGAGGAGTAATTTGGGCCACTAGTTAAACTTTTGTAATAATTTTCAAGATTATCTATAATTAAGTTATTATCTAGGAGAATTTCATTTTCAAAATTATCCTCAGAAATAATATTTTCAGAATTAACTTCTGGATTATCCTTAGGATTTTCAAATTCGAATTCAGAGTTATACAATGAATTTTCAAATTTGAATTCATAATTATCTAAAGGATTTTCAAATTTAGAATTATCCTTAAGATTTTTGAATTCAGATTTATTCTTAAGATTTTTGAATTCAGATTTATCCTTAAGAATTTTTGACATAACAGATTTATCTTAAGATTTTTGAATTCAGACTTATCAGGGTTTAAATTAAAAATTTTAGAATTATCATCATGAATTTTAAAAGTATTTGATTTAATTTCAGGAGTAACAGTAAAACTATCAGATTTAATTTTAGAATTAATTTCAGTAATTTTTGAATTGGCATTAAAAATTAAATAATTGGTTTCTGATATTTTAGCATTATTTGCATTTTCTAACTTGTCATTCAAGATATTAACTTGACTATGCAATAATTCTAATTTATCAGAAAAATTAACTAAATTATCATAAGATAGTGCAGGAATTTGTAAAATTTTTGGAACATAAATCTTACGTACCTTTGCTGGACACTTGTTTTTGTAGTGTCCGTACTTCTCGCATTTGAAGCATCTGATGTGGCCTTTATCTCTCCAGACTCCTGGCGCTGGTGTCTCCTTTGCCGCCAGTGGTGTAGACCGAGTCATACAAGTAGGGCACTGATTTTTGTAGTGCCCTCTCTCCCTGCACGTGAAGCATATAATATGGAATTTAAAATTTGACATTTAAAATTAAAATGTACCTGATTCGCCCCTGGGCTCCCTCTCAACTCCTAGCGTCGTTGCTCCGTCGGCGGTTAGTTCGATGAAGAGCGGCCTAGCTCTGATACCAATTGTAGGACCGGTGCCGTCGATAGAGGGGGGGTGAATATCAACCGTGAAAATTCTCACGGAAATCTTCGTAAAACTTTCGTTATGGACTCAGAGCGTTAGTGCAACGGAAAATAAATCGAACAATAAAACAATACAGCAGACACGCGGGATTATTTACTTGGTTCCCGACCCCCCTGGGTCAGTACGACCAAGGCATATATACTCGGCGTGAGTCCACTATTGGTCTCCTTTCCAGAATTTTCGAAGGTGGAGAAAACCCGTCTTACAGTTGATAATTACAAGCACGAATATTGAAAATTAAATACGGAATTAAATAAAAGCAAACCGAATAAAACAAAGTCTGAAGCTCGGCCGATCTGACCTCCGAAGTGCCGTGCACTTCCTCCTGGAGCCTCTCGGTCGTAGAGCCTCATCTTTAGCGCATTGTCGTCGGTCAGAATGATTAGAATGGATCTGGAGAGTTGTGTTTTAAGCAGAGGGGTCGAGGCCCCTTATATAGGCTTCATTCGGGCGGCTGATACGTTGGGGGCGCCCCTATCGACTTAGTCAAACCTTATCCCCGCGCCGAACTCGCCGCGGCTAATAAAACCTCTGACCAGGGCACCTGGGACCTCCCGGGCGCCTGAGTGAAGGCTTATCTGTGTTTCAAACTCGAAACAGCAAATACAGCTTTCAACTTGGGCGCCTGTATCATCCCGGGCGCTTGACTGGAAGCCTATTCTGCTTACTTCACGAAACTGCAACTTTTCTTCTTTGGCTTGGGCGCCTCGATCATACTGGGTGCTTGGCTTCAAGGCTTTCAACCCAAGATTGGGTTTTATGCTTTGATCTGAGTGCCCCCATCAATAGGGGCGCCTGGGTTGGCTGTTTTCCAGCCACTTGCCTGCTTTATCTCCGGTTCTTGGTACCTGCAAGATACACAAACACAAAGCAAATATACATACAATATTAGCCTTAAGGACTTGGTTCGGACTTCGGATTTCCACGAAACCCTAGGTCGAACCGACGCATGTTCCCACCCCCGAGAACGAGCCTTTCACCTACTCCTTTCAGGAGACGGTTGCCACCCAGTCCTTCGGGTGGACTTTTGCTTAGCTTCCGATACTTCCGGATCTCGAGACGTTCGAACCCTGCCCCATCTCTACTTCTGTCCTTAGTCATCGCTCAGCTAAGTTGCTATGTCCCTCGGACCAAGACTTCGTGCCCAAACCCTAAGTCCAGGACTGCGGTGCCCAACCCTCGGCCAGGTCTTCTTGCCCAGTCCTCTACCAGGACTTCGGTGCCCAACCCTCGGCCAGGTCTTCTTGCCCAGTCCTCGACCAGGACTTTGTGCGCACCTTCCGAGCAGGTCTTCGGTGCCCAGCCCTTTGCCAGGACTTAGTGCCCAACTTCACTCACCAGGTCATAGTATCCAGCTTCACTCACCAGGTCTTAGTGCCCAGCTTCACTCACCAGGTCTTAGTGAGTAGATTTACTAGGACTTTGGTCCATTTTGTTACTCCTCTCTTAACTCCCCTTTGTCTGTTCAATGTATCACTGACATAAGTAAATTGTCAAACATTAAAATACTTAGAGGAGAACATTATTGATGCAACTTGCACCAACAAACATTCTATTCAAGGAATATGAAATGATAATCAAGACCTTTAACACAAAACCATATCCTATAATCTAAATATGCACTCTCTTACTATCCAAAATGCCATTTTGCAAACTATTACAGATAAGTCCACTACCCCTATGACGGTCGACTGCCAAAACGAACAGAGAGTTTCTGGGCTGAGACCAGTCGACTGCCCCTGGGGCAGTCGACTGATACCTGAATTTCAAGTTTTCATCCCAATTTCAGTAATGCCTAGTTAATTCCACAAATCTCCAAAAAATCTAAAATTTCATTAGGAGATTTGTGGAGCCTATGCCTACTTGGGAAAAATATGTTTCCAAATAAATGTACTCCGGATCCCAAGATTGGCACGAAACTCAACTTCTCCTAAAGTGTATAATTTACACTTCTCCTAAAAGCCCTAATTATGGTCTTTCCTTGATATATCTTCTAATACCTGACCACAATACATTTCTAGCACTTAATTATATGGCATTTACCCATTAATCCTTAATTTTATAGAATATACCCCTATTTTCACATTTTTCTCCCTAAAATCCTCTTAATGTGCCACTTTCCTAGGATTAAGACTTACCCAAGTCTTCCAACCCTTTTTGGCATATTTCTTCTAATTTCCTAGGAGCAAAACCTCTTGTGATCCATTTACCATGGACCCCAAAGACTCCTAGAGCTCCCCCTTGAGCTCTGAGTCCTAGCCACCTCACTAGGTGACTCAACCCACACTAGACCACATCGGTGTGCCCCCCGATGACTCTTGGCCTACAAAATGAACCCTCTTAACCTTAGACATCTTGTCTTTGGTTAAGTTGTTCCTTCTACCCTCAAATGGCACCCCCTTGCCATTTTTGGACTTTCCCTCCTTGCCATGATTATATGCTTCCCCAGCATACTTCTTTTCTTTGGCCTTGGAGGTCTTAGACCGGTAGCCCAAACCCGATCTATCGTAATTGGGTTTTAGACTACCCAATACCATGTCTAAACCCTTTGATCCAACCGTGAACCTTTCTAGGGTCTTTTCCAATGTATCAAGCCTTGCCCACAAGATTTGATTTTCCCTTTCTAAGTTTCTAGCCTTAGTGTCCATATGTCCACTTTGGACATTCCTAGACCTACCCTCCTTTCTAGGCAC
The DNA here is from genome assembly GCA_024364735.1 of Boesenbergia rotunda. Taxonomy (NCBI): domain Eukaryota; kingdom Viridiplantae; phylum Streptophyta; class Magnoliopsida; order Zingiberales; family Zingiberaceae; genus Boesenbergia; species Boesenbergia rotunda. The sequence continues at coordinate 197,078 of JAGFNQ010006639.1, forward strand.
ATTCCTCCCCTTCTTGGGATTAATGCCATGATCCTTAGATCTAGAGGTCTTGGATTCATGATTCATGCTTTTTCTAGGGTTTTGATCTACCTTGTTAACCATATTCCTATCATTGTATTTAAAACTATGATTGTGCACAAGTAAGCAATTTTCATTAATCCTAGCATGCATGGAAGAATGATTGACACTATTTTTAACATTCATGCAGGAACTCAAATTGGAATTGCATTTTAATTTAGGGTTAGTAATTACCTCCCTTACCCTTGAAGTTCCCCCTTGATGTGATCTTTGTTTCTTCCTTTCTTCTTTCTCCCATCTCCTTAAGTGTCCCAATTTCTTTAGTTCTCCTTTTCTTGGACACTTGGTGTGGTAATGTCCAAGTTCTCCACATGTGAAGCATCGAATTTTCCTTCTTTTCTTTTGAGCTTCCTCATTCCTACACCTCACGTTAGAATTTGATTGAATTGAGATAGGTTTAGAGTGTACCTCCTTTTTCGTACCCTTTAGACACTTGTCCTTGTTGTTGGGACCGGGTGCATGTTGACATGGATGTGGGTTCGTAATTTTAAAATTAATTACGTGCAGCGGAAGGTTTAGCATAAATAATTTCTCAGATTATTTAACCACACATCTAAGCATGCAACCTTATGTTGTGTAGATATGATCATATTTAAAATTTTGCAGAAGCGTAAACTAATTTACTTGTTACCTCGCGTAACTCGAAGAAAGGGATGAGATCCAACCGTAAGCGTCCCTTGGAAGCTCCGCCTCTATTCGCGTCCACGTCGAGTTATCTTCGGGATGACTTCGCAAAGCCACGAGTTTCGTGCCGACAAGAACTACTAGATTCTCCAAAGGCACGACAAGAATACCAAGAGAGAGATGGGAAGACTAACCATCAAACGAAGAACGGAATCAAGATTCCGGGAAGGAAGGAGTTGCACCCGCTTCTTCTTCTTCTTACGACAGCTGTTTGGTGGCCAAGGGTGGCTGAAGCTCACGGCAGCAAGGGCCTCCTTTAGGGCTGGCGGCACTAGAGAAGGGAGAGGGAGAGAAGGAGAGAGGGAGAGGGCTTATTCCTAGATCTCTTAGATTAATTTCCAAGCCTTGCCTTGGTTCCTTTATATAGTGGCCTCTCAATCGCCAAGTCACCTTTTTATGGAATAAATTTTCATAAGAAATTTATCATATAAATTTTTCTATGATTTATTCCATCATGCCAAGTTTTTATCATAATTTGATTTATGATAAAAACAACCATGTCTCCCTTTTCTTATGAAATAAATTTTCATAAGAAATTTATCATATAAATTTTTCTTATCATGAAAAATCAATTCATAATTGATTTTATAAAATAAAATAAACTATTCAAAGTTTATTTTAATTTCCATGAAAATAATAAACCAATCCTCGGTTAATAAAATTTATATTATCCATAATTTTATAAAACAAACCACACTTGGTTTATTTTATAACTTGAACCAAACAATTTGGTTTTCCCTTTTGTTGTGGCCGGCCAAGCAAAGAGGGTGGGGACCCTCTTTGGCCGACCAAACCCAAGCAAAGACCTTATGAATTAAACTCATTTAATTCGTCCAATAAGTCTTCAAAAGACTTAGCCATTTTACGCTTCCGATGCGTCTCTGAAAAATTCAGATTCGATTTATCTCTCTTGATCGGAAAATCCAATTTTCAACTCGTTTTAAATCCCTCGGATTACTCGTAGTGCGTGTGACTAAATAGGCTTTCGATTTATGTTGGCTGTCTATAATTAACCAATTATAGAATGATCATGAGTGACACCTAGTAGTACATCATGATCCCCAATTAATCGAAAGATCAACGGTTGACCTTAGAAATGATTCTGAAACCCTTCAGCAGGTATAATGAATCGTGCCTCATTCCCTTCACCATCTTATACCCACTTGGTTCAGGACACGGTCTATGTGTGTCAGTCCCTACTAGGCTGACTACATCACACCTAGCCCAAGCAATGTTATCTCGTCCTACGGATTCTAATTACTCTCATGTATCTAAGAGATTCATACTCTGATCATGTCATGCTCTGGCCAAATGCTTCGAGTAACAAATTCTTCAAGGACATAAGCAAGCTTTTCTACCTTGAGGGCTATCCTCAGGTTTCGAAGCCAGTCCATGAAGTTTGGCCCAGTCAGCTTATTGGTGTCCAAAATGGAATGCAAATTCAGAGAAGACATGATCAAGTGATTATCCTAGAAATACAAATTGAGCTTATGTGAGAAGAATGATAAAGAATGCATCAACATACATTAATTAAATCCTATTTATTTTTCGAATTGAATAACCCTTTATATCAATTCGGGAGATCGTAGGGACATCTCCAAATAGGTTGATATCCAACCATAGATAAGAACAACCATGGCTGTGGCCATCAAGTTATTCTTAGCTATGAAGGTAGGTAATTATACCGATTACATATCACATATATGTAACTATCACTTTATGCTATCAACTAATTGAATGTTTGCATAAATCATTGGGTTGTTAACTCATTAACAAGTATGCGACATTATACATAGCACCCAACTGCACCTCTCTTTGCATCGACCTTGGCTGTGGCACAACAAATCGATGCTCCAAGCTTAAGGCTGACCCATTAATCAAGAAATAGTTTTAATATGGTTGGAGCTCATTCAACCGTTTAGTCAGGCTTGGATGTGTCCAACAACCAAAACTAAGGATTGACCTCTGACTCCAACTATATTATTCATAAACTAATTCCATGGTTTGAACATGTTGAGGTTCAAGCCGGGCATGGATGTGTCCATCAACCCAAACGAGAAACAAAACTCCGATTCTAACCATATTAATGGAAGGTGTTGGCCTTAATATTTTGTAAGGGGTTTTGGGTCTCATCCTTTTCTTTTAAGCACATTCATGACATATAATTATGTCATGTTCTAACGATTTCCTTAATAAAGTATGTATGTGACTTAATTTATCAAGTCTCATTAATTGAATTAGGAACCGGATTTCCTAATTCTAATTTCACACTTTATTCAAGGAATTGTTTTGGGAAACAATTTCCTAAATTATCATAATCAATTTCGGAAATAATATGTTTAAGACTTTGATTTCTCTAAATCAAATCTTATTAAATTAAGAGACAGATTCCCTTAATTCAACCACATATTATTTTCATGAAAATCTTATTTAAGGAAATATACTCTATAGGAAATAATTTTCCTAATTAATTTTGGAGACAATAATATGTAAGAGCATTACCTCATAAATCAAATAAGGAAATTATCGTTTGAGAATCACCTCAAAAATTTCCAAGATTTGATCACATATTTTATTTATGGAAAATTAATATCAATAAATAACTTAATTTGGACGGCTCCCCGAGGCTCAATCCAAAATAAGAATTTATTGATAATATAATTTGGACGGCTCCCCGAGGCTCAATCTAAATTAAACATTTGACAATTTAAATTTAATTTAGGAAATTTAATTATAATAACTAACTTTAAATTGGACGGCTCCCCGAGGCTCAATCCAAAATAAAGAATATTGTAAATAATTTAATTTCCAATTATGAATTTAAATGCCAATTAATATTCCCATAATTTGTCTAGACTTTCTTGAAAGAAAGTGCCCAAAATTGCGAGCTTTCCATAAATGGAAAGTTTCCAAAAATAAAAAACTTTTCAGAATAATTGTAAGTTTTTGGTATAAAGAAATCTTACGTATTTCCAAAATTAGAAAATTTCCAAAATAGGAAATTTCCAAAATTGGAAAGTTTCCAAAAATGGAAAGTTTTCACAATTATCATAAAATTTCAGAAACAGGGATATTTCAAAAGTTTGCGAAATTTCATGAGGATATCCAAACTTTGAAATTCCTAAATCTAAAATTTATCATAATTGGAAAGTTTCCATTATTGAAAAATTTTCCAAAATTGAGATCATGACAAAGTTTTTCGCAAAACAATTATATGATTATGTCGAACACTAACCGGCTCTGATACCACTGTTGGGACCGGGTGCATGTTGACATGGATGCGGGTTCGTAATTTTAAAATTAATTACGTGCAGCGGAAGGTTTAGCATAAATAATTTCTCAAATTATTTAACCACACATCTAAGCATGCAACCTTATGTTGTGTAGACATGATCATATATTTAAAATTTTGCAGAAACGTAAACTAATTTACTTGTTACCTCGCGTAACTCGAAGAAAGGGACGAGATCCAACCGTAAGCGTCCCTTGGAAGCTCCGCCTCTATTCGCGTCCACGCCGAGTTTTCTTCGGGATGACTTCGCAAAGCCACGAGTTTCATGCCGACAAGAACTACTAGATTCTCCAAAGGCACGACAAGAATACCAAGAGAGAGATGGGAAGACTAACCACCAAACGAAGAATGGAATCAAGATTCCGGGAAGGAAGGAGTTGCGCCCGCTTCTTCTTCTTCTTACGGCAGCTGTTTGGTGGCCAAGGGTGGCTGAAGCTCACGGCAACAAGGGCCTCCTTTAGGGCCGGCGGCACTAGAGAAGGGAGAGGGAGAGAAGGAGAGAGAGAGAGGGCTTATTTCTAGATCTCTTAGATTAATTTCCAAGCCTTGCCTTGGTTCCTTTATATAGTGGCCTCTCAACCGCCAAGTCTCCTTTTTATGGAATAAATTTTCATAAGAAATTTATCATATAAATTTTCTATGATTTATTCCATCATGCCAAGTTTTTATCATAATTTGATTTATGATAAAAACAACCATGTCTCCCTTTTCTTATGGAATAAATTTTCATAAGAAATTTATCATATAAATTTTTCTTATCATGAAAAATCAATTCATAATTGATTTTATAAAATAAAATAAACTATTCAAAGTTTATTTTAATTTCCATGAAAATAATAAACCAAACCTCGGTTTATAAAATTTATATTATCCATAATTTTATAAAACAAACCACACTTGGTTTATTTTATAACTTGAACCAAACAATTTGGTTTTCCCTTTTGTTGTGGCCGGCCAAGCAAAGAGGGTGGGGACCCTCTTTGGCCGGCCAAACCCAAGCAAAGACCTTATGAATTAAACTCATTTAATTCGTCCAATAAGTCTTCAAAAGACTTAGCCATTTTACGCTTCCGATGCGTCTCTGAAAAATTCAGATTCGATTTATCTCTCTTGATCGGAAAATTCAATTTTCAACTCATTTTAAATCCCTCAGATTACTCATAGTGCGTGTGACTAAATAGGCTTTCGATTTATGTTGGCTGTCTATAATTAACCAATTATAGAACGATCATGAGTGGCACCTAGTAGTACATCATGATCCCCAATTAATCGAAAGATCAACGGTTGACCTCAGAAATGATTTTGAAACCCTTCAGCAGCTATAATGAATCGTGCCTCATTCCCTTCACCATCTTATACCCACTTGGTTCAGGACACGGTCTATGTGTGTCAGTCCCCACTAGGCTGACTACGTCACACCTAGCCCAAGCAATGTTATCTCGTCCTACGGATTCTAATTACTCTCATGTATCTAAGAGATTCATACTCTGAACATGTCATGCTCTAGCCAGAGGCTTCGAGTAACAATCCGACGATAGGCCTTGGGTATACATCTCCTCGCAAGGAGTGGTGAATCCTTTGTAGGCTGTTCAAACATCTTCGGGCACTTCGGCTTATACCCAATCATCCTGGGTCCACGCCTCCTTGGAGATGCTTGCTTAAGATGTCAAAGTATAAGTCTCCGTGACCAAGATGACTTGAACACCGCAAGTCAAAGGAACATCGCACTTAAGCTGCAGTAAGAACTTCATTGACATATCTATATGTTGATTACCATATGAAGTTTTACAGCCAGTTACTCCAATGAACTAGTTCCCTTAACTAGCATTCATGTTTATCTCCGGGCATCCCAATGTCACCAGCCAGTGAGAATCAGCTGATTAGAGAATAACCCATACTAGTCTCAACAGAATTTATAGTGTCCGTATTTATCAATTCATCGACTAGGGACAATTTCAATACTTCACAATTGCGCATGTAGAGATAATCACTAGTTGTGAATTCATCACAAATTCTCTCATGCTGTGAATTGTATTGCGGACATTCAGTAAATGAGTTTAAGATCTCAATCAAATACATAAACATGTATACTCAAATAGTGAATATTCATTTATTAAAATAAATGATTACAATCATAAGGAGATTGCCTTAGGACACTTCTCTCATATCACTAACACTTGTAGTGTCCCTTTTCATTGCATCCAAAGCATATTATATGATCCTTTTTCTTTGCTTTGGTGGAGGTGGAGGCTAGGTTGACTTCTTCTTCAACCTTGGACGATGTGGATGCTTCTTCTTGTTTCGGCATAGATGAGGGTCTCTCCTCTCCCTCAATCCTTGAGCTTAACACCTCCTCTTCTTCTCTTCAGGTGGATGCCCTATCACTCTCTTCTTCCTCCTCTTGGGCTATTGAGCTCACTTCTTTGGGCTCTTCTACCACTTGAACTTGTGTAGGGTGCTCATGAATTTTTTTCAATTTGTTCCACAAATCATATGCATTTTGGTATGCCCCTACATCACTCAAAATATTATTAGGCAAAATGGTAGTTAATATACTAATTACCTTTTCGTTTGCCATTGCTTGACTTTGTTGCTCTTGATTCCAATATATAGGCCTAAGCTTCTTCCCGTGCTTATCCTTTGGAATCTCAAATGGCTCTTCAAGCGCGATTCGAAGGACTCACTCTATCCCGAACCATGTCCCTATTCTTGTCTTCCAATATGTGAAATCCTCATGGTCGTAGGCCGATGGAGTGTAGATGTCGTCCCCAAATTTGTCTTCCATCATTTTTCTCCTCTAGCTTTTGCTCCTTTGGCGGTTAGTCCAATCAAGAATGGTCCTCGCTCTAATACCACTTATAAGATCATTCCAGTTCGCTAGAGGGGGGGGGGGTGAATAGCGGTTTTTGAATCCTTTCTTCCTACAAGGTTAGCGTGCGCAAGCGGAAACAATAACAATGAACAAATACAACGCTAACACAAACCTATTTACTTGGTATCCACCCCTAAGGGTGACTAATCTAAGAATCCGTCGGTGGATCACTCCCCGGATAACCTCCGGCTAGCCCTTGTCGCTCCTTGTGGGTGGAGAAACCTCACCATAGCACCAAGCACACCTTTGAGCACAAGGAGACTACTAACAAGCCTTAACCAAGCTTGTTTCGTCATGAGTCCTCAGCCCAAACTGAGTTCTCTTAAATAGAACTCATCTTGAAAACCTCGCCACCAGTCGACTGCCCATTTATCAGTCGAGTGGTCCAGCCTTAATTGCTAGCCAACGGCTAACCTAATGGAGTTTTCGAGGTTACCAGTCAACTGCTCCTGGGGCAGTCGACTGTTCAAGGCTGGAAAACTCTCTGTGAGTTTTATCAGTTGACTGCCTTCCAGGCCAGTCGACTGGTCCACTCACACACCTAAGGTTACCCTTCCCGAGTACATTTCACTCTGCACTCGAACCCTAGGCTTTCCCGAGTACAATCACACAGCACTCGTACCCTCACGACTCAATTGACGCCTCACCAGCAGCCTCGACTATTGCCTTCGCGCCCTCTTCACCTTCGGCTCTTGTCCCTCGGATGCACGCAAGCCGCCAGCTTGCCTCCATGCCATCCATCACGCATGCCTCGTGTTGGAACTTGGATGGCTAGAGAGGGGGGGGGGGTGAATGTAGCCAGACACAAAACTTCTTTCGCTTTTACACTTCTGCACTTGAATGTTAGTAGCACAGCGGAAGCAAGACAGCAAAAACAAAGTGCAGAAATGAAAGACAAACGAAAATGCTAACAAAGAGGTTTTACAAGGTTCGGGGATAACTTGCCCCTACTCCTTGGCGTGCCCTTAAGGTGGGCGATCCCTTGATCGTTGGCAGATCAAGCCCCGGAAAATCCGGATAAAATGCAACCTCCTTCTCAGTGGAGCAACCTCTCCACAGCGTTTCAAGATGATATTTTGAAGTATTAAGTACAAGAAACACAAGAAGGATCTTACTGAGCACTTAGAACTGCAAGAACACAAGCAAACTCCTCACCAAGCTCCACTCAGCGCAGATCTCACACAAGAACTCCCTTCTTCGTGTCTTCTCGCTGATGGACTCGCCAAGCTTCTTGTTTCTTCTTCCAAGTGCTCAAGTATCACAAGGTTGCTCAAGATTCACAATAGAGTAATCGTACAAGTGTAGAGCAAAAGCTTTTCGATGTGGAGAACAAGAACTCTAGCACTTCGTCAAAAACTCTGCTCAGCTCTTCTCCGCTACACAGCTTAACCAGCTACCATCGCAAGGTCACACGCTCCACTGCAACAGCATCCAGCTGCTCACCTGTAGCAGCCAGCTACCCCTGACATCATCTGGACTCACTGAAACCCCTCCAGTCGAGCCCCAGGTCATTAGCTCCTCAGCCGCTGCAGCTCGTGCCAGAGGACGTTACAAGCTGCGGAAGCAAACAGACAAACCTGCTGTAGCGAAAACCTTCGTTTGACTTCCCTTGGATAATCTCTAAGTCACTTGCACACTTAGCAGCACATTAGAGCAGCAAATCAACAGAAGATCAAAGTATCAGAACATATCAGTGGTGTATCAGTAGGAATCAGAGTGTGATCAGACGCGATCAGAGCGCCTGACAGCACGTTTGAATTAAAGTGATCGGTCACCGGACCGATCAGAGAGCCTCCTAATCGGTCACTAGACCGATCAGGCTGGGTTCAGACCGATCAGGCTCCATCCTGATCGGTCCCCAATGCGTAATCAGAAATCGCGACTTCTCCGGGATCCGATCACCAGACCGATCCCAAGTCGTGGATCGGTCACCAGACCGATCCACCCCTTTGTAGGGTGATTTCCCAGCTTCGCAGTCCAACCCTCCTGATCGGTCACCAGACCGATCAGGGCATGCCTAGACCGATCAGGCTCCATCCTGATCGTTCATAGTGAGGAACTCGCGACACTTGATCGTTCACCGGAACGATCTGAACAGTATCCCTGATCGGTCACCAGCCCGATCAGGAGCCAAATAGTAAGGTTCCCAAAAACCCACTGTATGCTCCCTGATCGGTCACCAGACTGATCAGGAGCTGAGCAGGAAGTGAACTCTAAGCTCCCTAATCGGTCACCAGACCGATCAGGAGGTGAGTAGTGAGTGAACTCTATGCTCCCTGATCGGTCACCAGACCGATCAGGAGCCGAGCAGTAAGTTTGCCAGAGTCACCGTATGTTCCCTGATCGGTCACCAGACCGATCAGACATCGCTGGATCAGTCACCAGACCGATCCAAGAGGGAACTCCGTGCCAACTTACCTGATCGGTCACCAGACCGATCCAGGCAGTCCAAACACACTCTAAGTCAAGAGAACTGGCTCCCAGCCTCCCCTGACTCGTGCTCAGTCCCCCGGACCAAGACTCCGTGCCCAGCTCACTCACCGGGACTTCAACCTAGTCCTCCAAGCTAGGACCTGGCCCTCCAAACCGGGATTTCATCCAACCTAGCCCTCCAAGCTAGGACCTGGCCCTCAAAGTCGGGATTTCATCAACCTAGCCCTCCAGGCTAGGACTTGACCCTCCAAGCCAGGACTTTTCACACCTAACCCTCCAGGTTAGGACTTTTCCACACCTAGCCTGTTGGACCGGATGCATGTTGACATGGATACAGGTTCGTAATTTTAAAATTTAATTACGTGTAGCGGAAGGTTTAGCATAAATAATTTCTCAAATTATTTTAACCACGTATCTAGCATGCAACCTTATGTTGTGGAGACATGATCATACATTTAAAATTTTGCAGAAAGTAAACTAATTTACTTAATACCTCGCGTAACTCGTAGAAAGGGACGAGATCCAACCGTAGCGTCCCTTGGAAGCTCCGCCTCTATTCGCGTGCACGCCGAGTTTTCTTCAGGATGACTTCGCAAAGCCACGAGTTTCGTGCCGACAAGAACTACTAGATTCTCCAAAGGCACGACAAGAATACCAAGAGAGAGATGAAAAACTAACCACCAAACGAAAAACGGAATCAAGATTCCGGGAGGAAGGAAGGAGTCGCGTCCCGCTTCTTCTTCTTCTTTGACACCTTCTTGGTGGAGGTGGCTCACGGCAAAGGAGGTGAGGGCAGCCGGCCCTAGAAGAGGGAGAGGGTAGCCGGCCCTAGAAGAGGGAGAGGGAGAGAAGGAGAGGAAGAGAGGCTAGGCAAGAATCCTTGATCTCTTGAATTGATTTTCCAAGCCTTGCCTAGGTACCTTTATATAGTAGCCTCTTAATCGCCAAGTCTCCTCTTAACGGAATAAATTTTTCATAAGAAATTTATCTTATAAATTTTTCTATGAATTATTCCGTTATGCCAAGTTTTTATTATAACTTAATTTATAATAAAAACAACCATGTCTCCCCTTTTATTATGGAAAGAAATTTCTTTATATAAATTTCTTTATATAAATTTATTTATCATGGTAAATCAATACATTATTGATTTTATAAAATAAAATAAACCATTTAAAGTTTATTTTAATTTTCATGAAAATAAATCTCTTTATATAAATTTCTTTATATAAATTTATTTATCATGGTAAATCAATCCATTATCGATTTTATAAAATAAAATAAACCATTTAAAGTTTATTTTAATTTCCATGAAAATAAATCTCTTTATATAAATTTCTTTATATAAATTTCTATATCCATAATTTTATAAAACAAACCTCGCGCGGTTTATTTTATAATTTGAACCAAAAATTCGGTTCTCCTCCTTTTAATTTGGCCGGCCAAACAAAGAGGGTGGGGACCCTCTTTGGCCGGCCAAACCCAAGCCACGACCTCACGAATTAAACTCATTTAATTCGTTTAATAAGTATTCAAAAGACTTAGCCATTTTATGCTTCCGATGCGTCTCTGAAAAATTCAGATTCGACTTATCTCTCTTGATCGGAAAATCCAATTTTCAACTCGTTTTAAATCCCTCGGATTACTCGTTGTGCGTGTGACTAAATAGGCTTTCGATTTATGTTGGTCGTTTATAATTAACCAATTATAGAACGATCATGAGTGGCACCTAGTAGTACATCATGATCCCCAATTAATCGAAAGATCAACGTTGACCTCAGAAATAATTCTGAAACCTTTCAGCAGCTTTAATGAATCGTGCCTCATTCCCTTCACCATCTTATACCCACTTGGTTCAGGACACGGTCTATGTGTGTCAGTCCCCACTAGGCTGACTACGTCACACCTAGTCCAAGTAATGTCTTTCTCGTCCAACGGATTCTAATTACTCTCATGTTTTTGAGAGATTCATACTCAGAACATGTGATGCTCTGGCCAGAGGCTTCGAGTAACAATCCGACGATAGGCCTTGGGTATACATCTCCTCGCAAGGAGTGGTGAATCCTTTGTAGGCTGTTCAAACATCTTCGGGCACTTCGGCTTATACCCAATCATCCTGGGTCCACACCTCCTTGGAGATGCTTGCTTAAGATGTCAAAGTATAAGTCTTCATGACCAAGATGACTTGAACACCGCAAGTCAAAGGAACATCGCACTGAAGCTACAGTAAGAACTTCATTGACATATCTATATGTAGATTACCATATGAAGTTTTACAGCTAGTCACTCCAATGAACTAGTTCCCATAACTAGCATTCATGTTTATCTCCGGACATCCCAATGTCACCAGCCAGTGAGAATCAGCTGATTAGAGAATAACCCATGCTAGTCTCAACAGAATTGATAGTGTCCGTATTTATCAATTCATAGACTAGGGACAATTTCAATACTTCACAATTGCACATGTAGAGATAATCACTGGTTGTGAATTCATCAAAAATTCTCTCATGCTATGATTTGTATTGCGGACATTCAGTAAATAAGTTTAAGATCTCAATCAAATACACGAACATGTATACTCAAATAGTGAATATTCATTTATTAAAGTAAATAATTACAATCATAAGGCGATTGCCTTAGGACACTTCTCTCATATTACTAACATAGCCCTCCAAGCTAGGATTTTTCCACACCTAACCCTCCAGGTTAGGACTTTTCACACCTAACCCTCCAAGCTAGGATTTTTCCACACCTAACCCTCCAGGTTAGGACTTTTCACACCTAGCCCTCCAAGCTAGGATTTTCTCACACCTAACCCTCCAAGTTAGGATTTCATCAAACCTAGTCGCACTAGGTATGCCTAGTCCACAACCAAGACTTAATCCCAATCATCTCATCAACCTAAACTAAAATCGATGTCAACACCAAAACAACAATCAGGGTCAGACTGCATCAACAATCTCCCCCTTTTTGTTGTTTGACAACCCGATTTTAAGTTTAGGGATTTGAAATCAATAATTGCAAATCTCACACTCATAGGTGAATCAGGATCCTCCCCCTACACATAATTATCCCAAACATAACCAACCACACTCTCCCCCTTTGTCAAACACTGAAAAAGGGTCCAGAGGGGTTGTTAAGTTTAAAAATACTCCCCCTCAATCCTAGGGGTTATCCCAAAACAACAAAGGTATGATTGAAAGCATATGCAAACATATGACAAATAGAAGGCATGACAAACCAATCATATGTATCATATGAACATGGAGTAACAATAAGCATAGCAATGCATAATATAGCAAGACATACATGAAGATATCTATAAAAAAAGCATAATATGACACGGCATAAATGAAGATATCTATCAATAAGCATAATATGACAAGGCATAAATGAAGATATCTAGCAATAAGCAGAATATAGTAAGTCAAGCATGAAAACCATAACGTCAGATGCATAACGTTGCATCAAGAAACAGTCAAATCATAGGCATACAGCCATGATCAAAGTAAGTCTGTAACGACCCGGAAAATTTTCTCAATATTTTTTTTAGAAATATTGATCATGCCTAGATAGATTCTCGAGGAACATAGGGGTACTAGTATGAACATTAGCATGATTATCCATGATTCTCCATATAGACTAAGAAGCTAAGTAGTAATGGGTCTTACATGGACCCTTCTAATACCATGGCATTAAGGGACCTTATGTAAAATTGTATCATGAATGGAAATGGATGTCAATTAGAAATATTAACATAAACCTTAGTGGGCTCTTATATGGGCCTTGGCAAAAAAAATTATAAAAGTAATAAAAAGAAGTGCATGCACCAAGGATTGAATCTTGGACCTAGTGTACCACCATGCATGTACTAACCAATTCACCTAGCAAGGGAGTGCTAGTGGAAAAGGAAAAGGATTGTGTTAAGGCTAAGAGGAAGTGAAGAGTCACCATGTGAGGAGGCACCATGGCTTTTCACTTGCCCCCTCCACTTAGTATAAGAAGGGTGGATGAGAGGGGAAAGGACTTAAGTTATTTTCTTTTACACCAAGACTTTTCCTCTTCCCTTCTTCCTTCTCCTTCCTCCTTCTAGCCGAAACCCACAAGGGGTTTCTCCTTTGGAAAAGTTTCACAAGGAGACTTCTTCTTCAAGATCTAAGGGCTTCCTACAAGGCTACAAGGGCTAGGGGTGGTCTAAGGTCAAGGAGGTTTTCTTTTGCTTCTTTATTCAAGGTTATAACCAAGATAAACCAAGGTAAGACTCCCTCACCTATGGTATAATAGCTTCCAAGTTGTCTTCATGATATAAGGTTTTGTTTGGACTCCATGTTGAGAAAACTATGGTTAGGGCTTTCAAAGGTTTCGGCCAAAGCATGTTGTAGATTTGGGATGACATCAAAACCCCTCATTTATGCTCCCTAATGTTTTCTTATGATTAATAAAGGATGAATTATGATTGGTGGAATTTTTATAGCACCCAAGAGGCCCTTGAAGTTTCGGCCACCTCCTTATTTTTAGGGATTAACATTAGATCTCATCTTCCAAGCATGTTACTATGAACCCCTATGGTATAATGAATGTAAATCATAAGTTTTATGAGCTTTTCATGGACTTAATTCCCTTCAAGGGCTTCAGCCAAGGCATGATTTAGGGCAAGGACTTAGGGGTTAGATCCAATCAAGGGTCCTAATGTCTTCTCATGGTATTGTATGTATTGTGTTGGAGGTTGATTTTGACCTATACGAATTTACCATGGACTAGTAGGCCCTTAGGGTTTCGGCCAAGACTCAATCTAGGGCTATGAAATTAGGGTTAGCTCCAACTATGGGTTCTAATGGTTTCCCTATGGCATTGTAGGTAATGTATGGGTTCTTCTTCACTTATAGTATCTCATATGTTATTTGAATAATAGGGTATCCCTTCTTCTCGGCCAAGCACATTAACTAGGGTTTGGGATGAGTTAGGGTTTCAAGAATACTTGTTTATGGCTTTTTGTGATGTATATATATGTTCAAACATGTGGTATGAATGTTATGTTACTTAAAACCCTAACCTTATGTACTATACTTCATGATTTTTGTATGCTTATGTTAGATACCATGTTTTAGGAGGTTTCATGCATGAATGTTTTATGCCTTATACCATGAACGCAAGTGTTGTGAAGTAGACCTTATCTTTGTGAAGAATAACGCATGATTAAGTTAAATGCCTATGATAGCTATATGGTTAAGTAGGCCTATGCATGTTCTATGTTGAATACCATGGACCTAGGTAGTATGTATCATGTTCATATGAATCCTACCCATGCACGCTTATGATAGATACTATGGTCATGTATGCTAAGTGACATGTACTTTGTGTGAAATGCATGCATACCTTATGTACCATGATCATGCAAGCTTTATGAACTAAGATGATGTTTATGCCTTAAGGCATAATTATCTATGTATGTCATGTCTTATGAATGAAAATGATGAATGAAGATAAGGTTCATGCCTTCGAGGCATAATGATGATGTTATGCATTAAGTATGAATGATGAAATGTTAAGTATGCTTTATACCATGCCCATGTAATAGGATCATGTTTATGTCTTTAATTATGGCATGTATGTTCTATGAATGAAAGAAGCATGTGAAACTAATTTACTTTATGAATAGGTTTGTACCGGACCTAAGTAAGGTCCACGGTTCTGGACTACCGATGAAGCTATCTACGGTTCTGGACTACCGATGAAGCTGTCCACGGTTCTGGACTACCGATGAAGCTGTCCACGGTTCTAGGACTACCGTAGCTGTCCTTACCCTAGTAGGTCGAGATTAGCTACCTCGTATTTACTTAGGGATGCGCGCATATGATGTATGTATGTGATACAAGCCAGGGCCCCCATGATGTGATGATTATATTTAAGTATTTATAAGTATGATTTCCAAATAAGCATCCATATGTTATATGCATTTGACTCATGCATCCATTCATGTTATGCATCCATGTGAATAAATGTTTATTATGTTTATGTTTTATGATTAAGAACCATGTCATGTTAAATGTTTATTATGTCCTTATTTTATGATTAAGAACCATGTTTATTATGGTCATGTTTTATGATTAAGAACCATGTTTATTATGTTCATGTTTTATGATTAAGAACCATGTTTATTATGTTCATGTTTTCTGATTAAGAATCATGCTAGGTTAAATGTTCATTATGTTATGTTTTATGATTAAGAACCATGACATGTCGAATGTTTATTATGTTTATGTTTTATGCTAAGAATCATGCCATGTTAAATATTTCATACGCTTACGTTTTATGTTAAGAATCATGTCATGTTAAATGTTCCTATGCTTATATTTTATGTGTCGTATGGTTTTAGTGAGTAGGGAAGGTCTTACTAAGCCTATGTGCTTATAGTTTTATTGTCTTATACCACAGATCAAGCAAGAGGATATTAAGGGAAGCAACAGGAGAGGCAAGAGTGTGTGTGTGATAGTGACA
This sequence comes from Boesenbergia rotunda, assembly GCA_024364735.1. NCBI lineage: Eukaryota > Viridiplantae > Streptophyta > Magnoliopsida > Zingiberales > Zingiberaceae > Boesenbergia > Boesenbergia rotunda. Next base: position 212,935 of record JAGFNQ010006639.1, read on the forward strand.
TGGCAAGGAAAAAGATTCTCATATTTATACTTTGTCTCATAGCTTATGTTTGCACTGTCTTTTTAAGTTTCATGTTATACTTATGATAGTTATGTCTAAAGAATAACTTACTACCTATGTTGCTTATGGCTATTTTATGTGATTTTTACATCATGATGTTATGTACGAGGTTAACATGCTAAGTTACCATGTCGCTATGTTTAGGAATGATAGTATAAGACATGTCTACAAGATTCAAGTGTTAGGTGCATGTAAGTATAAAAGTTTTAAATTATTCCGCTGCATTATGATGTTCATGTGCCTATATGTATGTTAGCGTAACGCTGTCTCTCGCCTTACCGTAAGGTGTGGAAAAAAAAAGACGGGCGTTATAGGTTGGTATCAGAGCAGTTTGCCATCTCACTAAACACACATCAAGCCTCCTTCCTGCAGCTTCCAAATAAGTACCTCTATGCATATCTTATTTTCGTTTATGATTCTAGAATATGCAAGTATGGATGATATTTTATGATTCTAGTATATGCAAGTATGAATGATACCTTATGATAGCAAGTACTTTTAGGATATGTAACCATGAACGATACTTTACCTTATTTTTATGAAACCAAATACTTTAGAATTGGATATGCGGGTAGGAATAATAATAATATATATATATATATATATATTGTAACTACTAAAGTAAAGGAAACCAATTTTTGGGTGCTTCTCTCTGTATATATTTGTGAATTGAAAAAAAACAAAAAACTAGCTCTGTACTGGTTTTTGTCAGTTTTGTACTGACTATGTCGTTTTTTTTTCAATTACAGATGTTGCATGAGATCTGCACCATAAGTCGTTGCGATGAGCGGTGTCGTGAGCTAATGGAGCAAATAGAAGAAGTTGAATATAGTCCGGTCCTTGGAATCCAAGGCAATATGGGAAAATTGGACCGACTATTTTGGAAACTCGAGCAGGAAGAGTTTCCAATCATGGATGACTGTAGAATTGGAGCACTGCTTCGTTCATTGCCCAACCGTGCGAGAGAAGTTGCTTATCAGATATGGGGGCAGCATGAATGTCGGATCTCATATACGGAATTACGTAAGCAGCTTCTTCCCATGAGTTCCCGGAGGATCTGGGAGATTCTGAAGAAGATCCAGAGATGTTCGAGGAGGATCCCGAGATGCTCGTGGGAGATCCCGAGATGCTCAAGGAAGATCCCGAGATATTCGAGGAAGACCCCGAGATGCTCGAGGAAGATCTCGAGATGTTCGAGGAAGACCCCGAGATGCTCGAGGAAGACCCCGAGATGCTCGAGGCAGTTCCCGAGATGATTGAGGAAGATCTCGAGATAGATGAGGAAGATCCGATAGAAGCTGTAGAGGATCCCGAGACTGGCCGAGTAGAGACGAACGAGAGAGTGATATTATGGGCATGATGTCAACCTATCTAGTTCATTAAGTTCGGTTAGTTGTTGTATATGAACTTATAAAGTCTAATGAATAAAGTTGTGTTAAAAAAAAATATGGCGATCCGAATCTCAAAGAATCAAACAGGAGATCCTAGAAGGAAAGGGCGATGGTTTTCGTATCGCCGATGGGGGGTATTATACCTTAGAGATCGCCTATGTATCCCTAATGATCCGGAGCTGAGAAGAGAAGTATTAGCAAAAGCTCACGGAATCCCGTATTCGATGCATCCGGGATCCACCAAAATGTATCAAGACCTGAAGGAGAAATTCTGGTGGTCCGGTATGAAGAGAGATGTGGCTCAGCATGTTAGTACTTGCCTGACCTGCCAATAAGTGAAAGCAGAACACCAGGACCCGGAGGAGTTCTGTAGCCACTTCCAATTCCGGAATGGAAATGGGAAGATATCTCTATGGATTTCATTTCAGGACTTCCCAGGACTACAAACGGATATGATGCAATATGGGTTATTGTGGATAGGTTGACGAAGTCTGCCCACTTCCTAGCAATCAAGATGACTTATCCGATTGAGCAACTAGCTCAGTTATATGCTAAGGAGATAATTAGACTTCATGGAATTCCCAAGACTATCATCTCAGATAGGATGGTCGCTTTACCTCACATTTTTAGGAGTGCGTCCAGAAGTCTCTCGGCACTAAACTACGATTCAGTACCGCATTTCACCCTCAGAATGACGGGCAAACTGAACGAGTGAATCAGGTACTGGAGGACATGTTGCGGGCTTGTGCCTTGGATTTCAAAGGGAGTTGGTGCCGATATCTATGTTTAGCGGAATTCGCTTACAATAATAGCTACCAAGCTACTATCAGAATGACACCTTATGAAGCTTTGTATGGGAGGAGATGTAGGTCTCCAATCTGTTGGTACGAAGGTGGTGAAAAGAAGGAAATGAGGCTCAAGATGGATCTCATCGACGGCACCACCCGAGCTATACAGAACATTCGGCAACGGATAAAAGCTGCTCAGAGCCGGCAGAAGAATTATGCGGATGTCCTGCCTAGGCCACTGGAATTTGATGTTAGAGATTTGGTATTTCTCAAAGTGGCCCCCTATGAAAGGGGTAACGAGATTTGGGAAGAAAGGAAAACTAAGGACACGTTATGTGGGGATGTACCCTATTCTGAAAAGAGTCAGCAAGGTGGCATATGAGTTAGAGCTGCCTCAAGAGATGTCGGCTATCCATACCGTGTTCCATGTGTCGATGCTCAAGAAGTGTATTCCAAACATAGATCAAGTGATCGAGCCGCAGACAGTACAAGTTCAGGAGGATCTAAGTTTTGAAAGCTGACCTATCCAGATCTTGGATCGGGAAGTCAAAAAGCTAAGGAACAAAGAGGTACCCTTAGTCAACGTCCTATGGCAAAGTCAAAGGTTCGAGGAAGCTACCTGGGAACGCGAGGACGAGATCAGACGCAAGTACCCGGAGCTATTCTAAGTTCGAGGACGAACTTTCACGAGGTATGGGGGATTGTAACAACCCAGAAAATTTTCTCAATATTTTCTTTAGAAATATTGATCATGCCTAGATAGATTCTCGAGGAACATAGGGGTACTAGTATGAACATTAGCATGATTATCCATGATTCTCTATATAGACTAAGAAGCTAAGTAGTAATGGGCCTTACATGGGCCCTTCTAATACCATGGCCATTAAGGGACCTTAGGTAAAATTTTATCATGAATGGAAATGGATGTCAATTAGAAATATTAACATAAACCTTAGTGGACTCTTATATGAGCTTTGGCAAAAATAATTATAAAAGTAATAAAAAAAAGTGCATGCACCAAGGATTGAATCTTGGACCTAGTGTACCACCATGCATGTACTAACCAATTCACCTAGCAAGGGAGTGCTAGTGGAAAAGGAAAAGGATTGTTGTTAAGGCTAAGAGGAAGTGAAGAGTCACCATGTGAGGAGGCACCATGACTTTTCACTTGCCCCCTCCACTTAGTATAAGAAGGGTGGATGAGAGGGGAAAGGACTTAAGTTATTTTCTTTTACACCAAGACTTTTCCTCTTCACTTCTTCCTTCTCCTTCCTCCATCTAGCCGAAACCCACAAGGGGTTTCTCCTTTGGAAAAGTTTCACTAGGAGACTTCTTCTTCAAGATCTAAGAGCTTCCTACAAGGCTACAAGGGCTAGGGGTGGTCTAAGTTCAAGGAGGTTTTCTTTTGCTTCATTATTCAAGGTTATAACCAAGATAAACCAAGGTAAGACTCCCTCACCTGTGGTATAATAGCTTCCAAGTTGTCTTCATGATATAAGGTTTTTTTGGACTCCATGTTGAGAAAACTATGGTTAGGGCTTTCAAAGGTTTCGGCCAAAGCATGTTGTAGGTTTGGGATGACATCAAAACCCCTCATTTATGCTCCCTAATTTTTTCTTATGATTAATAAAGGATGAATTATGATTGGTGGAATTTTTGTAGCACCCAAGAGGCCCTTGAAGTTTCGGCCACCTCCTTATTTTTAGGGATTAAGATTAGATCTCATCTTCCAAGCATGTTACTATGAACCCCTATGGTATAATGAATGTAAATCATAAGTTTTATGAGCTTTTCATGGACTTAATTCCCTTCAAGGGCTTCGGCCAAGGCATGATTTAGGGCAAGGACTTAGGGGTTAGATCCAATCAAGGGTCCTAATGCTTCTCATGGTATTGTATGTATTGTGTTGGAGGTTGATTTTGACCTATATGAATTTTCCATGGACTAGTAGGCCCTTAGGGTTTCGGCCAAGACTCAATCTAGGGCTATGAAATTAGGGTTAGCTCCAACTATGGGTTCTAATGGTTTCCCTATGGCATTGTAGGTAATGTATGGGTTCTTCTTCACTTATGGTATCTCACATGTTATTTGAATAATAGGGTATCCCTTCTTCCAACTTTCGGCCAAGCACATTAACTAGGGTTTGGGATGAGTTAGGGTTTCAAGAATACTTGTTTATGGCTTTTTGTGATGTATATATATGTTCAAACATGTGGTATGAATGTTATGTTACTTAAAACCCTAACCTTATGTACTATACTTCATGATTTTTGTATGCTTATGTTAGATACCATGTTTTAGGAGGTTTCATGCATGAATGTTTTAAGCCTTATACCATGAACGCAAGTGTTGTGTAGTAGGCCTTATCTTTGTGAAGAATAATGCATGATTAAGTTAAATGCCTATGATAGCTATATGGTTAAGTAGGTCTATGCATGTTCTATGTTGAATACAATGGACCTAGGTAGTATGTATCATGTTCATATGAATCCTACCCATGCACGCTTATGATAGATACTATGGTCATGTATGCTAAGTGACATGTACTTTATGTGAAATGCATGCTTACCTTATGTACCATGATCATGCAAGCTTTATGAACTAAGATGATGTTTATGCCTTAAGGCATAATTATGTATGTATGTCATGTCTTATGAATGAAAATGATGAATGAAGATAAGGTTCATGCCTTCGAGGCATAATGATGATGTTATGCATTAAGTATGAATGATGAAATGTTAAGTATGCTTTATACCATGCCCATGTAATAGGATCATGTTTATGTCTTTAATTATGGCATGTATGTTCTATGAATGAAAGAAGCATGTGAAACTATTTTACTTTATGAATGGGCGTGTACCAGACCTAAGTAAGGTCCACGGTTCTGGACTACCGATGAAGCTATCTACGGTTCTGGACTACCGATGAAGCTGTCCACGGTTCTGGACTACCGATGAAGCTGTCCACGGTTCTAGGACTACCGTAGCTGTCCTTACCCTAGTAGGTCGAGATTAGCTACCTCGTATTTACTTAGGGATGCACGCATATGATGTATGTATGTGGTACAAGCCAGGGCCCCCATGATGTGATGATTATATTTAAGTATTTATAAGTATGATTTCCAAATAAGCATCCATATGTTATATGCATTTGACTCACGCATCCATTCATGTTATGCATCCATGTGAATAAATGTTTATTATGTTTATGTTTTATGATTAAGAATCATGTCATGTTAAATGTTTATTATGTCCATGTTTTATGATTAAGAACCATGTTTATTATGGTCATGTTTTATGATTAAGAACCATGTTTATTATGTTCATGTTTTATGATTAAGAACCATGTTTATTATGTTCATGTTTTCTGATTAAGAACCATGCCAGGTTAAATGTTCATTATGTTCATGTTTTATGATTAAGAACCATGACATGTCGAATGTTTATTATTTTATGTTTTATGCTAAGAATCATGCCATGTTAAATGTTTCATACGCTTACGTTTTATGTTAAGAATCATGTCATGTTAAATGTTCCTATGCTTATATTTTATATGACGTATGGTTTTAGTGAGTAGGAAAGGGTCTTACTAAGCCTATGTGCTTATAGTTTTATTGTCTTATACCACAGATCAAGCAAGAGGATATTAAGGGAAGCAGCAGGAGGGGCAAGAGTGTATGTGTGGTAGTGACATGGCAAGGAAAAAGATTCTCATATTTATACTTTGTCTCATGGCTTATGTTTGCACTGTCTTTTTAAGTTTCATGCTATACTTATGATAGTTATGTCTGAAGAATAACTTACTACCTATGTTGCTTATGGCTACTTTATGTGATTTTTACATCATGATGTTATATACGAGGTTAACATGCTAAGTTACCATGTCGCTATGTTTAGGAATGATAGTATAAGACATGTCTACGAGATTCAAGTGTCAGGTGCATGTAAATATAAAAGTTTTAAATTATTCCGCTGCATTACGATGTTCATGTGCCTATATGTATGTTAGCGTAACGCCGTCTCTCGCCTCACCGTAAGGTGTGGAAGAAAAAAAGACGGGCGTTACAAAGTCATACACTCCAACTAGTCAAATAGTCAAAGTAAGTCAAATGCAAAGACAGAGCATATCAATAATCAAGAGTCGGTGGGGGGGGTCATCGTCCTCCATCGGCTCATCAGTTGTATCATCAGGAATGAGGGACCCCGGGGCAATACTGCCGGAGGGCGCAGCTCCAGTAAATGAAGGCTGGTATGGATGACCAGCTGCCCAACTGCGCCACTCCTCATGCCAGGTCTCCTGTCTAGAGCTGACCCCCGAGACGTCAGACTCGACTGCCAGCAGTCTGCGGTCGAAGGTCTAAAACCCAGCTCAAACCTCCTCCCGCCAGAGCTCTCTCAAATGAAGATCATGCTGGATGGTCCGGTCAAGCTCTGAAATCTTCCAGCGCAGGTCTAGATCTGGCTCATAGTCATAGTTAGCAGCAGCGGCGGGCGCCTCCTGATGCGCAGCCGGAGCTGCGGGTACCTGTAAGTGTGTGCCCCTGGGTAGCTTGCCAAGACCCCGCCCGTCCTTCCATATTAAAGTCTGATCGTTGGCCCAACAACAATACCAGATTTGGCAAATGCGTGTTTGCCCAACCGGCAGTCCTGTCTAACCATGGGCACTGTCACTGTCCTGCCCTTGGTCACCTCAATACCAACTGACATAAGCCAGTCAGTAATGACATGACCGAACGGCATATACACAGTGCGACGATTGGGCTCGCGATAGGAGATGATCGACTGAAAAACACTCTCCATAATGTCAAAGTCCATGTGGCGGTGCATGCCATAAAGCATCAGGCAATGATAAGGTCGGATCTCAGTGAGGGGTTTGGAGGTTATGGGCAGGATGAAGTTCGTGATTATCTTAAAAGGAACATAATCAACAGGAGAAAGTCGGAGGGCCACAAAGGTCGGAAAGTCAGGCCCCAACTCATCAAGGCCAGCTGGTCGAGGGTGTCCGAGAAGTGCTCATATATGGAGTCGGGGGTGACGTCCCCGAATGGAGCCAATAGGGGGTCGGGAAGCTCTGGATAGATAGAATAAAAATTAGACGATCGTTGACCGCCCAAATACTCCGCCAAAACATCATAGGAGAAGTCAAGGTTCCTCTTGGCTACTCGAGTAGTGAAATCAAAGCCACCTTGAGGGCCTTGTTGAAGATTATTGTAGAACTCAGAAACAAGGTCATAGTTGATTGTTCGTTCGAGGGAGAGAAAGAAATCAAGGTTATAAAACTCAATCACCTCTATGATAGAAGGATAGTGCTCAACCAAGAAAGGTCGATCAATAGACCGACACGAAAGTAGTTTGAAAGTTCTGGATTGAAAGGCCTGCTCAAAGGCCGCATTCGGGAACCGAGAACTAGACGAAGGCTGACACCTTCGGGAAGGAGCAGAGGATGAAGGGCCTTTGCCCTTTGAGCTTCCCTCAATGGGTTCCTTGCCCTTAGATGACTTTCTAAAAGGTGGAATCATTTGGTCGAGATCATAATAATGATCACAAGAAAATAAGATCAAGATTTAGGTTCAATCAGTAGGGTTAGGATCATGGTAAGGTCACGATATAAAAATGGAATCGATTAAATCATGATACAAAGAATTGATCAATCACAGTGAAGATCATGGCAAGAAGGGTCACGGCAGAATCATAGAGTCACAGCACAAGACACACCACAAGATAAAAGTCATGATTAGCCCAAATACATGATTGATGAAGTAATTTGTAACGAAACAAGAACTTACTTAGGTGCCATGTGTGTGAGATTCGCACGAGAGGATAAACGCAGAAGCTCGACAGGAACTCTCGTCCAGGAAGAAGAACTCTCGCGCACAAGGAGAAGATCGCACGCGCAGGAAGAGCTCACACACAGGAGGAGGAAGAGAGGGGTTTCGATGCTGAGAGGTTTCGGCGATGAGGGCTTTCGGCGGTAGGGCTCGGGAAGGTAAGGTTTACACGAAGTTAATAGGTTGGTGGATCGGTCTACCAACCGCAATTTAATGTGATCGAATGGATCACCGTTCGATCTGGAAGCGCCCAGACTGATCAGGCTCCGGCCTGATCGATCTGGCCTGGTCCTGATTGGTCGGGTGACCGATTAGGCAGGCTCCTGATCGATCGGCTGATCGATCAGGAAGCAAACAGTGGGTTTTCAAAATTTTCTGTGAGCCTCCTGATTGGTCTGTGGATCGATCCACACAGTGAGCCAGATCGGTTTGTTGACCGATCCAGGCCAACACAGAGAGATTGCAGAGGGGTATCTCAATTTGCCTGGACCGGTCAGTTGGACCGATCAGACATACTCTTGATCGGTCCGGTGACCGATCAGGCTCCTGAATTTCTCTGATACGATCTGAAATTTCAGATTCAGGCTCTCTAACGATTTCTGATAAGATCTGATGAAAGTTTATCGATTTTAGAAGTGTTCCCATGACTATAATTGATCCCTGAGCAAGGATCAAAAGTCCTTATGGTTTTGACAAATCACTTTGCTCTACCCAAGTGGAGTCAAACTCAATCAACAAACATCCACTCAATTTCAAATAAGTTTGTATCGATATAAGGTCTCCAATCAAGTTTTCTTGATTGGAATGTCCAAGTATGATTATGGAGCCAAGTACACATGTGTTATGCATTGGTTTTCCCCTTACTTGGTCACCGTAGTGATTATTATCTTGTCAACCAAATTTCTCAAGGGATGCATTGACATTTCGAGAAATTAAGTTGATCCTAGCATCTCAACCCATTTCTAGCAAACAAAAACGTTTTGGTAAACCTTATAGTTTGTGTAGGATGTCCCCAAGTTACCCAATAATTGTTCCCAACAATTTGAAATAATCATGAAGGGTTTTGAATGCATTTCAATCATATGAAGCGCGACACATTCCCAATCCCTTCTTAAGAAACTAAATTCATTCTCGGAAAGTGGTTTAGTGAAAATGTCCGCTAGATTTGATTTGGACTCTACATGTGAGAGTACAATGTCTCCTCTAGCAACATGATCTCTAATGAAGTGGTGACGCACTTCAATATGCTTGGTCTTAGAATGGTGGACTGGATTCTTTGTTAGGTTAATTGTGCTAATGTTGCCACACAACACTTGCACACTCTTGTAGCTTAATCCATAGTCCTCTAGAGTATGAATCATCCACAACAATTGCGATACACTCTCTCCCATGGTGATATATTATGCCTCGGTCATGGAGAGAGCAACACAATGTTGCTTCCGACTTGACCAACTAACTAGAGATGATCCTAAGAATTGGCAACCCCCACTTGTGCTTTTCCGATCCAACTTGCATCCAGCATAGTCGAAATCGGTATAGCCAATTAGGTCAAATGATTCGGTACGGGGGTACCAAAGACCAACTCCAATTGTGCCCTTAAGGTATCTCAAAATTCGTTTAACAGCAATTAAATGAGATTCCTTGACACAGACTTGATACCTAGCGCACATACCCACAGTAAAAAGTATATCGGGTCGACTAGCTGTGAGGTATAATAGACTACCTATCATGCTCCGATATTGAGTTAGGTCAACAGGTTTACCACTCTCATCATTGTCTAAATGTGTGTTTGTAGCCATGAGAGTGGTTACCTCTTTAGAATCACTCATATTAAATTTTCGAAGCATCTCTTGTGTACTTCGATTGGTGCACATGGATCCCATCTCGGGTTTGTTTGATTTCAAGTCCGAGGAAGAAAGTCAACTCTCCCACTAGACTCATCTCAAATTCACTCTCCATGTGTCCAATGAACTCATTTAAATAGCCCTTGTTGTTTGAGCCACAAATTATGTCATTGACATATACTTGGGCCACAAATTTATCATCACTATCTCTCCGTAGAAATAGTGTAGGGTCTATTTGTCCTCTCACAAAACCTTTTTCAATTAAAAACGTCGACAACCGCTCATACCAAGCTCGGGGTGCTTGTTTAAGGCCGTAGAGTGCCTTTTTGAGCTTAAACACGTGGTTTGTGAATTCGATACTCTCAAACTCCAGAGGTTGTTCGACATAGACCTCTTCTCTTATTAAACCATTTAGAAAGGCCGATTTGACATCCATTTGATAAAGTTTAAAACCACGATGCGCTGCAAATGCAAACAACAATCGGATGGATTCCAATCGTGCCACGGGAGCATAGGTCTTATCATTATCCACTAAGCATGCCTTATTTCTTAGGATTTCTCCCTTATGGTTCAATTTATTTTTGAAGACCCATTTGGTTCCAATAATGGTGGTCTTCTTCGGTCTAGGGACTAAATCCCAAACTTGACTTCTTTCGAATTGACCTAGTTCATCTTACATGGCAATGATCCAATCGGGATCATTTAATGCTTCGTCAATTTTTCTAGGTTCAATTTCGGAAATTAGGGCAACTTCATTAGCCTCATTCCTAAAGAATGATCTAGTCCTAACCCCATGATGGATGTCTCCAACAATTTGGTCATGGGGATGACAAGAGGCTAACCTAATTGTCCTTGGTGTAGGTGGTGCTTCTTGAATGGTGTCACTAGACACAAGCTCAGCCTCAGGATCCGGCTGATCTATGAGTTGTCTAGGCTCACCGTCATCAGACTCATCACCACCATCTACAACATTTGGACTTTCATCCAAACCCAGTTGCCTGAGTTCGAATTGAGCTCCTTCAACATCTTCTGATTGATCATTTACTTTGGGAATTTCTTCAAAAACAACATCAGAAGACTCTTCAACTAGTCTAGACTTCTTGATGTAGACTCTGTAGGCTTTGCTAACGTGGGAGTACCCGACCAGTATCCCTTCATCAGCCTTTGCTGTGAACTTTCCAAGGTGGTCCTTGGTATTTAGGATAAACACCTTACACCCAAACACCCTAAGATGTTTAACTGTAGGTGGTTTCCCAAACCAAAGTTCATGGGGAGTCTTGCCTAAGAATCTATGGATGAGGACTCGGTTTTGCACGTAGCAAGCTATGTTTACAGCTTTGGCCCATAAGTAACTCGATAGTGAGTACTCATTAAGCATGCTTCGTGCAGCCTCTTGTAAGACTCGGTTCTTCCTCTCTACAACACAATTTTGTTGTGGTGTTCTAGGAGTAGAGAACTTGTGTCTATACCCTCTATCTTGACAAAACTCTAAAAATCATTGATTTTGGAATTCACCTCCATGATCACTTCTTATTGTTTTAATTGTTGATGATTTCTCATTTTCAACTCTTCTACAAAAAGAAATGAAAACATCTAAGGTTTGGTCCTTATACTTTAGAAAATAAGTCCATGTATATCTAGTAAAATCATCAATGATAACAAAACAATATCTACTACCATTCAAGGATATGATTGTACTACAATTAAACAAGTCCATATGATGTAAATCCAATACAGTAGAAATACTTACAGTGCTTTTACCTTTATGTGCAGATTTTGTTTGCTTACCCATTTGACATGCATCACAAAGTTTATCCTTTTTATAGTTGATGCTTGGTAAGCCACGAACTAGTTCCTTGTTGGCTAACCACCGGATATTCTTCATGTTCACGTGTGCTAGTCTCCGGTGCCAAAGGGTGGACTCATCTTCTCTTGACATGAGACACTTAGCAAAAGCATTAGTAGCACTTTTAAAGGAAACTTGATAAATGTTATCTACTCTTGTTCCTACTAGTACCGTGTCAAAGTTGTCATGTTGTCTAACTAGACATTGACTTGATTGGAAATCAATTGTGTAACCCGCATCACACAATTGACTGATACTTAGGAGATTAAATATCATCCCCTTGACTAGAAGGACATTCTTTATTCTAAGACTTCGGATATTTGAATGTCTCCTATTTCTATAACCTTAAGACTACCATTGTTACCAAATGAAACATTACCTCTACTTTTTCTTTGAAGGGTAGTAAATAAGGATCTATCACCGGTCATGTGTTTGGAGCACCCACTATCAACGAACCAAGTTGATAGATGCTCCCCCTCAATCACAACCTACACAATTCGAAAAATAGAAGATTTAGGTACCCAAATCTTGGGACCTAAAGCACCTACTAAGCAAGACTTAGGCACCCATGCCTTGACTACTTTCCTTTGAACCCTAGGAACCTTAAATTGTCTAACATCAGTCCTAGACATTAGAGACACAAATGATGGTTCGTTGGGTCGGTAACCAATACCGGCCCTATTGTAGACTGCCCTTTAGGCATTCAAAATCATATCTAGAGTCTTTGAGCTTGTTGAGAATTTCTCAAGAACACTCTTGAGTCTCTCAACTTCACTCTTCAAGGATTTGTTTTCATCCTCTAACATCTCAATATGCAAATCATCAACATCCTCATCCTTAGAGGATGTTAACTGTTCAACTTCAATTTTCAATGACTTAACCTTATTTTTTGACTTTTTCAACAAATCGATTAAGCATGCAATTGTTCTATAGCATTTATCGAGTTTGGGAGTAATTACCTCTTCATCATCCGAAGATGATGAAGCCGCGTTTGATGAGTCACTCAAGTCAACACTGCTTTCTTGATCTTCCAATGCCATAAGTGCCACATGCCGTGTACTCTTCTCATCCTTCTCTTCATCGGATGAACTTGAGGAGGATTCATCCCATATGGCCTTCAAGGCCTTCTTCTTCTTCTTGGATTTTTCCTCCTTCTTCTTGAGCTTTGGGCAGTCCTTCTTGAAGTGCCCTTTCTTGCTACACTCATAGCATGTAATGTTAGATTTATCAATCTTAACTTCACTAGGGTTACCTTTACCCTTGAAGCGCCGACTCTTCCTCATCATCCTTCTAACAAAATTTGTCATCTCGGAGGAAGAAGACCCGCTGCCATCTTCCTCGGACTCGGATTCGGATTCGAATGAGGATGAAGATGAAGAGACTTCCTTCTCCTTCTTCTTCTCCTTCTTCTTCTTAGTCTTTTCTCCTGCAACTAAGGCAATCCCCTTCTCCTTAGGGCCTTTGTTAGCCATCTCATGTAGCTCCATTTCACAAAATAAATCATCTAGTTTTACAATTGATAAATCCTTAGATACTTTGTAGGCATCCACCATGGATGACCACAAAGCATTCCTTGGAAAAGCTTTGAGCACATACCTTACAAGGTCGCGGTTCTCGACCTTTTCATCAATGGAATGGAGACCATTGAGGACTTCCTTGAACCGGCTATGGAGTTCACTCACGGTCTCACTCTCCTTCATGGAGAGGTTTTGTAGTTGGTTGAGAAACAAGTCCCTCTTGGCGATTCTTGAATCTCGGATTCCCTCATGGAGTTCAATAAGTTTATTCCACACATCTTTTGCACTTGTAAAGGGACCAACCATGATGAGTTGGTCTTTGTTCATGCCACATTATAAGGTCACCACCGCCTTCGCATCGGCTTCACTCACCCGAGTTTGCTCAGCCGACCAACGCCAAGATTCCAATTCTTTTCCTTCATCATCCTTTGGAGGGGAAAAACCCTCCTTCACAGCGAACCAAATGTTGATGCCCATCTTGAGATAGTACTCCACCTTCGATCTCCAATATTGAAAATTTGCTCCATCGAAGAAGGGAGGTCGAGTGGTGCTAAAACCTTCTCTCAAGGCCATTGTTGATAGCTCTTGGTTGTTAATCCGCTTGAACAGAGCCCAAAGCTCTGATACCACTTGTTGGAACTTGGATGGCTAGAGAGAGGGGGTGAATGTAGCCAGACACAAAACTTCTTTCGCTTTTACACTTCTGCACTTGAATGTTAGTAGCACAGCGGAAGCAAGACAGCAAAAACAAAGTGCAGAAATGAAAGACAAATGAAAACGCTAACAAAGAGGATTTACAAGGTTCGGGGATAACTTGCCCCTACTCCTTGGCGTGCCCTTAAGGTGGGCGATCCCTTGATCGTCGGCAGATCAAGCCCCGGAAAATCCGGATAAAATGCAACCTCCTTCTCAGTGGAGCAACCTCTCCACAGCGTTTCAAGATGATGAAGTATTAAGTACAAGAAACACAAGAAGGATCTTACTGAGCACTTAGAACCGCAAGAACACAAGCAAACTCCTCACCAAGCTCCACTCAGTGCAGATCTCACGCAAGAACTCCCTTCTTCGTGTCTTCTCACTGATGGACTCGCCAAGCTTATTGTTTCTTCTTCCCAAGTGCTCAAGTATCACAAGGTTGCTCAAGATTCACAATAGAGTAATCGTACAAGTGTAGACCAAAAGCTTTTCGATGTGGAGAACAAGAACTCTAGCACTTCGTCAAAAACTCTGCTCAGCTCTTCTCCGCTACTCAGCTTAACCAGCTTCCATCGCCAGGTCACAAGCTCCTCTGCAGCAGTTTCCAGCTGCTCACCTGCAGCAGCCAGCTACCCCTAACCTCATCTGGACTCACTGAAACCCCTCCAGTCGGGCCCCAGGTCATCAGTTCCTCAGCCGCTGCAGCTCACGCCAGAGGACGTTACAACCTGTAGAAGCAAACGGACAACCCTGTTGTAGCGAAAACCTTCGTTTGACTTCCCTTAGATGATCTCTAAGTCACCTGCACACTTAGCAGCACATTAGAGAAGCAAATCAACAGAAGATTAAAGCATCAGAACATATCAGTGGTGTATCAGTAGGAATCAGAGTGCGATCACACGCGATCAGAGCGCCTGACAGCGTGTTTGAATTAAAGTGATCGTTCACCGGACCGATCAGAGAGCCTCCTGATCGGTCACCAGACCAATCAGGGTGGGTTCAGACCGATCAGGCTCCATCCTGATCGGTCCCCAACGCGTAATCAGAAATCGCAACTTCTCCGGGATCCGATCACCAGACCGATCCCAAGTCATGGATCGGTCACCAGACCGATCCACCCCTTTGTAGGGTGGTTTCCCAGCTTCGCAGTCCAACCCTCCGGATCGGTCACCAGACCGATCAGGGCATTCCTAGACCGATCAGGCTCCATCCTGATCGGTCATACTGAGGAACTCGCGACACTTGATCGTTCACCGGAACGATCTGAACAGTATCCCTGATCGGTCACCGGCCCGATCAGGAGCCAAACAGTAAGGTTCCCAAAAACCCACTGTTTACTCACTGATCGGTCACCAGACAGATCAGGAGCTGAGCAGGAAGTGAACTCTAAGCTCCCTGATCGGTCACCAGACCGATCAGGAGGTGAGTAGTGAGTGAACTCTATGCTCCCTGATCGTCACCAGACCGATCAGGAGCCGAGCAGTAAGTTTGCCAAAGTCACCGTATGTTCCCTGATCGGTCACCAGATCGATCAGACATCGCTGGATCGGTCACCAGACCGATCCAAGAGGGAACTCCGTGCCAACTTCCCTGATCGGTCACTAGACCGATCCAGGCAGGCCAAATACACTCTAAGTCAAGAGAACTGGCTCCCAGCCTCCCCTGACTCGTGCTCAGTCCCCCGGACCAAGACTCCGTGGCCAGCTCACTCACCGGGACTTCAACCTAGCCCTCCAAGCTAGGACCTGGCCCTCCAAGCCGGGATTTCATCCAACCTAGCCCTCCAAGCTAGGACCTGGCCCTCCAAGCCGGGATTTCATCAACCTAGCCCTCCAGGCTAGGACCTGACCCTCCAAGCCATGACTTTTCACACCTAACCCTCCAGGATAGGACTTTTCCACACCTAGCCCTCCAAGCTAGGATTTTTCCACACCTAACCCTCCACGTTAGGACTTTTCACACCTAGCCCTCCAAGCTAGGATTTTTCCACACCTAACCCTCCAAGCTAGGATTTTTCCACACCTAACCCTCCAGGTTAGGACTTTTCACACCTAGCCCTCCAAGCTAGGATTTTCTCACACCTAACCCTCCAAGTTAGGATTTCATCAAACCTAGTCCCACTAGGTATGCCTAGTCCACAACAAGACTTAATCCCAATCATCTAATCAATCTAAACTAAAATCGATGTCAACACCAAAACAACAATCAGGGTCAGACTGCATCAACACCTCGAAGTTCGCACCCCTCAGCTCATAGTCCCTGCTCTACCAAGGTCCTTCGGGTGCACACAAGCCTCCAGCTTGTCTCTATGCCACCCTTCACCATACCGAGGCCGTCCAGTCAAGTCAATATGTGTAACCTGCATGTAACGCCTGCTAGTATTATGAGAGAAGTGTCCTAAGGCAATCACCTTATGATTGTAATCATTTACTTTAATAAAAGAATATTCACTATTTGAGTATACATGTTCATGTATTTGATTGAGATCTTAAACTCATTTACTGAATGTCCGCAATACAATTCACAGTATGAGAGAATTTGTGATGAATTCACAACTAGTGATTATCTCTACATGTGCAATTGTGAAATATTGAAATTGTCCCTAGTCGATGAATTGATAAATATGGACACTGTCAATTCTGTTGAGACTAGCATGGGTTATTCTCTAATCAGCTGATTCTCACTGGCTGGTGACATTGGGATGTCCGGAGATAAACATGGATGCTAGTTAAGGGAACTAGTTCATTGGAGTGACTAGTTGTAAAACTTCATATGGTAATCTACATATAGATATGTCAATGAAAGTTATTACTGTAGCTTAAGTGCGATGTTCCTTTGACGTGCGATGTTCAAGTCATCTTGGTCATGGAGACTTATACTTTGACATCTTAAGCAAGCATCTCTAAGGAGGTGTGGACCCAGGATGGTTAGGTATAAGCCGAAGTGCCCGAAGATGTTTGAACAGCCTACAAAGGATTCACCACTCCTTGCGAGGAGATGTATACCCAAGGCCTATCGTCGGATTGTTACTCGAAGCCTCTGGCCAGAGCATAACATGTTTTGAGTATGAATCTCTAGGAAACATGAGAGTAATTAGAATCCGTTGGATGAGAAAGACATTACTTGGGCTAGGTGTGACGTAGTCAGCCTAGTGGGGACTGACACACATAGACCGTGTCCTGAACCAAGTGGGTATAAGATGGTGAAGGGAATGGGGCACAACTCATTATAGCTGCTGAAGGGTTTCAGAATTATTTCTGAGGTCAACCGTTGATCTTTCGATTAATTAGGGATCATGATGTACTACTAGGTGCCACTCATGATCGTTCTATAATTGGTTAATTATAGACGGCCAACATAAATCGAAAGCCTATTTAGTAACACGCACTACGAGTAATCCGAGGGATTTAAAACGAGTTGAAAATTGGATTTTCCGATCAAGAGAAATAAGTCGAATCTGAATTCATCAGAGGCGCACCGGAAGCTTAAAATGACTAAGTCTTTTGAAGGCTTATTGGACCAATTAAATGAATTTAATTCGCAAGGAGACGGCTTGGTTTGGCCGGCCAAAGAGGGTCCCCACCCTCTTTGGTTTGGGCGGCCACAATGAGGAGGGAAACCAAATTATTTGGTTTAAATTATAAAATAAATCAAACGTGATTTGTTTTATAAAATTATGGATAAAGAAATTTATATAAAGAAATTTATATAAAAAAATTTATTTTCATGGAAAATAAAATAAACCTTGGATTGATTTATTTTATTTTATAAAATCAATTATGAATTGATTTTTCCATGATAAGAAAAATTTATATAATAAATTTCTTGTGAAAATTTATTCCATAATAAAAGGGGAGATATGTTTGTTTTTATTATAAATTTAGTTATAATAAAACTTGGCATTTTAAAAAATTTATAAGATAAATTTTTTATAAAAATTTATTCCGTTAGAAGGGAGACTTGGCGAAGGAGAGGCTACTATATAAAGGAACCAAGGCAAGGCTTGAATTCCAATCAAGAGATTAAGAAGCAAGCCCTCTCTCTCTCCTTCTCTCCCTCTACCTCCTCTAGGGCCGGTGCCCTCTCCCTCCTCTAGGGCCGGCACCCCTTCTAGTTGCCGTGAGCCACATCCACCAAGAAGGTGCCGAAGAAGAAGTAGAAGCGGATCGCAACTCCTTCCTTCCCCCGGAATCATGATTCCGTTGCTTGGTGGTTAGTTTCCATCTCTCTCTCTTGATATTCTTGTCGTGCCTTTGGAGAATCTAGTAGTTCTTGTCGGCACGAAACTCGTGGCTTTGCGAAGTCATCTCGAAGAAAACTCGGCGTGGATGCGAATAGAGGCGGAGCTTCCAAGGGACGCTACGGTTGGATCTCGTCCCTTTCTACGAGTTACGCGAGGTATTAAGTAAATTAGTTTACTTTCTGCAAAATTTTAAATGTATGATCATGTCTCCACAACATAAGGTTGCATGCTAGATACGTGGTTAAAATGATTTGAGAAATTATTTATGCTAAACCTTCCGCTGCACGTAATTAAATTTAAAAAATTACGAACCCGTATCCATGTCAACATGCACCCGGTCCCAACAGTGGTATCAGAGCCGGTTAGTGTTTGACATAATCATATAATTGTTTTGCGGAAAACTTTGTCATGATCTCAATTTTGGAAAATTTTCCAATTATGGAAACTTTCCAATTATGATAAATTTTAGATTTAGGAATTTCAAAGTTTGGAAATCCTCATGAAATTTCGCAAACTTTTGAAATATCCTAGTTTCTGAAATTTTATGATAATTGTGAAAACTTCCCATTTTGGAAACTTTCCAAATTTTGGAAATTTCCTATTTTGGAAATATGTAAGTTTTCTTTGTACTAGAAACTTACAATTATTCTGAAAACCTATTACGAAATCTCGCAATTTTGGGCACTTTCTTTCAAGAAAGTCTAGACAAATTTATGGATTATTAATTGACAATTAAATTCGAATTGGTTTTAAATTATTAACAAAATTCTTTATTTTGGATTGAGCCTCGGGGAGCCGTCCAATTTAAAGTTAGTTGTTGTAATTTAATTTCCCATTTCGAATAAAATTGTCATGTTTAATTTGGTTACACCTCGGGGAGCGGACCAAATTGGATTTACGACAAATTTCTTTTCTTTGGGTATCTGAGCCTCGGGGAGCCACCCTTAGAAAATAATTTGTTGTAATTAATTAATCTATAAATAAAATATGTGATCAAATCTTGGAAATTTAGGATAATTTCCTTATTTGATTTAAGAGGTGATGCTCTTACATATTGTTGTCTCCAAAATTAATTAGGAAAATGGTTTCCTATAGAGTTTTCTTAAATAAGATTTTCATGAAAATAATATGTGGTTGAATTAAGGGAATCTGTCTCTTAATTTAATAAGATTTGATTTAGAGAAATCAAAGTCTTAAACATATTATTTCCGAAATTGATTATGACAATTTAGGAAATTGTTTCCCAAAACAATTCCTTGAATAAAGTATGAAATTAGAATTAGGAAATCCGGTTCCTAATTCAATTAATGAGACTTGATAAATTAAGTCACATACATACTTTATTAAGGAAATCGTTAGTCATGACATAATTATATGTCATGAATGTGCTTTGAAAAGAAAGGATGAGACCCAAAACCCCTTACAAAATATTAAGGCTAACACCTTCCATTAATATGGTTAGAACCGGAGTTTTGTTTCTCGTTTGGGTTGATGGACACATCCATGCCCGGCTTGAACCTCAACATGTTCAAACCATGGAATTAGTTTATGAATAATATAGTTGGAGTCAGAGGTCAATCCTTAGTTTTGGTTGTTGGACACATCCAAGCCTGACTAAACGGTTGAATGAGCTCCAACCATATTAAAACTATTTCTTGATTAATGGGTCAGCCTTAAGCTTGGAGCATCGATTTGTTGTGCCACAGCCAAGGTCGATGTAAAGAGAGGTGCAGTTGGGTGCTATGTATATTGTTGCATACTTGTTAATGAGTTAACAACCCAATGATTTATGCAAACATTCAATTAGTTGATAGCATAAAGTGATAGTTACATATATATGATATGTAATCGGTATAATTACCTACCTTCATAGCTAAGAATACTTGATGGCCACAGCCATGGTTGTTCTTATCTATGGTTGGATATCAACCTATTTGGAGGTGTTCCTACGATCTCCCGAATTGATAAAAAGGGTTATTCAATTCGAAAAATAAATAGGATTTAATTAATGTATGTTGATGCATTCTTTATCATTCTTCTCACATAAGCTCAATTTGTATTTCTAGGATAATCACTCGATCATGTCTTCTCTGAATTTGCGTTCCATTTTGGACACCAATAAACTGACTGGGCCAAACTTCATGGACTGGCTTCGAAACCTGAGGATAGTCCTCAAGGCAGAGAAGCTTGCTTATGTCCTTGAAGATCAACTTCCCAACCGTCCTCCAGAAGATGCAACTCCAGACCAGTTAGTGGCCTATCAGAAACATGTGACCGATTCTGAACTTGCGAGTTGCATCATGCTAGCCTCTATGGTACCTGAGCTGCAAAAGCAGCATGAGCATATGGATGCTTATACCATCATCTTCCATCTTCATGAGTTATTTGAAGAGCAGGCGAGATCCGAAAGGTTCGAAGTCTCCAGACTCCTCTTCACCTCTAGGATGCAGGAAGCACTTCTGCTCACAGTTTGTGTTAAAGATGTTGGGGTACATTGAGCGACTGAGCACACTCGGTTTTGCAATGGATCATGAACTAAGTATTGACTTAATTCTGCATTGTTTGCCCAAAAGTTATTCACAATTTGTGATGAACTATCGGATGAACAAGCTGGAGACTACCATTCCTGAGTTGCTCAACCTGCTGAAGACTATAGAGCCTTCTGTAAAGCAGGATCAGAAGACGGTACTGTTAGTTGGTTCCTCGAAGAAAGGTTCTAAGAGGAAGGCCAAAGAACAGAATAAAGGAAAGAAGAAAAAGGCCAAAAAGACTGAAAAGACACCAAAAGGCACTTGCCATCATTGTGGCAAGGAGGGTCACTGGCGAAGAAACTGCAAGGTTTATCTTGAGTCTTTGAAGAAGAAGGCATCCGATGCCCCATCCTCTTCAGGTATCTTCGTTATTGAATGTCACTCTATTTCCTCAGATACCTGGGTACTTGATACTGGGTGTAGCTCACATATATGTAATGACATACAGGGGCTAAGGAATAGAAGAAGACTCGTCAAGGGAGAAACGAATCTGCGAGTTGGAAATGGAGCAAAGATTGCTGCTGTTGCCATCGGAACATATTTGCTAAAGCTCCCTACTGGACGTGTCTTAGAATTGGATAATTGTTATTTTGTTCCTTCGTTAATAAAGAACATTGTATCTATTTCATGTTTGAATGAAAAGGGTTATCATTTAACTTTTAGTAACAATTGTTGTTACATAACTTTAAATGGTGTTCTTTATGGGACCGGAACTTTGTGCAATGGTATCTACACGTTAGATTTATCCGGTGACGTTTTCAATATCGAAGTTAGCAACAAACGTGCTCGAATAGATAATCGAATAGACTCCTATACGTGGCATTGTCGTCTTGGCCATGTAAGTAAGAAACGCATGACCAAATTACACCGATGTGGAATTCTGGAATCATTTGAACCCGGTTCATTTGATACATGCGAATCATGCTTAAAAGGCAAGATGGCCAAATTACCCTTTTCCGGAAAAGGTAATCCAGTGGGAGAATTGCTTGGTCTAATACATACTGATGTATGTGGACCAATGTCAACTCTTGCACAAGGAGGCTATAGCTACTTCATCACCTTTATCGATGATCACTCACGATTCGGGTATGTGTTCTTGATGAAACACAAATCTGAAGCTTTTGAGAAATTCAAAGAGTTCAGAAATGAAGTAGAGAAACAGCTTGGCAAAAGTATTAAGATACTTCGATCCGATCGGGTGGTGAATACTTGAGTCAAGAGTTTCAAGATTATCTTAGGGACAATGGGATATTGTCTCAATGGACTCCGCCGTATACACCACAGCATAATGGTGTATCTGAGAGGCGTAACCGAACCTTGATGGACATGGTTAGATCCATGATGAATCATGCAACTCTTCCAAAATCCTTTTGGGGCTATGCACTTAAGACAGCTGTTTACTTGCTAAACAGAGTCCCGACCAAGGTAGTCTCTACTACTCCATATGAGACGTGGAATAGTAAGAAACCTCACTTAACTCACCTTAAGATATGGGGTTGTCCTGCTTATGTGAAGCGGACTGTATCAGACAAATTGGATGCTAAGTCTGATAAATGTCTATTTATTGGATACCCTAAGGAAACAAAGGGTTACCAATTCTATCATCCCTTGGAACAAAAGGTGTTTGTTTCAAGGCATGCTGTATTTCTGGAAAAAGAATTTCTTTTACAAGAAAACAGTGGGAGTGGCATTGAACTTGATGAAGTTCAAGAAACTCCAATAGACATTACAGAGACACCTAGTCTAGACCCACAACCAATAACTCATAATGATGAGCTATCAGTTGAACCTAAAACAACACCACCTCTTCGTAGGTCTGATAGGACACGCAATATTCCAGAGAGATACGGATTTCTCATAAGTGAATCGAACGATGACGAACCTATCAGTTATGAAGATGTTCTGAAAAGTTCAGAAAGGGACAAATGGCTTGAAGCCATGAAGTCGGAAATGGATTCCATGTACGAAAATCAAGTATGGGACTTGGTTAACCCACCTGAAGGGATTAAGCCCATAGGGTGCAAGTGGGTTTTCAAGAAGAAAACCGACATGGAAGGTAATGTTGTTACCTTTAAGGCTAGATTAGTGGCAAAAGGATATCGTCAGAAACAAGGAATTGATTATGACGAAACCTATTCGCCAGTAGCTATGCTTAAATCCATTCGGATGCTCCTAGCCATAGCAGCTCATTATGATTATGAGATATGACAAATGGATGTGAAAACAGCTTTCCTTAATGGAAACCTGCTTGAGGATGTATACATGATACAACCTGAAGGTTTCACATCGGTTGATAAAACCAAAATATGCAAGCTTCGACGATCCATATATGGACTGAAGCAAGCATCCAGGAGCTGGAACATCCGTTTTGATGAGACAATCAAAGAGTTTGATTTCTCACAAAATCCTGACGAACCTTGTGTGTACAAGAAGGTTAGTGGGAGTGCAGTCGTATTCCTAGTATTATATGTCGATGACATATTACTTATAGGAAACGATATATCAGTCTTACAGTCGGTTAAAATTTGGTTGTCCAAAACTTTCTCCATGAAAGACCTGGGAGAAGCAACCTATATCCAAGGATTAGAATATATAGAGATAGATCAAAACGGTTGCTTGGTCTTTCGCAGTCTACATATATAGACCGAGTGCTAAAAAGGTTTAGCATGTCGGAATCCAAGAAAGGTTACCTTCCCATCAGGCATGGGATCAACCTTTCAAAGTCTATGTGTCCGCGCACAGAAGACGAGAGGATTCGCATGAATAAGATTCCTTATGCATCCGCGATAGGATCTATCATGTATGCTATGTTATGTACTAGGCCCGATGTATCGTATGCTCTGAGCGTCACGAGCAGATACCAGTCTGATCCAGGAATGGATCATTGGGTGGCTGTCAAGACAATTCTTAAGTACTTGAGAAGAACTAAGGATGTGTTCCTAATATATGGAGAAGGAGATATGGTAATACGTGGGTATACAGATGCCAGTTTCCAGACAGATAAGGATGACTCCAAATCTCAGTCTGGATACGTATTTATTTTGAATGGAGGCACAATAAGTTGGAAGAGTTCCAAGCAAGACACTGTAGCGGATTCTACCACGGAAGCGGAATATATAGCGGTTTCGGAAGCAGCAAAAGAAGCAGTCTGGATCAAGAAGTTTGTCTCGGAACTTGGTGTGGTTCCAACCATTGATGAAGCAATACCGGTTTACTGCGACAACAATGGAGCTATTGCACAAGCAAAGGAACCAAGGTCTCATCAGCGATCCAAACACGTGCTTCGCCGCTATCATTTGATCAGAGAGATTATAAGTAGGAATGATATACAAATTGAGAAAATTCCCATTGAAAGGAATTTAGCGGATCCTTTAACTAAGGCCTTGCCTCAGAGCAAGTTTGAGGGTCATGTTAGAGCCTGCGGTATTGGATACCGTAGCGATTGGCATTAGGCCAAGTGGGAGTTTGTTAGTATTATGAGAGAAGTGTCCTAAGGCAATCGCCTTATGATTGTAATCATTTACTTTAATAAAAGAATATTCACTATTTGAGTATACATGTTCATGTATTTGATTGAGATCTTAAACTCATTTACTGAATGTCCGCAATATAATTCACAGCATGAGAGAATTTGTGATGAATTCACAACTAGTGATTATCTCTACATGTGCAATTGTGAAGTATTGAAATT